>JAOPTO010000566.1:490057-558493 GCA_033822845.1 Tetrapedia diversipes | reverse complement strand
TATAGTTAATTTCGTAAATCGATGCGTCGATCACTTAAATAAATACGCTTCTCGTTTAATTTTTAATTCGATCTTTTTACTTCGAATAATTATCTATTCACAGCTTAGCTGTTGGCACAAAGCTATCATTAATTTCGTAAATCGGCGCATCAGCCACTTAAGCAAATGAGTTCCTCGATCAATTTTCAGTTCGATCTCTTTGTTCAGAAACATTATCTATCTACAGGTTAGCTGTTGGCAAAAACGCTATCGTTAATTTCGTGAATCGGTCACGCGCGAGCGATCGACGGTGTACGCAAGGGTGAAGAAAAGAGTCAAGCCCCGGGAACCACCTCCCGGAAGGTGTGCGCACGCGATATAATAGGAGAACGTGCTCACCGTCCCAGAATCGTAGGCAGCCGTGGCTCTCGATGTGGGACATAGCGGCACTTCTTACGGCCATAGATACCTTTCCCATCTGCTGCCAAACGGCGCCCGTCGACCTCGCTGTCGCCAGACCATTTCGACGCGCGTCTGTGAACGCAACGAAGGCGAAGGAAACGAAGAAAGAAAAAAAGATAATAAGGCGCACGACTAATTAATATCTGCTGTCCCCGCGGAACAATCGTGGCTCGATTCAACGCGACGGTACGTTACGAAGGTTTCCGACAGCAAGCTTTTATTATCGCCGTGGAAAATTCACGACGCTGATGCATTCAGGGACAATTAAATTAAAGGACTCGGTAGAAATGGAGTAGCTGTGAATGTTTAACGGCTTTCTTTCGGAAAGTTAACACTTTACCGACCGCTCCTGGGTCAATTTATTCCCGACCAGTTCACATACTTTGCAGGGGATGCATCGTTAACCCTTTGCACTCGAAGCTTTTTTCCATTCATATTATAAAGAAAAGTCATTGTTGATTATGGATACAAATGTTGTAATATATGTAAGGAAAAAACCAACAACGGAATATCCTATACACGATTTGTCTTTGTCCTTCTGTTATGAACTGAATTATTTGTATTGTCTTCATAGCGGAGCCCTCGAATTTGAAGTAAAATTTTAAATGGCTCCATAGCGGAGCCCTCGAGTTTGAAGTCAAATTTTAAATGGCTCCATAGCGGAGCCCTCAAGTTTGAAGTCAAATTTTAAATGGCTCCATAGCGGAGCCCTCGAGTTTGAAGTCAAATTTTAAATGGCTCAGTTGCGGAGCCCTCGAGTTTGAAGTCAAATTTTAAATGGCTCCATAGCGGAGCCCTCGAGTTTGAAGTCAAATTTTAAATGGCTCCATAGCGGAGCCCTCGAGTTTGAAGTCAAATTTTAAATGGCTCCATAGCGGAGCCCTCGAGTGCAAAGGGTTATCGAATCGAACATAATGATTTCCTTCAAGTAATTAATAGTTTAATTTTGCTGAAAGTATGATGGATTCTGTTCAAAATAGTTACCTTGATATAAGGGAACATTACAAAGTTTACAAACTAAAGCATATAGAAAGTTGATTAATAGACTTCCGGTCGGTAAAGTGTTAAGTATCTGATACTGATAGAGGGAATACAGTACCGTTTCAATTTTTACATCTCATTCAACTCTTTCGCGAGTAAAACATACTTTTGGGACGGGTTAAACGTTTCACGTTGACAGACACGAAGTCTCAATACCGTTTTTGTTTGTGAGGCGAAACATTCGTTTAGAACAGATTCTTCTCGAGGTGTGGATCTGTTGCAGAAAGATGTTAAAAATAGGGATTCGATCAAATCCCTAAGGTATACGATGAATTGATCAAATCTTCAAACCAATATTTGCTATGTGCACTTTTTGGAGATTTCAACATTTTAACTATTATGATCAGTTTATTAACCAAATTTTCGTTCACTTAAAAAGATTGCTATATTATTCTAAGCATTATACGGTGAACTGTGGTTTCTAAAAAAAAATATGCTATGTGCATCATAAAAAATCTGTTTCATATAAAATTTTACAGGAGAACGTTTTTATTCGATATCTCAAAGTTATAATTTTTGCACATAGTAGATATTGGTTTGACAACGATGATATACTTTAAGGATTTCATCAAATTTCTATTTTCATCATTTTTTTGTGACAGATCGTAACCGACAAGTTGAGACCGAACGATTCTCATAATAAGTATTGGTCGATTAGCCTGGCACGGTAACTAGAAAATTATCGAGGAACGTTAACTGCTTGGTTATTATTGAGGGGATACGCTGATGAAGGGTTGCGGTTCGAAAAAGAATAATACGACAGAACCGTTTAGAAACTTGCCCCCGAAACGCGATTCGCGCAAAACAATTTATCGAATCTGGGTTATAACCAGGCGAAGATCATGAGAACACCATTGACACCTTTTTATTTCGCTCAACTTAAACGGTCTGCGTTTAGACATCCGTGTAATTAGGCACTCTACACTTCGGTATTTGGGAAACTAGGAACTCGAGTGATCGAATACTCTAACTATTCGCACGTTTGATAGTTTAAAAGTTTGAGAGCTTGCGTATTCGACACCGAGATAGTTAACATTAGAATATGAAAATCCTTAACTATTCGATATTTCTATGTTCGAAAGATTGAATACTCGAGTGTTCGATATTTGAAAATCTAAATTCCTAACATTTCAATATTCGATTCTCGATTATTTGCAGCTTCGTATTTAAAAATTTGAGCATTTAAACGTCTAAAAACTTTAGGGAAAGCGCCCGAGTACAGGTGTCCCTTGTCTTTTGCACACAATTAATTCCTAAAAGTGTATGCGAACGTTGAATGTTCGAAGAGGGATGCAAAAAGATATGCACCAAAAACGGTGTTTTAAAGTATTGATAGGAACAGTATTGTAGTCTGATGTCCCCTGAGAGGGGGCAGCCCAATGGCCTGCTCGACTCACGATGTCTCCTCAGAGAAGACATTCGATCGCAAAGGTTTAAAAAATTGAATTTTTAAAAATGTGTGAAATAGCGAATTGTGCGAAAGGAAAGGGATTCAAAAAGAATCTGCACCAAAAATTGTGTTTTAAAGTATTGATCGGAACAACATTGTAGTCTGATGGCTAAAGTCTGATGTTCCCTCAGAAGGAACATCTGACCGCAAAGATTTGAAAAGCTGAATTTTTAAAAATGTGTGAAATAGCGAATTGTGCGAAAGGAAAGGGATACAAACAAAATCTGCACCAAAAATTGTGTTTTAAATTATTAATTGGAACAACATTATACTCTGATGGCTAAAGTCTGATGCTCCCTCAGAAGGAACATCTGACCGCAAAGGTTTAAAAAGCTAAATTTTTAAAAATGTGTGAAATAGCGAATTGTGCGAAAGGAAAGGGATTCAAAAAGAATCTGCACCAAAAATTGTGTTTTAAAGTATTGCTCGGAACAACATTGTAGTCTGATGGCTAAAGTCTGATGTCCTCTGAGAGAAGACAACCCAGCAGCCTGCTCGACTCGTGATGTTCCCTCAGAAGGAACATCTGACCGCAAAGATTTGAAAAGCTGAATTTTTAAAAATGTGTGAAATAGCGAATTGTGCGAAAGGAAAGGGATACAAACAAAATCTGCACCAAAAACGGTGTTTTAAAGTATTGATAGGAACAACATTGTAGTCTGATGTCCCCTGAGAGGGGGCAGCCCAATAGCCTGCTCGACTCACGATGTCTCCTCAGAGAAGACATTCGATCGCAAAGGTTTAAAAAATTGAATTTTTAAAAATGTGCGAAAGTCGAGGAGCGCCTGTATATATATTAGAAATAAATATACTAAAAATGTCTGTAAATCGAAATGTCCTCGAATTTCTCCCACCTCGTGTCCAATGCGAGTTTATAAAAAGATACCTATTAATAAAGACGCACCTTTTCTCTCATACTTCTAAGTCTGGTCTAACTGTCTAAGGACGTTAGAATGAGTTCGGTTTATTTCTAAAAAATAAGTTATTATAAATCACTCTGTATAAAATCCAGTTCTCAAACATTTTCACGAACCTAATCGTCGTGCGTTGGTGCAACGAAATTTAAAATTTGAATTTCACCAGTGAATCCCACGACACTGTCGTGCTCCATCAGAAAATAAGAAAGACCCCTAGCAATCAAACGAAGGTTGAGCACCCGAGTATTCGGTAATCGAACATTTTCGAGTACCTCCGATTAAAATTTCCATCGTGTCCGACACCGTAACGATTCCCCGGGGGTTGCGTCATCGACGTGTAATAAATAATTAAGAGCAACGTCCGCGTATCGTCGAACGGGAGCGCTTCCGTGCCAAGCACCGTTACCGATCGAAAACGTTGTAACACGCGCCGCGGTCGACGGCTAACCGATCTCGTGAATGGTTGCTTTGCATGTTCCTTTGCATGTTCCTTTGCATGTTCCTTTGCATGTCGAACGATGCCCGTTCGATCTCTTCAGGAAACCAGACGGGCACGATGATCGTCCATCGAAAAATAGATCGAGACCTGCGCTAATTAAAGCGTTCGAACAGGCAGGGCCCCAGGCTACGAAAATTCTCGTTCGACCAGCTCCACAGGACACGCATCCGGCGTTTAGAAGATCTGGTTACTTTTTAGTTATTATTCAGTGGGCAATCTGAAATGAGGCGTACCTGGGAGCGATGCGCAACAAACTTGAGATGGAAACGTGATGTAAATGGGTTTTCGTTTGAATGTTGACCGAACCAGGAGAAACCGGATGGAATAATACTGATACGTTAGATTGGTATACTTGGTAGGTTGAGAATAACATTCAACAGAGCAAAGTTTAATTTGTAACTGTGAGATCGTTGAAAATATTACCAATTATAAATTTACATGGAAATGTATAAATGAATGACGAAATGTTTGGACGATGATACAAATTTTGCAGAGTTTACACGAATCTGGCTTTACGTTAAGTAAATAGAAAAATAATTGATTTTCATTAGAATTGTGATAAATTTATATAAACTTGTACGCGGATTAATAGTGAATAAACGAACGAAAAATTATCAACGATCGATAATGGATTAATGGTCTTGTTCATTGTTCTCAATTGTTGCGTTGTTTAACACTAGAACTACCGACGATTACAGTGTACTTATTTGCATGGAACAGATCAAATTGAAAATTACATGAAAAAAAATCGAAAACAAATCTTTATTAATACCTGTTACAGAAAATCATAGTAAATTTTGGAAGCTAACCACAGTGAATTTATAAGGTTGCTATGAATAATCATCAATCCGTCATTTCGACTGGTCTGGCAATTCTAGTGTTAAACTCTTACGATTAAACAGTATTTTCTTCTATGTAGTCTAAAAAATTTTCTCCCGTAAATAAATAAATAAACGAATAACGATAAACTGAACAAGACCAATTCGAACGTATGTAGTTATCATTAAATGCACCGGAAGTTCGTCGATGTCTTGTTTCACCAGGATGCGGTAAAATAAACGAAACGTCGATGAACCTAGGGGTCATCGATCGGGAAGAGAACGAAAGTTTCAAGGAAACGAGGAACGACGACACCCGAAGAAGGAAAAAGTGACATCGAGCCCATGGAACGGTACTAATTGGCGCCGTGGCGATAATTGAACGCGGGGATACGTCCGCCAAGCTTGTTTTCAACTGCTTCTATTCCCACAAGTTCTTCGCCTGGAACGAGTACCACGGGTAAACGAACGATTCCACAAATACCGGGGCATCCGGCATTAACCTTTTGAGTGCTATGAACGCATATATGCGTCTGAAGGAAGTTGCTCGTAGGGACTATGAACGCATATATGCGTCTGACGAAAGTTGCTCGCAAGGACTATATGAATTGGTATCGAATACTTAGTATGAATGTGCTTAACCCATTAAATACCAATGTATTTAATACATTAAACTTTTACGTTGTAAGTTCGAATATTCCCATTTGAAAACAAATATAAAAGCGAATTATTTGCAGTTGCATTTGGTTAGATATTTTTTTAATTATCTTTTATGTGTTTCTTATTGTGTATATTCTGTAAACAATCCGTCTAACAATATAGAAAAAAGTTGGAACTTAGTGGATTAAGTGTGACAAACTGCAGAACCGAATCCCATCTATAACATTGCTTTATTGCATTAACACTTAACCAACCGAATGGTGAGATCTCCCATTTTTCCCTCTGCCATCGATTCTATTTGCTTTTGTTATTAGTAAGTCTTGAACCGGAGTTGAATTTATTAAAAATTGTACTTTCGGAGAGCAGAAAAAGCATTTGACGAACTGTGAACAACACTAGTTCAACGCTAACTAATAGCAGAAATTGCAGAATGTTAACACTTAGCCAACCGAATGGGTAGATCTTCCATTCCTTCTTCTTCCATTAATTCTATTATTAGTTAGTCTTGAACTGAAATTGAATTTATTGGAAATTGTATTTTGGAAGAGCAGAAAATGCATTTGACGAACTGTGAACAACACTAGTTCAACGCTAATTAATAATAGAAGTTGCAGAATGTTAACATTTAACCAACCGAATGAAGAGATCTCCAATTTCTTCCTCTGCCATTGATTCTATTGACTTTTGTTATTAGTTAGTCTCGAACTGGAATTGAATTTATTGGAAATTGTACTTTGGAAGAGCAGAAAATACATATATCGAACTGTGAACAATACCAGTTCAAGACTAACTAATAACAAAAGTAAATAGCATCAATGACAGAGAAAAAAATGGAAGATCTTCCCATTCGGTTGGCTAAGTGTTAACAGAAAGAATTTACCAAAGAAAGTACATTACAAAATAGGCGGGAAAAACGACGTTACTTCTGAAACTACATCTGACATTAGCAGGAATGTGCCGAAATTAAATTCAGCCCGGTGGAAGCGCCGTGAGATCGTTAATCGCAAAACAAAGACGCGTTTCCCGTTAACTAGAATCAGCTGTTTAACCGATGACCGTGAGCGATGGTAAAGAACGAGCAAATTGTTGCGCGGTATCGGAAGGAGGCGCTTTGCAGGCTCGCGAAAGTGCACGCTAATTATCCCGCTGTTAATTACGTTGCGTGTAAAACGAAAAAATGGAATGTTTGTAAACACCGCCTGGTTACGTGCGGTCGTTCGTCGGTAGTTTCCTGCATGAAATTCTGATTAACTGCGCCGTAATGGCTACCATCGGTGCCACCTCTAACGATAAAATCAACTCGCGATCGTATCCGTCGGTCGTGACTTTACAAAATTCGTCTGGTGCGCATCTCAGAGACGATCAGTCGTTAACCCTTTACCGCATATGGGCCCATATATGGTATTGCAGTTTTGATTCAATTTTATTTCCAAATTAAGTATTATAAAATAATTCAAACTGTTTTAATCCATCAAATATATATGTTTAACGATAATAAAACGCGAAAAAATTGTCTATGATTTTATGATATTTCGAAATAACCTCACCTTTGTGCAAATGGGTGGATGATAAGCTCAAACAATAAATCCTAAAAATCTAATTCCTAATATTGCGTAAATTATTTCTAAGTTTCCGAATGTTTCTTTTTCAGAAAACGATAACAGAGTAAAACGTAAGTACTTTTTGACAGGAAAAATATTTTCATGGAGTCAATATACTCATCTTTCTCGACGGATAATAATTTTTCCGCTTTTTAACTGTTTTCTATACTTCACAACTAGTTTTTCTTTTGACTCCATATTTGGTCTCGTATACACCAAAATATAAAACTTTTACATTATTTTTCTTTTAATATGTCTTATTGATAATTAAATAAAGCTATTTCCACCGTGAAACAATTTTTTTTTTCAACGCTTTATTAATTCGTGCAGTAAAGGGTTAAACATTTTCTCTGGACCGTTAACTGTTTGTTACGTTGCGCTGTCATTTCATAATTCACCTCTAAAAACGTTAACGTTTTCTCGAATCGTTGCTAATCCGTATCGACATTAATCCACTAAGCCATATTCAACAGGTATCACAAATTATTTCTCGGTCATTATCATTCAATTTGAAGCTAAAAAGAAATTCTAATCTCTAAAATCTGTGGTGAAACCTTAATAACGTTATAAATCGTACCTATTGTATTGAGATTCATTAATCTTTAAAGGATCTCAAAGAACATATTTGATTCGATCGCACCGTGAAATCAAGTTTTGACCTAACACCGGGTGGATTGTTCAAATTATTTAATCATTGAGATTATTTGAATATTTTATTTTTTCATCTTATTCCCTTTCCTCGGTTTTTTATGGAGAACGAAACGAAAGAATGTGTATTATTTCTTATGTCTTACACCACTCTTACAATCGCTATTCGAATTTCTTTATGATTTCTTAGAAAAAAAAATTCGAACACTCGTAATTAACGCTTCACCGACCGGAAGCCTGTTAACCCCTTGACGGAACTTAACCCTTTGACTGCGGCGCGCTCTCGGACGAAACCATCAATATGGACGGCGCGTTTTTCGCTTGTCGGTCGTTGCGACTAGTTGTCCACTGACTGATGGACACTGACAGTGACCAAAACAGTACCCGGAAATTTGATGCTATTCTTATGGTTTAAAAAATAATAATGGCAAAAAAATTAAAAATATCAATTTTTTTTATTTATATTAAGTAACTTTTTAAGCTATTTTAATTTACTTAACTTTTGTACATTCCTTCAATAATAATCGGTAAATAAATATAAAAGAAAAAATCCAAAATTTATAATGTAACACAGAATATGACAACTTTAACAGAGGGCGTATATATACGCCTTTCGTACATATTGATGGATTTGTGAGGGCGTATATATACGCCTTTCGTATATATTGATGAACTTGCGAGGGCGTATATATACGCCTTTAGCAGTCAAAGGGTTAACGATGCATCTGCGCCAAAATGAGACGGTCGGGAGTATGTTGAAACACTAGCGGTCGGCAAAGTGTTAACACATTGACAGCCGGCGACCTGAGATATTTCTGATCACTGAATAGCCAAAAACAATATTTAAAACATTATATATTTTCGTGAAATAGTGCATTTTATTTGCATATTCGTCATATACAATTTAACGTTAAACAAAATCCACATCATCGTGGAGCAGCTACTCAAATGACAGACTCAGAAACCCGCGTTTTCGCGGGGCCGGCTGTCAAAGTGTTAAGAATACTTCGTGACACTATTATCCGGTTGTTCGATTATTCGAATGATCCCAGCCTCGCTTCAGACTACTCACCTACTTCGAGTCGTGGCTATTCCTCGCTTTTCCCCTCGATTCCGCTTGAACTCGGTCCAGGGGAACGCTGGCTGGACTCGTTTCTTCGTATCCCGATCGCGGATCGCTCGCCTCGACACGGTATCGTCTCGATTTACCAGGTCGAGGACTTTTATGAGTAGCGTGGACGGCGGGACTTCCGTTTCTAAATCACAGAAAATCGGTTCACGGTCAGAGGGATGGCTAAGCGATTCGTCACAGATCGTTCGCGCGAATCGTGCGTGAAACGATCATACTTATCGAATTTATCCGTCTATTCTACTCTATATTGAATCTAGATTTGTTCTCCTCCATGGAAAAAGGTTTAATGTACTTCTTTGTTGAAACATTCGAGGCCACCCCATTAAGCGATGTAAATAAATCGAAAGACAAAAAAAAAAGATTGGTCGACAAAATGGAAGAACGTATGTCATAAAAAGAATCGAGTGACTGGTTATGGGAGCCTAGAAGATTATGCTACAAAAAAAGTATGAAAAATACTTGAATCACTTTATTTCGTTGACACAATTTATATCCTTCACTTTATTCCAAATATAAACTGCTGTTAACACTTTAAATATTCCAATTTCAACCAACATCTACTAATGAATGGCAATAAATAATTAATTAAAAATTCAGGTGATATCTACCCAGAAAAATACTTACCAAACGGAACAAATAATTGAATGGTAAGTTAAACTTTCTGTTCAATAATTTGTAATTGTAATTCTACCCTTTCTGTGGCATTGTTCTACTATAATACAATATATTATTATAATTTTATGTACTCCAACAGCCTTGGCTCGTTAAATAAATAAATAAATAAATAAAAAGATAATTCAATGTATTTATTCAGAAACTAAAAAGATTATTTACCCATTGAAAGATGTAAAAGGATAGACGGTGTTCCGTTTAATCAATGTTATTAGTTCAACTAACATTATTATATTAAATGCTAATTTATCTCTCGCTTTCAGACGTTGCTGCATACAAAGTGTTCAAAGAACATCGAAGAAACGCGTGAAAATAATCGAACATTTACACATTCAATGGTGTTTAATTGCAATATCGTGTTACAGGTTTGAAGAATATCTGATCATTTTAAGATTCCGACATACACGAGGATTAGCGGCTTTCCTTTTCTACCAATAGATAACGATCATCACCGGCTTCCTGCTCGTCGGACTTTCTACTCGATAATTTATCGATCTGCATCCAATGAAACCGATCTGGCTCGTCTACCTACTTACGTCCTACGCTATCCAGCCTGCTTTTCTGTTCCACTGCCCGTGCAATGTCCATTTCAGAGGATTCGTTCACGCTATTCCGCGAGGTAACGCATACAAATCGCGAACGATCTAGTATTTCAATGTTTTCTCTTCTCGTTTCGTCGTGCGAGAGGATTCGATTAGAATTCGACAGAACGGGAACAAGTTTTCTAACTGAAGACGTTTCAACATTCGCTCGTATTTTCGCAATTTTTGCTAACGTTAAGTCGGCCAAAAACGAAATCTTAAACGAAATCAACAATTTTCTTTACCATCTTCATTTTCTGTTACAACTTATTAACGATATAGATTACTATTTTTTATCAACGATATAGATCAGTATTTCGAGTAATAGAAATGCAAAATTGCAGAAGGTAGATGTCTTAAATAGATAGAATCGCTCACAGATGCGTATTTCAAGTAATAGAAATGCAAAATTGCAGAAGATAGATATTTTAAATAGATAGAATCGCTCACAGATGCGTATTTCAAGTAATAGAAATGCAAAATTGCAGAAGATAGATATTTTAAATAGATAGAATCGCTCACAGATGCGTATTTCAAGTAATAAAAATACAAAATTGCAGAAGATAAATATCTTAAATAGATAGAATCGTTCACAAAAATATTACACTCACCTTTATAAATGTCTTCCTTCTCTTCCTCTTCTTTCAACAAACTTCCTATAATTTTCTTAATCGCCTTTCCCTTCTCCTCTACTGTTTTCTTCTCTCCATCAGAGAAACAGATGCTTCTGGATGAGTCTTCTTCATCCACTTTTTCCCCATGAAAATCTCCACCATGATATATCCTTGTTCAAAGGAAGAGTCATTAAATAGTCATTTAAATCCAAAGATTGTATCTTTCCTCCCTTCGCCACTTATTAACTGTAACCGTAAAACTCGCTTCGTTTCCTGTTTCCTGGTTTTCTACGATCTTCCTCGTTTCATAACGCGAGAACACCCTTCGCCCATCGACTCCTTTCTATTTTCCTTCGCCTCTAGACGAACCAACTTCCTGTGGACGCTTTCAGACTTCGTTTCACGCACCATAAGCCCCGAAACGGTCTACCCCTTTTTTCGAGTCGCTCTTCTCCGCTTTCACCTCCCCGACTTCTTCCTCTTCTTTTTCCTCCGTCCTCGCTTTTACTCTTCTTCACCTGGTCGTCGGTTTCCCTCCACTTCCGGCGCCTGTCTCGCCGAGCCTCTCACCGTCACCAGTTACAAGCGCTTCGTACTCTTCACTACTCTTTAATAACAAACAGAATCGCTTGCAATCGCGTCTTTAAACTGTGTCTCTCGAGAAACAGCTACGGAACTGTGTCAAACGTAAATGATCGAAGAAATGTGGCAAAAATGGTAACATTTCCGTTCCATTAGCATTCTTCGATCACTCGTGAATACTCGATGACAAACATAATTCGCCGGCAATCGCGTTCTCAAGCTCTATTCTTCGAGAAACAATTCCCCAAAAACAATCTCGAACGCGAACAATCGATGAAACGTGGTAAAAATGGTAACATTTCCGTTCCATTAGGATTCCTCGATGAATACTCGTGAATACTCGATGACAAACATAATTCGCGGGCGATTTCGTTCTCAGGTTCTATTTTTCAAGAAACAATTCCCCAAAAACAATCTCGAATGCAAACAATCGAAGAAACGTGGCAAAAATGGTAACATTTCCGTTCCATTAGGATTCCTCGATGAATACTCGTGAATACTCGATGACAAACATAATTCGCGGGCAATAGTGTTCTCAAGCTCTATTCTTCGAGAAACAATTACCCAAGAACCATCTCGAATGCGAACGATCCAAGAGACGTCGTAAAGAACGGTGACATTTCTGTTCTAGTGACATTCTCCCATCGCTCGTGAACGGTAGATCGATTTCACGAACCTGTTTCGATCGAATTCGTAGGGTTATCGTGATCCCGCGATGGACTTCCGGTTCACCGAGTTTCTAGGCGGACACGCTAATCGGTCGAGCAATGGACACGCGTTTTGTGTCATTGCGTGCCATCAAAGAGGGCTCGCATGTCCGCGGGACACGTCCTGGATCGTTCGTGCTCCAGTAAGGCCGCAGGAAACGTTCAATTTGAGGAAGTTCGTTGTTCAGGAAGAAAGGAAGTTTCCTGGCCAAAGGGGGGACACCTGCTTCACCGTCCGCTGCGCCCCGACCTTTTCCACGAAAACGGGAATCAGAGCGCTTTGTTCCCCTTCTGGGGTGGGCTCCTCGATGTTTCGACCGTGTTTCGAGCTTCTCCAGTCCAGTTGCGACTTTTAATCGTAACCGAGTACTTCTTCGTTAACAGCACAGCCTTGGAGATCCAGTTTTTACGATGCTTCCTGCGGTAGTTTCTCTGCGATCACAGTTCGGGACGCAGGGATAACCGATCGGTTTAATGGAGCTCGTAAAATGGTTTTCTTGCCCAACATGGATGCACTTTCGAGATTTAATAACAGACTCGGCGTTTATTAGATAGTTCCTTTTGCTTCTGTTCCCATCGATGCTCTTGCGGAACTGCTTTTTTCTTCCGAACTCCATAACCAACACCTTCTGCATGCGCGTATTAACGATCTCGTTACACAGACGGCGTTCTTTGCTTTCTTTTCAGCCTGCCAAGTACTTCTGAGTAGCTTGTTCTCATTCGACGATCTCTTCTCTATCCTTCAATCCCTTGGCAAAATGTTTAGTCCCATCGTCATCGAATTCTTCGATGCTTCCTCTAAAAATGTTGTTGTACCTCCCTTCGCGTCATCCAATGCATTTTCCACCGGAAACTCCTTCTTTTACTGCAAAACAATGTCTGCAAACGACTTGTGCTTCATCGTCAAAGGACTCTGTCCTCTCCTAGAATCCCCCAAGCTCTTTGCCAGCTATCTCTACGTTTCTTCTTTCAAAAACACTGTACCGTTTTCCCGCCAGAGAACTTCGTTCAACTCTTCCACCGCTTTCTTCGACGTACTCCAATTTTTCGAAGAACTGCAAGGAACTTTAACCCCCTTGCAAAATCCTTCAGCTCTTCCTCCGACGATTCTTCTACCTTTAACGCGTCCTCCAGTTCTCCACGGATCTTCTTATCATCTTCTTCCGTTCGTTGAACCGTCAGCGCGGACCCAAACGCAGTGTTATCGCGAGGATCACACCGATCACCCTCTGTTTAGTGGTAACTGGCTGCGAGACGAGTGTCGAAATTACACTGAGGCTGGATGGTGCTCTACCGCCCCCGATGTAGCTTCTCCTTTCCGAGTCCGGAGTCCGGCCATTTAATAGTGGGGACTCGGATATCCCTTCTTTCGCTGGGAAGCTACTCGCGAACTCTGTTCGTGTCCTTGCTGTTCACAATCGCGATATCCTCGTCGTCGCTTGCAACCGGGGAGACCTTCTTCTCCCTACCGGCCACCCGTACGTTTCTTTCACCTTCTTCCACGACTTCGTCCTCCTTCCCGCCTCCTCCTCTTCTGCTTCTTCTTCTAGTTCCACCGTTTCTTCCTCTTCCTCTGTGTTCCTCTGCGCGCGCGTTTCGTCCTCCACTCGTTCCCACGATTCTCCCGTTTAACCGGTAACACCGTTCTCGCGGCTGATACCGGTGCTCCGCCACGGGAGCAGAGACTCGCGTCGATATTCTGAGCGGTCCAACGCTCGCTCGCCAAGTCGATCTCCCGTTTTATGATGCCGCACGCCATCGTTTCGTGGTTGTAATTGGCTCTGATTGTAATTGTGTACTTCTAGTAGCGGACTGATTAGAAGAGATTATAAATTGCTAGGCCAGAGAATCGAAGACGCTAAAAATGTAAGAGTGAGATCGAGTGAGTACAATTTTAGGAAAATGTGAAGATTAAGGGATTATAAATTGCTAAGTCAGAGAATCGAAGACGCTAAGAATGTAAGAGTGAGATCGAGTGAGTACAATTTTAGGAAAATGTGAAGATTAAGGGATTATAAATTGCTAAGTCAGAGAATCGAAAAAACTCTTGTCGATATACAGAGCGGTCCAACGTTCGCTCGCCAAGTCGATCTCCCGTTTTATGATGCCGCACGCCATCGTTTCGTGGTTGTAATTGGCTATAGTTGTAATTGTGTGCTTCTAGTAGCGGGCAGATTAAAGAGATTATAAATTGCTAGGTCAAAGAATCGGAGACGCTAAAAATGTAAGAGTGAGATCGAGTGAGTACAATTTTAGGAAAATGTGAAGATTAAGGGATTATAAATTGCTAAGTCAGAGAATCGAAAAAGGTCTTGTCGATATTCAGAGCGGTCCAACGCTCGCTCGCCAAGTCGATCTCCCGTTTTATGATGCCGCACGCCATCGTTTCGTGGTTGTAATTGGCTATAGTTGTAATTGTGTGCTTCTAGTAGCGGGCAGATTAAAGAGATTATAAATTGCTAGGTCAGAGAATCGAAGACGCTAAGAATGTAAGAGTGAGATCGAGTGAGTACAATTTTAGGAAAATGTGAAGATTAAGGGATTATAAATTGCTAAGTCAGAGAATCGAAGAAACTCATATCGATATTCAGAGCGGTCGAACGCTCGCTCGCGAAATCGATCTCCCATTTTATGATGCCGCACGCCATCGTTTCGTGGTTGTAATTGGCTATAGTTGTAATTGTGTGCTTCTAGTAGCGGGCAGATTAAAGAGATTATAAATTGCTAGGTCAGAGAATCGAAGACGCTAAAAATGTAAGAGTGAGATCGAGTGAGTACAATTTTAGGAAAATGTGAAGATTAAGGGATTATAAATTGCTAAGTCAGAGAATCGAAGAAACTCGTGTCGATATACAGAGCGGTCCAACATTCGCTCGCCAAGTCGATCTCCCGTTTTATGATGCCGCACGCCATCGTTTCGTGGTTGTAATTGGCTCTGATTGTAATTGTGTACTTCTAGTAGCGGACTGATTAGAAGAGATTATAAATTGCTAGGTCAGAGAATCGAAGACGCTAAAAATGTAAGAGTGAGATCGAGTGGGTACGATTTTAGGAAAATGTGAAGAGCGGTTGAGTTGAGTTAAGCGATAGCCGTGTGAACGTAGTATGTTTGGACTAGAGGGTTTCTAAGGCGAAAGATGAGCGCTTGAGAAAAATGTCGTGACTGAGAAATTTTGGATGAACGTGACCAAAGGTTTAGAATTAGGGAAAAGGGAAATGTATGACGGGGAAAATGCGAACGCGAGGCAGAAAGAGTGTGATTGTGAAAGAAGTAAGAACGTCGAAGTTACTAAGTTGAGAAATCGTTTATATACTATTAAGTTGTTACTATTAAACTATTTTAAATATACATTTATTAATAATAATCTAAGAACTTCGCTTTGTTTTATACACACCTGAGCCCTACTCTATCATCTCCATACTAAATAAAAAGTAAGAATTTTCCTATAAAAATTACATGGTGAAAGAATTAAATAAACTCGGAATCACTAAATTATCAAAGGGTTAAAGGAAAAGTCAAAATATTACAAACCACCATGAAATCGAAAAACTTAAAGGTCGCGCAACCTACAGTAGCGGACAAAAGTTTAAGACAACATGACAATGTAAAACATAATTCATTTTTATTGTCATTATGGTAGAACACTATTTATTGATTAGCATAGAATACAAATTTTATTTACACTATTATTTCTTATTCATTAATTTATTTATTTTCTTTGACCCTTTGGCCTTAAACTTTTGTCCGTTACTGTACTTGGAGATCTTGGACGGACTAATCCAAGTTCTTTTTTTCCAATATGAATACCCTAATCGTAGGTAGTTCTAGTGTTAAACTACATATTTAGGGATCGATGCAATTTCTTTCATTCAACTTTTTTCTGTGCTTAATTAACTGAACTGTTCGACAGCAAATATTTATCGCAATCCGTTTATACGAACACGATTTCTTATTGGGCGAGAGAGTCAGATGATAGAGAAAATTGATGAGTTTCCATTAGATGAACGATTTGATTGCAATTTAATCGGACTCGTCTTTCAGAAGGTTCGTATAAACGGAACCTCGATGTATATAGATGTTTGGTACAAGCTGCCACGGCTGTCGAGCAGCTTGCTTATTTCTTACTGCTGATTGCTTCGAGGTTTGCAGAGAAAGGAGCTGGCCGCAATTAGTTTTCAGCTCTGACAACTTTATCTTCGTCTCAGACTGCGGATTTTTAATTGTTTTTTTTTTTATTTTGATAGTTTCTGGTGACTGAAATATCACTTTTAAGTTATATTCAGCTTTCACTAAAATCTTCTTTATATTTGTTTTGCTCGACTTGATCTAAATTAAATACAGTGAAATCCGTTGAAGACTTTATTATTATCCCAGATCTCGGGCATCTGAAAATAAGTACATCAAAACTATGAGATATTCAATAACTGAGTATTCGAGTATCAAGCTAATCTAAGCGACCAAATTTTTTAATATAAAAATACTTAATATAATATAAAAATATAAAATTTTTAATATAAAATATAAAATTTTTAATACAAAATACTTAAGTTTCCCGTTACAAAAGTACCGAACACTCAAAGCTCCTAAATACTCTAGTAATCAAACATTTGTAATACATTCAAATTTAAAGATTCCAATAACTGGTATTCGAGTACTTAACACTTAGCCAATCGAATGAGGAGATCTCCCATTTTTTCTTCAACAAAGCACTGTCATTGATTCTATTTGCTTTTGTTATTAGTTGGTCTTGAACTAGTATCGTTCACAGTTCATCAAATGCATTCTTTGCACTTCCAAAGTGCAATTTTTAATCAATTCAACTCCAGTTCAAGACTAACTAATAACAAAAGTAAATAGAATCAATGGAAGAAAATGGAATGGAAGATCTTCTTCTGTTATTAGTTAGCGTTGAACTAGTATCGTTCACAGTTCATCAAGATGCATTTTCTGCACTTCCAAAGTACAATTTTTAATCAATCCAACACTAGCTCAATTAGTTTTCAATCGCTCAATTGACTTAGCTCAAGACCAACTAATAACAAAAGTAAATAGAATGAACGGCAGCGCTTTGTCGAGAAAAAAAATGGGAGATCTCTCCATTCGGTTGGCCAAGTGTTAAGAATCACTTAAAATAGCTCATAAATTATCTGGGTTCGTAAAAGAGAAACGAAGTCCACGCGAGACAACAAGGAGGAAGCAAAGAAGCCGTTCAACATTCGACAACGAATCCCGTTCTTCTTCTTTTGTTCTCCAAAAACGAAAAGTACAGAAACCAGCAACTTCCGACGATCCTACTCTGATTCGTAATTAAACGGGCAATTAAGGAAGGCGTTGAAATCGGTCGTATCGAAACCGGAAAACTCGAGTCACGGGCAAGAAAGTGTCGTTCACCGCGAGCGCTAACGCGTTAACGTTGCAACATGTTAATCCGCTACGCTAACGGGCTAATTTCCCATAACTGTTCGCATCGGCCGGCCCATTGTTTTGCTGCCTGCCTCTATTTACCAAGTAATTTCATTCGTTGGCTTCTCGAGCGCCGAAGATTTTACGAGTGAAACGTTCCCGATGGGACATCGAGCGCCTCGTTGACGCTTAAACCGCCGAAAGATTTAAAACGAAATTATTCTGGCACATCGGCGGACCAAATTTAGGGTTTGTATAAAATATATTGTTCATCCTTGTTACGAATAATAACAGAATAAAAATAATAATAACAATAACTATAACGACATAAACAATAAAAATAGTAACAATAACAATAACGACAATAACAACAAAAATAATAATTATAACAATAATAATAACGACAATAACAATAATAATAATAATTATAACAATAGTAATAACGGCAATAACAATAAAAATAATAACAATACAAATAACGACAATAACAATAATAACAATAGCAATAACAATAGCAACATCAGCATCAACAACAATAGCAAAAGCAACAACAATAGCAATAACATTAACAATAACAACAACATAAGAAGTATAATAATAATAATAATAATAATAATAATAATAATAATGATGATGATGATGATGATGATGATGATGGTGGCGATAATAATAGTAGTTTACGCGAATTGATTACTATGGTTGTGATCGGTATAGCATCAAGATTATTAGAAGAAAAGACTTTAGATCATATTCGAAGAATGTAAAATTAACAATTTGGCATCATCAATATAGAAATAGTAATTGAAAGTCATCCAGTCGCGTATGATCGAGTTGAACGATAAAAAGTGTTGCAGGAGGAAATAAAATCGAAAGGTGATGTAACGAACGGTATGAAAAAGAGGCCGAACAAATTAAACAAACATGACGGTAAATCTTTTCAAGGGGCAATTACGATTTGCGTTTGAATTAATTAAACGCATGATCGCGAACGTGTAAATTCAGGTGATCGGTCACCGTTCAATGCTTTTAACGACTCCTCAAGTGTTCCAACCGATCGTTTTACAGTTCATCGATGCACAAACGTTAATTATTTACAAATTCTACTCATAGCTCACTTTATTCACTATCGACATTATCTGCGTGTTCAAAAATGTTGCGTGACTTTAAATAATTCCATTGTTTTTTGCCGACAAATAGATCGAAATCGATTTGATCAGACGAAAAGTATGGTTACCACTATTCCTGCCACGGCCAGTCAAATAAACGTTCTTAAAATTGTGATTAGAATTTCATATATACAACATAATTGAATCGCTTTTAAAATTTATACTTTTCCTCAAATATGCGTATAATACATTTTTCAATATTCACTTCTTTCTTCATTGTTTATTTTCTGAGAAAAATTTGTAGCCTGTCTTGCGTGGGAATGTCGCGGTAGGAATAGGTACACGTGAAGTGTTGGTAGAAATAGTGTTAAGAACGATTTCAGTAGCCGCGACTTAACCCTTTGCATTCCGAATAATTGTTTACTTTCGATGCCAATAACTCCCTAGTATTTTAGGTGTTTTATTTGAAATTTACTTCAAAGGACAATTCCTTGAATGATACTTACTTCAAACAATTTTTTTCACCAATTATATTAAACGTATATTAATTGTATTAAATTTTGTTGTAACTTATATTTGTGAATCTTCTAAATTCTTTAACCAAAAAATCAGACAATTTCTATATTTAAACTGGCGTTTTAAAAATGTCGAGTGTGACTCGATATGTGTAGGAGTTACTGTGATAAAAAATACACTTGACAAACGAGTGTAAAGAGTTAAAAAAATTCGTGAATCTTATAATCCTTCCTCGGTTTCTATTTCGATCCTTGCTAATTCTCTACCTTGACGAACATTTTTCAATTCACCCTTATTCAAACTTGAATTTAATAGTTTTTCTTTTTTGCAAAATTGACACGTTATAATATCCGATAACTATGGTAGACTATAATAATATGGCTTATGAGCTACTTGCTCAGGTGTACGTGTAAGTGTGAGTGTACGTGTATTAAAGAGAATCGTGAATTTATGCTTTCAACACACGATTTTTTCGTTACCACGAAATTGTTCGTCCCGTTTTAATATCCCTGGTGGATTACTGTTATTTTGCTTGAATTTCACACCGGCAGCTCAGTCAATTTCGCCGACAAGTTTCACGCGTAACACGAAACGTTTCCCTCTATAAATTGCAAACATATTCGATAAATTATTCGCCGATTACTGTCACTTTTCTTGCGCGTGAAGCGATTAGAGTGTAATTCATATTACCATGAACACACTGGCAATTATGCTGTTCGAGCGACAAATAAACGATTGGAGTACAAGTTGTAATTAAATTTGCAATTTATTACCTCCATTTGTTACTAGTATTATACTTATACCAGTCATTCGGTACTGTGTACGTTTACAGTGTGTCCGTTTCAAATATTATTCTATAATAATTGTTATTTTTCGTATGTTTACGGTTATTGTTCTAATTGTAAGCAGCAGAAACGTAAAAACGTGTTTTAGACGAAAGTTGTATAGTGTCAAAGGATACGTGTCGCGATGCTAATTATTATAGGAAAGTTCTGTAAAATGTAGAACGGAAGATGGAATACAGATGTGAAAAATAAAAGTGAAGCGATTAAAATATTTCGTAACAGTATATTTAAAACAATTTAACAAAAACAACTTAAACGACTTTACAACTTAGCAACTTTAACACTCTTTCTACGTTCACAATCAAAACCTTTCTGCCAAAGTAAAATTTTTAATTAATTCAACAGTAGTTCCAAGTTGCTCAACAAGGGAGCTGCGATTGATTCTACTTACTTTCGTTATTAATTAGTCTTGAACTGGTGTTGTTCACAATCCATCAAATACATTTTTTGCTTTTTCGAAGTACAATTTTTCATAAATTCAACACTAGTTCCCAAGTCCTCAATAAAGCGCCGCCATTGATTCTATTTACTTTCGTTATTAATTAGTCTTAAATTGGTGATGTTCACAGTTCGTCAAATGCATTTTCTGCTTTTCCAAACTACAATTTTTCATAAATTCAACACTAGTTCCTAAGTCTCAACAAAGTGCCGCCATTGATTCTATTTAGTTTTGTTATTAGTTAGTCTTCGACTAGTATTGTTCACAGTTCGTCAAATGTATTTTCTGCGTTTCCAAACTACAATTTTTCACAAATTCAACACTAGTTCCCAAGTCCTCAATAAAGCGCCACCATTGATTCTATTTACTTTCCTTATTATTAATTAGTCTTAAATTGGTGTTGTTCACAGTTCGTCAAATGCATTTTCAAATTTTCCAAACTACAATTTTTCACAAATTCAACGCTAGTTCCCAAGTCCTCAATAAAGCGCCGCCATTTATTCTATTTAATTTTGTTATTCGTTTGTCTTCAACTGGTGTTGTTCACAATCCATCAAATGCATTTTCTGCTTTTCCAAACTACAATTTTTCATAAATTCAACACTAGTTCCTAAGTCTCAACAAAGTGCCGCCATTGATTCTATTTAGTTTTGTTATTCGTTTGTCTTCAATTGGTGTTTTTCAGTTCGTCAGATGCATTTTCTGATTTTCCAAACTACAATTTTTCACAAATTCAACACTAGTACCCAAGTCCTCAATAAAGCGCCACCATTGATTCTATTTACTTTCCTTATTATTAATTAGTCTTGAATTGGTGTTGTTCACAGTTCGTCAAATGCGTTTTCTGCTTTTCCAAAGTACAATTTTTAATACATTCTTAATACGCGATGGAGAGGGTTCGGTTATGCGTGGCACCGTGCAGGTAGCTAAATGTTAACAGGCTCCCTGTCGGTACAGGGTTAAAATGTAAATTTCGCGTGTCGTATGCCGTCGAACGGAAACGTAGGCACGCCTCGTCAAAATTCGTTGTTCCAGATGCGGCTCGATTTTCGTATAAAGAGCGCGGCGAACGGAATCCGTACGCACATCAGCCGTGGTTGTAATTAAGGAAACAATCATTATTACGGTACATTTGCACGTGCGTAGCCCAGATTTCAGTGCTTACAACCGTCCCGTAGCGTGACGACGCATCGAAACACGATCACGACGCTGTATCTTTATAGCTACTAGGTGTTACGAGTGAGATGACGTGATACAAGTCTCGTTCGTGGCGGAAATAAACGGCTCGGGTGTAGATTTTGTTAAGATAATCGTGGTACCGTCCGGTGAATCGGATGAACATTATTTCTGTTCTTCTTTATTTTTATTTTGTAGCTTCAAAGAATTCTCGTAAGAGCTGTGTATAATTTCGATCATTTGCAAAAGTGATTACAAATAATATGAGTAATTTAAATTTGGGGGTTACATTTTTTAAGAAAACGGCATATGGGCGCTCCTTGACTTTTGCACACAATTGGTTCCTGAAACAGTGTCCGAATGTTGAACGTTCGAAAGTAGAAGGATGTTAAAAAATATGTACCAAAAACTGTGTTTTAAAATATTAATCGGAACAACATTGTAGTCTGATGGCTAAAGTCCGATGTCCCCTGAGAGGAGGCAACCCAGTAGCCTGCTCGACTCGTGATGTTCCCTCAGAAGGAACATCTGACCGCAAAGATTTGAAAAGCTGAATTTTTAAAAATGTGTGAAATAGCGAATTGTGCGAAAGGAAAGGGATACAAACAAAATCTGCACCAAAAACTGTGTTTTAAAGTATTGATCGGAACAACATTGTAGTCTAATGGCTAAAGTCTGATGTCCCCTGAGAGAAGGCAACCCAGCAGCCTGCTCGACTCGTGATGTTCCCTCAGAAGGAACATCTGATCGCAAAGGTTTAAAAAGCTGAATTTTTAAAAATGTGTAAAATAGCAAATTGTGCGAAAGGAAAGGGATTAAAAAAAAATATGCACCAAAAACTGTGTTTTAAAGTATTGATCGGAACAACATTGTAGTCTAATGGCTAAAGTCTGATGTCCCCTGAATGGGGGCAGCCCTGCTCGACTCACGATGTCCCCTCAGAAGGAACATCTGACCGCAAAGGTTTGAAAAGCTGAATTTTTAAAAATGTGTGAAATAGCGAATTGTGCGAAAGGAAAGGAATTCAAAAAGAATCTGCACCAAAAACTGTGTTTTAAAGTATTGATCGGAACAACATTGTAGTCTAATAGCTAAAGTCTGATGTCCCCTGAAAGGGGGCAGCCCTGCTCGACTCACGATGTCCCCTCAGAGGGGACATACGACCGCAAAGGCTTAAAAGTTGAATTGAAAGTCGAGGGGCGCCTGTATTATAGTATTTCAAATAAAAGTGTGTTCATTGAATAATATAAAACCCCATTTCCAATAGTTTCGAAAGAAGAGATCTCATGTCTAAAGGGAGATACAGCTTATATTTATAAAGCAGCATTTCGGTAGGTTCGACTCTCGGAATATCGTACAAAGGGCACTGAAAAACAAAATTCCGGGTTCAAATTCTGCTTCTCGACGTTACAATTACATTTTGCACAGCTAGTTATACCAACACGAGACAAGAGGAAGGATTGTAGTGGTTGGATCTGGTCGAACATTATGAGAAGCATTTTCTAACCACAGTTTAAGACTGGGAGAAAGTTTGAGACCGACCTGAGGTATAATTTTTTGTTCGTATAAAATGTTAAAAACGATCAAGTCATTTTACATGGTGTTTGCATTTGTTCATCGTTTCGAAAGAAAGTTCTTGTTAAAAGGTTAAATGGTTTGCTTCTATTCATCATCCTTTTCTTCCTAGTCTATTTCATGCATCACAGATGCTCAGCCAACAAAACTATTGCCGGGATAAATCGTTTCAAGCGAATTTTTTCTACGCAATTTCAAAAATCAGCAACAGATGCGTAGATCGAATTTTTACGGAACAGGTTTTGAAATAACGTATCAAAATTATGGATGACATAGGTTTTAGGTCACAGATGTCACAATCGCAAGAACTATGCAAAACGTGGGACTTTAGGAATACCAAGGGACCTAGATTTCCTATGAAACGATGTTTCGGATTCTCGACTAATTAAAAGATTAACCGGTCGTTTACATGGACGGTTGTTGTGCGACAATTGAATTATCACCAATTCCCCAGCCCCGTGAGAAAGCAGATCCAACCATCGTGAATGACGTCAAGTTAATCTCTGTTATTCATAATTTCCCGCGCTCGCTAATTACAATGACAATTAACATTTGTTTATTTACTTATTTATTTATTTATTTGACGGGTAAACATCCTTTATAAAGAAAGTAATATAGTAAGAATAAAAATAATTAAAAAATAAAACTAAAAGGAGCACAATTACGTACAAACTTATACAAGAGGATACATTGTTTTACACCGTAAGAACGCAAAAGGAGACCGCGAAATACTGCAATGCTTATAACTGACGATTTGTAACCTCTAGCAATGCCATTGCCTCAGCCTTAAAACTATCGGAGAACAAATTCAAAACATTATTAAGTATACATTATTAATTTAATTTAATATTATTAATTGTATACGGCACATTCAATAGGCTGGCATAAATTCGTCTCTTATTCGCACGAATGACTCTTCGAATTGAATGGTTTAATTTTTAGAAGTTTTGCTTTCAGTGTAATTGCAAATGTTCATTGGTTTTTAATTCGTTTTTTTTTCTTCTTACTTGTAACTTCCTAATCGAAAAGACGGATATTTCGATGAATTTATTTCAAGCTAAAATGGAAAACGGAAGTCGAGCAATTATCGTACAATTCTTTTAACGTAAACACGTTACTTCTTCGTTAAACTGCTAAAAGATGGCGCGACAGCTTTGCTGTACTGATTCTCCTCGTACTAAAACTGATTCTTTTTATTTAATTAATCATAATGCACAATTGATGAATTACACGTATTTTGAGGTGTCTCCTTTCATTTCGACACGCTGCTATAGCAAATTATAAAAGAAAAGAAACAGCGATGAATAATATTACCTTCAATAGTTATGGATTCCTGTTGAAATTCACCGGTCGCTATAACAGTGGTTCACAAATCGGAGAAGAAAGGTAGGCAAAGTTAGATCACCAACTTTAATTTATAATCAGTTTTACTCGTGTTACTTATGCTTCTATGTTAACAGGAATATAGAATAACAGTAGAGGTAACCATACTTTATACAAACAAAGAGCATGAATTGTGGAAGAAAGATAGAAAATAAAGATTACGAACTGTAATTTATAATCAGTTCTACTCTTGTTACTTGCAGTCCTACGTTAACAGGAACGTGGAATGATGCTGGAGGTAATAAACAATAAAATTGCTACCCCACAATCGTTACTCACGATCGATAGGGTAGTAAATACATTTATGTTTCCTTTTACCATTTCAGGAAAACAAAAAAAATTACCGACTGCGAAAAAACTAATAAAATAAAATAACAACTCCGTGTGCCTTAAATTGATTTATTTACACGCAAATATATTATATGTATACGTATAGATTTATATATATTATGTATATATCACTGGTATATTGCTATAACCCTTGAGATTTGCACGTACAATCTACTTTGCTGCTTTCATCAACACCATAGCTTTCACAAAATTTCCAATGAAATAGTCATGTTCGCCAACCTTTTGCTCCTTCTTTTTCTGCTTTTCACGCATGACAATTTAACGAACGGCTAGAAATTTTTAACCTAGAAACACTAGAATGCACGCCGCCATCTTTCATTTTTCACAGTGATACATCAATATAACTGTACGATCGTTTGCGATTGATTATTGAACAAGTATCATTCATTATCACCAAGATGGGTCTGTATCAAAAAGCCGAGAATTTGTCTCTCAAAAAGTCCACGTGTTAAAAATTCATTCGGTCGAAAAGTTGTGTTGCAAACGTGATAAAAGTTAACGATTAAGTTTAGAATAACGGTATGAATGTTTAGAATATAAAATGTCGTTATATTATGTGATCGAGATAATAATTTTCAAAACGGTACTTCTACAATTGAATGGATCTCAGTCAACAAACATAGATTTGGTTTTTTTTTACAAGCAAAGTAAAATAGGCATCAGCCGATAATACTCCTTGATACTTTTCGCTTCCTTGGACCTGATCTAATCACTCTCTTTTCTACTACCTTTATGTCCTGTCTGTTGAATAAATCGTTGAAAATTCGTTCGAAAAAATGTTCAAAACATGATCGTAAAATCTTTTTTTGAAACAAACAGAGAATAACATGTTCTCCTTTTTCTATTCTGCGTATTAAGAATGACAATCTGAACATTCGCAAGCTTAAGGACAGAAACAGTTCTAACAACAATAGTTTGCTTGTTAAATAAAAAATGTTCGTTATTCCGTTTCGACTTAGGATATACATACATAAGGGGTTACTTTAAAATGATCGATTCCAAAATTTATATTCTAAAAAATACATTCGTTACAAACTCATAAATTTTTAAACCGTTTTATCGTTACATCCCCTGTTCATCGTTAAAAAAAGGAAAATGACACCACATCTTACGGTGTTTTCCTTTAAAAAAAAAAAAACATTCAGTCATCGCTCATACATTTTCGTCAAACGGAATAAAAAACTCACATCAAAAGATCACCGAGTAAAATTGATAAAACGATTGGTAGATCTGCGATTAATTTTCGACTCAATCGTATAAAAAAATCGGTCTGATTTCTGTATCTTCCTCGTGTCTGATCGATAGACTCAGCAACAAGCACTCGTTATTTACAAATCTGTGGCAGTCCCATCAATTCCGCAATCGTGCCATCGCCACCTCCGTTTCCAAGACATTTCCGCTAAAAACTAGATACAAATAAACGTCACAAATTTTTCGTGTTACATGCATCTGTCGACACGAATGCCATCTCGGACTCTATCTAATAACGATTCAAAATTTCGTATTCCCTTTTCTCGTATTTTCACTTTTTTTTTCTTTTCCAGGCATAACGAATTGGTAGAACATGTGAATTACAAAAAAATTACATGTAGCTTAAAAATACAAAGCTTCGCGATCGAAACCAACGCTAAGACGATCGATCGTTTCGATCAAATTTTCCGCGTTTCAATCACAGTTGCATCATTTCGTCTTTTCCCTTTTGGTTTCTTTTTCGTTATCGCTAACGGAACTTTCACCACCGTCACGAACTTTCGTCGTGACTGTTCTCTAGATTTATAGTATAACAGTGCATATTAATTATTGATTATGAACAAGCTCGTTTGTATGGGTGTTACACATTGTGTACAAAGAGAAGAAATAGAATTTATTTTAAAATGGAGCGGACGCAGTACCAGCGCATTTTAAATGCAACATTATCTGTGATTTTGTTGTAACTTATTATCATATAACGGAAAAACTTTTTTCTGTTGACTGAGAGAGCGTGACAATGGTACTCCGCGCTCGGAAAATAAATCTTACATAATATGGTGTTGAAAATGCGATGTTAAAAAACAGTAGTAGTAATAGTAATAGTAACAAAGAAAAATTAAAAAGTAATAAAACGAATCGTCGGAGAATAAAACGAATTTTTCTCGTCATACATATAGTACAATTTCGATAGTCAACGTCATGTATGGCATCTCCCAAAAAAGCTTAGAAGTGTTGGGCTGTTCGTATAAAATATTTACTATATGTACAAATTCTCTTTTCTTTTCTATTCTTTCGCATGCCTTTCTTTCGCTCTCTCTCACTCTACCTTTACATAGATATTAAACAAACAACAATGATCATATCTTTTCCTTGCGACCCGCCGATATGACGTAAACTTAATCATCCGTATACTTAATCGAATCTATAACATGTACACGTATATACTTAATACTCTACAAACACAGGGTAGCATAATTTTCTTTCTTTTTCTCATGTTATCGTCGCAAAGCTTTCATGTAAGTGCTCTGAGCAGCCCATTTGATCATTCTTTGTTACTTAATAATAATAATAATAATGTGTACACGTGTGTATTTGGGATCTGTGTTTGTGTCTTCGTGTGAATGCGTGTGTCAGTCTTGAGCCACTTTCATAAAAGCTTTCCATTACTTTTATAATCAGGTCGTTTCTTACTTAAATATACATTTATATACTCGAGCTTCATCGTATCAATAGTGTCTTGGCACATTTCTGCTAACATGTAAATATTATATTTATAATATGTATATATATAGAACGTGCGATGTACCTGTGGTCTTTATGTGCACGCTTCATGATGTGGACGTGTTGTTTTGTCGTTTGTTACTTTTCACGAGTTTATGCTATCACCAATGGCTCATCGTCGGAAAAGCCTCGAATTACGGGACTGTCTTCTTCTTCTATAATTACAGAAAACGTAAATATTAAGATATTTTTAATTCCCTAAAAGTTCGCATTGTATAGACTTACCTAAACCATCTGTAGTACCCGGAAAAGTTGCCTGTCCGCGTCTGGTGTCATAATGACTGTTAGCAAACTGCGCGAAACTATTTGTTAGTCTTCTGTGTCTAACAACAAAGTATGCCAACGCGGATCCCAAAGCCACGATCAACAAACAGATCGGTATTGCAAAAGAAAGTATGTTCGACGTGTTCATCGTCACCGGTAACGATGATGCTTCTGAAAGCATTAAATGTTAAATTAGTAACAATGATACTTCGATAAAATATGACTGAAAATTTATTTAAATAATTACCTGCACTATATCTGGTGCTAAATGTCTCACTCAAAGGACTCTGGAAACCTTCGTCGGTGATTAAACGAACGGCAAAGGTGTAAATGACATCTGGTTTTACATCTGTCAACGTATAAGATGGCTGATCAACTTTATAAATTTTAGCAAGCGATTCATTCATTTCGTGTGATCCCTCCATCACCAAAATCTCATAATAATATTTAGAAGTCTTCAAAGTGTCTGGTAGATCGTGTTCTTGCCAGAAAACGACAAAACCTTCATCTTCGTGGAGAACCTTTAACTGATGCGGCGGTTGAATGATCGGTGCCATATAGATAACCGATTGACTCGGTATGGCATCCTCGACATCCGTAGATATCGTAACTCGATACTTGCCACCGTGTTTGATCGAACTAAAGGTGTGCTTCATAATGGTTTCGTTCGTGGGTGGCAAGGTCACCACAAAATGCTTTTTCAAATTCAATTCCTCCACGGTGATCTAAAATTTGAAACAATATAATAATAATTAAAAATAAACGAATATCCGTATTATTTTCTAACGGACATCAAAAAGTCTTCAATTCGAAGAGAGGAAATTACAAAAATTAGTCGCTCACCGTATATCGAATCGGTTCGTCGATGTTGGGGCAACTAGAGGTCCAAGAAATTACTATTGTATCATGTCTCTCCTTTGTAACCTTCACCTTTTTCGGAGGAGCACGTTGATTGAAGTGTGTAAATACCGTAACTGGTAGACTTAACGGACCAGCACCGTAATCTCCGTGCACTCTTACCGCAAACACGTAAGACTCGCAAGCTTCCAAATCCTTGATAGTCGCTGTTAAGTCCGTTGTCAGCAGCTTGTACGCTAAAAATACAATTAACTCTCGATCAATGAAGTTTTATGCATTTATCGCTTAATATAAACAAAATCCTTACATCTGAAGAAATCCATCATGTTCACCGCATAATGAATGGCATACTGCCACTTAATTTTCCTGGTGCTTTTGGGTGGATCCCAAGTGAGTTTCACCGAAGTTCCATGCGGTTTCACCAAATGAGCAACCACAGTTGTGATAGTTGGTAAAGGAGTACCTTCTGTGGTTGCAGTAATAGCCGTGGATTTTCCAATGTATTTTTTCCTCCTAGCGCCAACCTCGAAGGTGAACGTAGTTCCTGGAGCCAACGTCCCTATCTCTATGTGATCTTCCAAGCTGATGACCGTCGATAATGCAGGATACATCGCCGGTCCCCTCGGGGTGATGTAATAGCAATCCACATCGTTCCTCTTCTTCCAAGACAAGGTGACCGAGTGATTGGTCGTTGCCACTACTTTCAAATCCTCGATGTTATCAATATTAGCAGAGCCGTCGAAAGTGAGCGTGGCCACATTGGACGAGGCAGACTCTCGAATCCCATTCTTTGCTATTACCCAAAACGAATAATTCTTCCCTGCCTCGAACGGCAGGTCTATAACGATAGAAGTCCTTCGCGTGAAAAATTGTACCGGTGGAATAGGCGGCGTCACGAACCCTTCGTAATCGGTAATGAGTCCATTCGGATGCAGAGGGGGTTGCCAAGTGACCTCCACGTTGGTTCCATTCATCTGGGTTAGAGTTACGTTCCACGGTTCTGAAGGGACGCCTTCGCCTGTTGTCACGATCAAATACTTGGCCGGCGGGAATACCGTGGACTGGCCCTTTATCCTGACGTGAACCGTCACGTTATAACGGGTGTACGGTTGAAGATTGTTAAACTGATACTCCATGTCCTCGATCCAGTCGCTGGCATTAGTCCAATTAGCTCCAGGCATCGCGTACGCTATTGAAGGTAGAAACTCGAAAGTGACATTGTTAGGAACAGGCATCCACCAGAACAGGAACAGGCTGGTAGCTTTAATGGTTCGCTCGTCCACTCCCATTACAAGCACCTGATAGACACGCGAATTATTCTTCTCACAGTTACTCTCGTCGAAACCATCCAAGCAATCGTGTTTGCCGTCGCAGTAAGCTGCTTGCGGGATACACCGTGTCTCGTCGCAAGGGAACAAGCCAGCGTAACAGGATGGCGTGGCTGCTGGACTGGAGTGTTGTTCTCCCGAGCAGCCTAACTCATCGCTACCATCCGGACATTCCTTCACGCCGTTGCATACGTTTCGTATAGGGATACAAGCACCGTCCATACGGCACATGAATTGACTGTCTTTGCAGGAGAGCTGATCACCGTCTCTGCAGTGTAGCTCGTCTTCGCCGGAAGTACAATCCTTGGAACCATCGCAAACCCATGCATCCTGTATACATTCACCGTTCAGACACTGGAACTGGTGTTCCCGGCAAATCTTCGGTTGCTCGGTGGGATACACCACGGTCCATTCCTCGACGTCCTCGTTACCGCAGCCGATCTCATCTGAATCGTCGCCACAGTCGTCCACGCTGTCGCATTTCCACCAGTAGGGCACGCATTTCTTGTTGTTGCACATGAACATCCAGTTGTTGCACGGGCTGCTAGGTAAAATAGGAGCCAACGACGATGCTGGACGAGCAGTGGTGGTGCAGTTCATCTCGTCGGACCCGTCGGCGCAGTCCTTGTCCCCGTCGCAGACCCACGAGTTGTATATGCAACGATGTTTAGCGTGCGACAAATTGCAGGTGAACTGCCAGCTCTCGCAAACCATCTTGCTGCAATCAGCCTCGTCCCAACCGTCTTCGCAGTCTGGATCTCCGTCGCACTTCCAGCTAGCCGGTATACACGTCCTGTCCGCCTTGCAGAGGAACTCGTCGGCCCTGCAGGTGCTGGGGAACACCTTTTTGGCGCAGTCTCTCTCGTCGGAACCGTCCCGACAATCATTCTCGTCGTCGCACCGCCATCTGTACGATATACATCTGCCAGTGTCACACCTGAACTGCGACTCGGTACACTGCGGGTACTTGCAATTCATCTCATCTCTGCCATCCTTGCAATCCTGATCGAAATCACACACCCAGTGCTTGGTGATGCACTTGTTATCGTCGCATTCGAAATTCGGCGTGCAAATGGTCCGGTTGCAGTTGATCTCGTCCGAGTTGTCACCGCAATCATTGTCCTGATCGCATCGCCACGACGCCGGTATGCAAACGTGGTTAGCACAAGCGAATTGATTGGGAGCGCACGTGCTGGCCACTCTAGGGCACGTAGAATTAGCGAACGGCGCGATTCCACTAGGACACATGCACTTCTCGTCGATCATCTCCATTCCATCAGGACAGAGGCAAACGTGTCCTCCATGCGGTGTACCAACGCAAATGTGTGAGCAAGTATGATTGACGCAATCATTGGTACCTTGCTGAATGCTGTGCGCGAATACTTTGAGGTCCATCAATCCGGGTAACTGGCCTATGATGGTGGTTATACCAAGACCATGATCCTTGTCCGCAACAAATATCATCGATTGCTTCCAATCATCCCAATACATGTTATCCTTGAATACCGCCACGGCGAAGGGATGCGAAACCCTCTCATTCTTGGAAATCACCTTCTTGAATTTTTTACCGTCATAATCACTAGATCCTATATAATCTTGTCTGGCGTCCACCCAGTAAATGCGTTCCGCTATGTGGTCAATAGTTATACCGTTTGGCCATTCGACGATCGGTTCTACGAACAATCTTTTCACGTCCGTTCCATCTAGGTTAGCCCTTGATACCGAAGCGTTTCCTGGGGCCCAATCAGTCCAGAACATATATCCATTCATCGGATGAACTGCTATTCCTCTGGGTTTCTGTAGATTGTTTGGTCCTAAAATAGTCCTTCGCATTCTTCCCATGTTGGATATGTCCGTTCTGATCACCTGAATCCTCATCTTAACACCGTCCACGAAGTACAAAAGGTTAGACACCCAGTCTAGCGCCATTCCCTCTATAGAGCTCAAGTCGGTTTCCACTAGAATTTCAGGAAAACTCGTACCATCTTTAAAGCATTGTCGACCTATAGTGTCGTTGACGATGTCCGCCCAATATAAGCAATTATTCCTCATGTCGAACTCGATAGCTATTACGTTCTTCAGATCGTGAATAGGCATAGTTTCCAATTTTTCTTCCACCAAATCGATCCGTGAAATATGTTCCCGCTGAGCTACTAACAAAAAGCCAGGTTTCTCCTCTATCGGACATGGAATTTCATCCGGTTCGAAATTTTTTGCTGATCCACCTATACATTCGTCATCAGCTATCTTGATGTAGCCCTTCGTTCGATTATAAAACGCACCAGGTTCACATGTCACCGGTACAGCATAAGGATCATCGAAAGTTATAGACTTATATCTGATACAGTGATAAGGATTTCCAACTCGTGTAAAACCAAAATCGCATTGATAATCGTTAAAGTCACAAGGGCATATCTCTGTCCTCACTGGTCGATCGTAATCAACGCCCGTATAACAATTGGCTCGCGCTGCTCTTCTTTGATAGGTCTCCTTTCGGCCTAATACGCAAGACATTACTGGTTGATCAGTGCTCGCCGGTGACCAAAATTTGAAATCGTCCTTAGTACAATCCCTTTCGAACACGTTTCTCAGATCTACCTTAATAATCAACCATTGATGTTCTCTACTGGCCGAACCGAACATTGTGAAAACGGTAGTATTTTCTCCTGGTTCGGTCATCAATCCATACACGCGTAACATCTCTTCATTAAACTCATACGACTGCCAGGTTTCCCCTTCGTCGATAGAATAAGAAATGTCTCTGGTCTCTCCGCGTGACTTGAAGTACTTGACAGCTACTAAAAGACCACCGTGGTCTCCCATATTGAAAAAGTAGTAATCTTTAAGAACTTGTTTCCAGGTAAGACCAGCGTCTCTGGATACATATAAAGCAGGATGACCCTTGAGGTTTGGTCCTATTACACCAGTAGCCATTATAATACCAGGTGCAGATTTGGAGCTCATAATAGATACTGATCTTGTCACAGGATACAGTTGACTGAAACGCTGACTCAAATGCAACGAACAATCTTTCGTGCAATGAATATAGAAACCTTCGTGATTCGCGATCGGTGGCTTTATGGGGTTCCACGTCGCGCCATGATCGAATGTTATCAAAGAAACTAAGTGCTCCGGTCCAATAGACCCTGATTTTGGTGTCCCTTTTACTTGCGACGCTATGTAAATGCCACGAAGACCTTCAACTTTGTACAAATCAGTAAATGTCTCGTCTGCTACGTCACTAAAAAAATCACATACAAATGTTTGATTTATCTTCTTATAAAATACTCTAACCGTGTTTTATCAAATTTCATATAATTACTTTAACCAACTGTCTTTCCAAGTGCTGTTCGGGAAAAACGTAAGAATTCCTTTAAGAGATAATACAAACGTTGCCATCTTTTCATCTATAATCTCTGATATATAAAGATTCACTTGTGTCTCATTGTGGGAAGCAGCAACAAAAACTCTATTGTGCGAAACATCAACGATATGGTAATTCTTAATTGGTAAAGGCGTATTAAATTCAGCTTTGACGAAACTGAAATTCTTGTACGACACGTGGAGCTCGAAGTGTTCAGTACCATTCTGCAAAAGCAAAATTTTTCTCGTATAAAATTCAAATGTAATTGTATACCCTTCGTAAATAAAATTCTACACGCTTGGCTTGTTACATGCCTTCAATTTCTTGGTTGTAGCAAATCTATAATCGCCCCTGATTTGAAAGTCTTCCACATCTGACATAATCACTGTTAAAGACTTGTAGATTTGATCAATGTAAAGACTTGAAGGTTTTGTAGGTTCCTTAAATAAATAATTCTGCGAATCGTACTGGCAGACGGCATACAACATATCACGTCCTCTGCGTAGTAATATCAAGTCATGTGCAGGTGACCAAAAGATTGCTTTTACGAAAACTTCAAGGATTCTCCACGAGAAACCCTTATTTTTTGATATCCATAACTAAAAATCACATAACGCTGACATAATAAAAATACTTGGCATATTTTTCAAAGCATAAAAGATTAGGAAACTTACACAACTTCCATATTTAACTTTGTCCAGAGCAAGAACAATGTCAACGTCCATTTCATAAAACGAGATTTCACTTGGATGGAATGGTACTTTCACTCTATCAATTTTTTGTCCATTGTCTGAGGTGATGAAAAGTACTTCGTGCGTACTATCGACGAAAATACACTGAAAACACATAGTGAATTATAAAAATAACAAAACAAATGAGAAAAATTACAAAAAGTCGATAAATAAAATTAATTTACCAGTCTATAATACTTTGGATGATTAATAAATTTGTCCAGAATAGCATATGGTGAAGAATTCCAATGATTGATTCGGAATTTTTCAGTTATATTCTCAAAGGTGTCACCGTAATCATAACTTATATAGACAGCACTAGGATTGCTAGGTGCAGTAGTTTTGTTTCCCTGTAATCTCATCATTGGTGTACTGTCTCTAGCCAGGCATATTATCACATTGGATCTTTCTCCAACCCAATGAACTATCAGTTGTTGATGTGAGTCATTTAAAGCATTCACCTAACAGAAAAGCGGTATGAAGATATAAATATACAACAGTATAATTTAAAAAAATAATATTATTAAACAACATCTATCGTAATAGAGATAAAATTAAGCTGACAATAAAAAAAGTACATTTTTTTGTCTAGAAGTGTAGATGTGAAAAATTAATAAAGTAAAAGTTGCATTAAATTCCTGGAATTACTTTATACTAAAATTGTAAACAAAATATAAAGTAATGTTTTCATATTTGACTAATCAAAGATCAGATATGTGAATGATTAAATGTTTCCAATTCATGGAAAAACATCACTCCCTATTTCAAATGCATACTGAAATATTCCTGTGATGCAATGATTCTAATAATACACCGTAGTTTGGAGTTCAATAATGTATCAGTAGTATATCATAACAAACTGATAAACACAATTGATTCATGGTAGCTTAATGTATGATAAAACTTGACAAGAAAATTAATTATTGTCAACTTATATTCAAAACATGTACAAATACAAAGTGAGAAATAATATTTTATTTTTCTGTTTCCTCTTCCTCAGTTTCAAATGACTTCAAGGACAATGTTCCTATAACATTACGCATGAAAAAGTGAAAGGAATTTGTGAGAAATCAATAACAGTATTTGTGTATTAATTTAGCATATTACAAAATATTGACTCATTCAAACCAAATTTTTATTTAATTGATAGGATTAAATAAATCATTTCTTACAATAAAAATTTATTATAAATTTAACAAAACATTGCTCATTTAAAGAAATTACTACAAATTCATAAATTGAAATTATAGACATTATTATAACCATTATTCTGCTGAATACTTAAATCCTAAGTGAAATACAGTTTATAGTAAAAGAAAAAAAATAATATAAATTTCTATCTGTGAACATGTTATCACAAAAACTGGTAGGTAGTAAGCTTCCAGCTGCTTTTCTGAATAATTAACACCTTAATCTTCATTTATATGTATAGTTTATTTTATTAGCTTAGTCAACTGACATATAATATTCCTTTGTTATCACCCATATAAGCATTGTAGTATGTATTATTTTGCATGCAACTGTGTTTAGTAATATGACACATACCTATGACTAATTGCCACTTACAGCTGTATCATCAGCAAATTTTCTATAAATGAGATTTACTAATACAGATGCATATAATAATACTATATTATCTGCTTTAATTTCTTTTATTGTTTTTACTTGAAATGAAAATCAAAACACATTATTTCCTCTTATTTAGTTTCTTATGTACTTCTCATAAGCATTTTTAATGGGAATTACATTGAACATATTGAAAGCAAATTGTACAAAAAACAAATCAAAGTACACTTTTATCAAATTACTCCGGTAATTACCAAATAAGATAAAAGGAAAAAAAGAACAAAGAAGAAACAACGATTTCTATAATTTCGAGTTAGCAGAACGTGCAACAATGTTGGAATAACTTTGTTAAGCATTGGTGTACTTATTTGCAATTTATCAGCAAATACAATATAAATGCAGGACGCGAAATTCATTTTAACCGAAGTGAATCAGTCGGCGCAGTTCATACAGCTGATACAATCAAAAACGAACAAACAACCGCGTGACTGATAATAATCAATGGGTGCTTTATTCGAAACACGGATTGGCTGTACGTTTAATATGGAAAGATAAAAAATAGATAAAAGAGAACCCATCACAGGAAAAAACGGACGTATGAAACGGTTACTGACCTCTGCATGTCAATAACAGAACGACTATGACGCTACTCCGTTTTGTGAAGATTGATTAAATTTAGTCCGGAAGGGACATAATGCGGCAATTACGTTCTTCGCTGTTCTGCCACACAAAGGCAATGCTATGTATGCCAGCCTTATTAACTGTAGCATAAAATTCTAATATCGTCCCCATTGGTAAATAACAAGCATGCAATGATAAGAGAACAAAAACAACGCAAATTACGCGGAAAATTAATTGATAGCTCCACCGTTCTACGAGTAAGACAAAAAAAAATTGAAGCAACGGTTAAACGTAAAAACATGATTGCGTACCTTTGTTGTGATGTTTGGGTTATTATTTGGAAATGATGAAGGAATTTCCCTTCGCATTCGACTAGATGACGTTTTGCTATCATCCGTCGAATACTCATCTCGATTGATAACAAGTGGTCGTCTGTAGCCATAAGAATCATAGTCTTCGGAAATATGAAGAGTTGTCGCTTTGTTACCAAACCTCTGTCCGTTATTCGAGTTGGTTAATAATATTAAATGAAAAACAACTGCGAAATAATAAAAGGCCGAAGTCGCCCGGCCGGCCATCTTGCTCAGACTGACTTTCTTTAATCACCATGTACAAATATATATACTAGTGATACATGATATATACATGGTTCACATAAATGTTCAGAAGTCGAACAGCTTACATTCCCAATATAGTACAGGTCAATGGGCATGCGTAGCTTCTCATGTGTGTGTGTACTAGGCTTTAAATGCGTTAAAAAAATCGAAAGTAATAGAAAATAAAATTGAATCGAAATAAATAGTTTTAAGATGAAATAATATTTCAAAGCTCATTGATATTTTTACAATTCTATATCAAACATAATTAATGTATATAAGAAGCTATAGTAAAAAAAGTTGCACATTGAAAATGCAGCTATACCTTATGATGATCATCGATGACATTTTGGAACGCACTTATATTTAAATTCTATTGAAACCAAATCTACAAAAATATTGAAAATATCGTTCATGGATTATTTAATGTAGCGTAATAATATTTCGATTGCTGTATGTTAGATATGTCTAGTTTATTATATGCGTTTGCGACATTGAAATTAATATATATATAGAGAGAGTTAACAATTGCTGAATTACTTGAAATGCTTACGGAACTTATTGATTGTAAAATAAAATAAAATAATTATCAACACAATAGTTAGCAGAAAAGAATGTTTGTAATAAAATTGAAGGCTACTTGAGGGAGTAAGTACTTTTAATGGTGACCCCCAGATGTAATAATAAAACTACATTAGATAATAGCTATCATTTCCTGGCGACAGTGTCTCCCCCTGGTTTCTGTGTATATATTCAAGTAGAACGTACGATTAAAAAAAGGAGAATTTTTATAATACATTTTAGATCGACAAATACACTTTTAATGAACTTATAAAAAATAACTATTTCTCACTACAAAAATTTATCTTATAAAAAACTACAAACTTCCAACATAGAAACCAAATTAAGAAATGATGTAACTACAACTTATATTATTTAACTTAAGTCGATAAAAAAAATTATCAACATACTACATACAGGGTGTCTGTTTTATTTGAACTTTCTGGTATATTTCAGAAGAAAGTAAAAGTATTAAAGAAATGCTCTTATAAGAATTATTTAGTATAAAGGGGAGCATAATATAATACAAATACTTTTTTGGTCTGTGAGACCATATAGAAAATTTCAAGGTCAAGTTAATTCTTTTAAACAGAATGCTGTATTTTTGTATTCATAGTTTGATAGTGCTTGTTAAGACAAATCCAACGAGATACTGTTACCATAGGCATTTTAAACCTTCTAAACCTCCAGTTCCTTCTGAGATATTCCAGAAAGTTCAGATAAAAAAAACACCCTATAATTTATTATATTAGTAAGGATCATGGATGAGGATAGAAGTATTAATAGAATGATTTTGCATAAATACAGTCATCAGATAGTTTTACAATTATATATTATCTATTATAATCATTTTTATTTCTTATAATTTACTGTCCTTCATTATCTCGTATTTATATTTATATTTATATTTATATATTTATATATTTATATATAAAACACATAGCTATGAAATATTGAGTTGTGTGTAGTGTAGCAATGCGACTCTGAATTGTTTAAAAAATATCCACTAAATGCACATGCATTAAACTAGGAAAAAGCGAATGTGTTGTCGATTTCCTCCTTTTGATTAAGATCGTTAATTATTTGCTTTCGATCTGTTGCCTAGGCGTATACTGCATTACTCATGGTGGTATATACAAATTAGTGAAGCGCACAGTACAATATATAGTAAAAAAGATGAGACATTTCATGAATGTATCCCCAATATGTGTTATTCAGAGATTTCATCGAGAAAAATACATTACCATGTCAAAAGAGATGCATTCCAAAAGTATAAAACAAGTCGACATCCATAAAATCGAGTCGCATTGTAATTGGACAATATAAGAACACAAAACGAGCAATCTTAAAAATTAATCATTCTTAAATAGTCATTATTGAAAAAAATGGTCAGAAGCGCTGATCTTAAGTTTTAACTTTAAATCGTTCTTACACTTTATATAAAATAGAAAACTAATGTAATAAATCTTTAAAAATGTTAAAAAAAAAACTCAATTAAAAATAAAGAATAAGAAAGTCAACAACTGCGTGAATCGCAACGTGAGTATGACACTAGTTGGTATCAAGCAAGGCGCTTTGAGTGGGATCAATATCAATTACTTTGATTCTTCTCATTGATAATAAAGGCTCGCTTGATAAAAACTCCATCGCACACGCAGAAACATGTATAAAGAACAATTAAATATCTCTTGTTTCTTTCTTTCTTTCTTTCTTCCTTTTCTTTTTAATTCCGTAGAATTATGATATTTTGGGATCGTGTATAAGAGGAAACTCTGAATTATTACACAGTGTGTATTCCATTTCTTTTTTTATAATCCTCCAATGCGTATTCCCTTAGGGCGTAGCATATATTTAACAATTTTTTAAAAGCTAATTTATATTTATAATATTTATATAATTATTTATATATTTATAATAAATCATGTCCCAAGTTAGTGTGCCGCTTAAAAATATATATATGGCAGTCATCGAAACGCAAACGAATCGTTTGCGGAAAAACGCGAAATTAAAAACGATAGTGCAGGACGAGAAAGTGTACGTGTACGTGTATAGATGTGAAAACGAACATGCATCGATTGAGCTGTTTATACCAATGACAAAACAAGAAATTGCAAGACCAGCAATAATACTTGCCAAGTTGCTGCACAAGATCCGCTAAGGGTTTCTTTTCTAAAATAGGCACGTCGCCGCTCTCTAAAATACTACAAATTTTATCTACATAGTATAAAAAGGGTTGGAAGCTACTTTTTAATTACTTCAACTGGCATTCTTGCATTAAAATGAGAATATAGGTATCTCCTAAGGCATCACGTTTCTTCAGTCGAAAATATTTGCTTGAAAAGGCTTCATGCGATTTGTAGAAAGATAGAAAATCGTCGGAAATAACTTTAGCAAACGCATATTGTTAAAAATAGATCACTAGTCAAATCCTTCTTCGCCTTATAATATCCGATTCGTTTCCAGCTATCATTTAAAAATGTAAGCTTCCAATTTTTTAATAATATTAATGATTCTGATTTGAATTCTTATTTAACATACAATACACAGAACTGTTGCAGCAACGTGACGTCAATTAAAACAACATTCTTTTTTAAAAAGAACAAGAACCAAAGGATTACCTTCATGACATTACAAAGCGATATTAAATACAAAACATTACGTATTAAATTAAGAACTCAAACTCGTTCTGTATTTACCGCGGTCAAATAGTATCGCATTACTGTACGAATATACTGAAAAAGGCGCATTTAATTTTGATAAACAAATATCCGTGTACGAGTAACCCGATCACGCTAACATGGGACATTATCGACTGTATGTGTATGTATGGTATGTATGTGTTATATGTGTTCGCGCGCGCATGCGCGCGTGTGTATGTGTGTGTGCGTGTGTCACTTTCTCAACTAGCGATATATTGCAAAGTGTCCAAAAATTCATTAAAGAAACTAAAAACGGAATTAGAGACTTTGAATGGCCTACACGCGCGTGAGATGTTTTAAACACATACAGACAACTGTTTAAATATTTCCTATTATTTTCTCTCTTTTCGACGCGAATAGTAGTTGAAGATGATAGGCGTATTTCGTAAAACGACATATGTAGATTTTATAGCAAGTAGTCCTCCTCCGATTCATTTTTTTCCAAACACCATGTCCATGTGTAGGATCTCCTATTAGTTTATAATTAGCGTTGCATTTTTATTTTATTTATTAACCTCGTAGAGCGACGAAACATTTCTTTTAAACTGTGTGTGTTGTGCTGAGCGGCTTATACCAAACTTCACTGCTCCGGTTTAGCTGAAAATTGGCAAACAAAGCAAACGTTAAATTAAAAGGTATCAACACACTGTGCATAGGAGGCATTAGGAAATGTGTATGAGTCTCCTAAACAATGAATAAGTAACTTATTATTAATGAGGCATAGAACTGAAATACTACTTTTTCCTTCTTACTTTTGACAAAACTATTGATAAAAATTACAAAGATGTAAGTTATTCGAGCCTTTGAAATTAATGTACATTAATCTGGTGATTACAAAGCATAAAGATAAAAAAAAAACATAGTGCTCTAGCCTCTTTAAACCACAGTTTAAATGTAATAATACACGTGGAATATTCATGAAGGAAACACAGTGCAGTCCATTCTCTAGCTCTCCATTTTCCGCCCTTTTTAACTTAATCATAAATAATAAAATGGACAAGTTGAAATGGACCACTCTGTGCATATGGAAAGAACATTACTATGTCTCAAAATATCTTTTGATGCTGCTAAATGAATGCTATACTATATTGCTCAAGGTTTGACACGAGCAAATACGGATGCTACACAGAAATCTGAACAATTAAAGTAAGTATGCATGAATTAGTCCCGTCTTTCAGGAGCTGCACGCGCCTGGACGTTGCGTGTAGAATCAAGATTTACCTCCGACAATAGAAGGCAACAATGTTGTTATGTCTTACTAAGAATTAGAATGATTTCTCTGAAAGTTTTCTTTTCCACCAGCAAAGAAGCATGAACAAATGGTATATATGACGATATAATGAAGCAATGACAAAAGGATGGCTACGATAGAATCTAACAATGATACAATAAATTATGTGTATCTACGCATGTGTTGTAATAATAATAATAATGATAATAATAAGATAAACATAATAATAATACAACATACTAGAGCGAACGAAAGAAATGTTTCATGAAAAAGCAATGAAAAATGCGAATAAGAAGCGCCTGTGAACTGAGCTTGGTTTGGTGATATGATTAAAATGATTGTGTTTCATATTTTTTCCTTTCCTTTTTTTGTAAATGACTGAGATATATCTGATCTCGATGTCAGGAAATGTTTTGTCGCTAAAGTACAGTTGCTTAAAGAGCATAATTATCCATTACAATTCGTTGATCCTACTAATGATAAAATTTATAAAATTGAAACCATTTCTTAATGGTTTATCTCGATTTTACCTTACGTGATCGGTACACATTTATATTCCAGTGACACTTATAGAATTCACTAAATTAGATGATTCAAAAATTTTGAAGCTTCCAAATGTCATAATTTTATAATTTATTAGGACCGGAACATTTAACATTAAATATTTCAAATAAACGATTATATAAAGTTCACTAGATTTAGAATAACAGAATAGCAAAAGTAAAGCAAAAATTATAGCTTTCTGTTTTGTCACCGTTGTTAAAAATCTTTGCTTATTTCGAATTCTTAATATATTTTTTTTTAAATCAAAAACTTCTGCTGTCCAAAAAGAGTATACATAAAGGATATTGAGATGACTGTAATTAGCGACTTGAATGTTATCAAAGGAATCTTCCATAGGCACATATGAAACACAGTTAAGCACTGCACATACACGTTCTTCTCTTTTGTAGAGAACTTCTGTTATAATATATCATTCCGCATTCACAATTGGAAGAACATTCCTATTGTACCTTTCGAGATATGCTAATTATAAAAACAAAAAAATGAAACAAAGTGGTATTACAGGAGATAGAAAAAAACAACTGGTAAACGATGACCAATGAAAATCGTGCAGCAGTACGACGGTAAAAGATGATCTAATGATTGTTTGTGCGACTCACCGCAGTCTCTCTAAATGTTGTTCCAATTGTGTACTGTTTTCTTACAGTTCATTGGTTTCACACACTTTCTACTTTTTGGCTTTTCTAAAATATGATAAATGCAAAATGTGATCGAATGAAATGGAAAGATGTTTGCCAGCGCTAAACGTATACTGTGAAATAGTAATGACATGAAAAGATCTCGAATGCTTCGAGCAGCAGCAGTTAAAATTTATTGGATCCGTGATTATCACCTGCCGCTTATCAAACGATAATCGATAATATTCGAAGAAGGAAACAAAATGCATTTCCATTAAAATTCCTACACCTTCGAGCACGCTCTTTGATCGAAGTTTCGTTTAACTTAACTGTCAAAGATACGAACATATGAAAGGCTAGTAAGAAAAATGGATGCAAGAAAAAGGAAAAATGTTACAAAGTCCATGATCAACAAACACATCCTGTAAATCATACCCATTACAATGAACGCGTTAACAACTGACACTGATGATCGTTGTAAATAGGAAAAAAAATCACTTGGCAGTTAATTAGCATGAGAAAGAGTATGCGAATAATGAACAGTTTTTGAATGGAACGCTTGATCGATTTAAATTGAATGATGATCAACGGAAAAGAAAACTGGCTTGAAAAACGAAGCGCTCAGCTTTGTTTTCAGATCTCATGAAATCTCATCAAATCCCATAAATCTTGCTAATTAATTTATTTCTTTTTCTTTCTTACTTAACGCGATATGTTGGCGTCGCGTGATCGTATATCATCGTACACGCGATCACCGTTTCTTTTAGAGTCTTTCGGCTACCTCTAGAGACTCACTTTTTCTTGAGAGTGAAGAAGCTACGCCGCTTGGTCTCGGCTTGTGTAGGTGCAGGCAAAGTGTGCGCCCTGGACGTGCCCGCACCCGATGTACCCTGTGCTGCTTGATTCAACACGGTTACCCATTCGTTCATCTCTGCATCGTCTTTAGCCTGGAACAGGAAGTCTGATCCGTTTTGCGACCTGCAAGAAAATCCATTTTTAATCTATCATGTTGATATCCAACGCGTTTGTTGCAAAATGTAAAAAAGCAAAAATAATACATTTTACCCGTTCTTTTACCATTAAACCGTTAACTGCATCATCCTCTTATACATGGGATTGAGAGTTAATGGAACGAAATCAATTTAAATAAGCATTACAGAACAAATATCGGTAATGAACGTGACAAGTTTAACTCACCCCGATTATCAGTTAACAGGTTAATGCAAGTATTTAATGCGAGATGCGATTATTCACCCCGCACTGTTTCACCTGGTTGCAGGTACAAAAATCACTTAAACGACTCACTTTACTCGGAAGACATGTTTCTTCTTGGTATAATCGTTCGCCACGGTAATGGATGCTCCTTTGAGATCCAGAGGGGACTCTCCCTTGTACGGCTGATCAGGCGCTGCCTTGTACGATTTTTGGTCTGTATACGCGTACAGGCTTTGTCCACGAACGACCATGTATACTTTGTGCCAGGACCGGTTGGACGCCTTCTTCGTTGTGCTCTCCCATTCGTGTTTTCGTTGCAACACGCCTTCGAACTCGTCGTCGGTGGGGCTTCGTTGTTCTGGAAAATCAAATTTACACTTGAAACGACAATTGGCGAGCAATCGAAAATCAAGACGAATCACGATATTGTTACTCGACGAGTGGTAGCATTCCAAGAGATCAAAGAGAAAAGAGAATCTCTACTACATTACACAACATCCAATTTCCTTCGTACGTACAGCACAGCTGCGAACATCGTATCTAATTATACATTCACCGGAAGGAATCCGTATCGTATCAGGCAAGAAGACCTGAACAGAGTTAATCGGACAGACATTAAGAGGGGATGATACCAGAATGCGATTCAGGCAGCCAAACGTGTACACGCGTTCATGGCGCAGCCAGCACCAATCACGGGCACGATTATTCCAATCACGTTGTTGAATTAGTAGGATGCATCGTACATCGTGTTAATGCAATATCATTGCCCAGATATTCCTAACGTTTCATTCAACATATCCCCGGTACATGTACCCGAAGCACGCATACCACGGATCGAGAGATTAGGTTGGACATCTCTAACGATCGCACCGGACAGCTGAAAGAAGAAGGATATTAAAACGATCTCCCGACACCGGAAGCGATCGTCGCCTCCTCTGCGAGTCCTCAATCACCTGGATAAAATATTGATTAATTCATTAATGCATTTCGATTCGCTATCAATTAATGTTAATACAATCAGATCGCCAAGGTGAACTTAAATATATTTAATAATCGGATAATTATTACCGTTAGATTCTTAATGAAACGGAGAAAGAGAGAGAGAGAGAGAGAGAGCTTCAACGCGGTCGACGCGTGAATAAAGGAATTGCTTACCGGAAATGCTGCGCTCATCGTCACTCACGCCACTGCGATCTAAACTCGGCGACTTGGCGGACTTTCTCCAACGGAAGCTCCTGAACGGCGACTTGCTGCGACTACGTTCCTTACGTCTTAATGTACCAGACTCGGAACCGCTTCCACCTTTCGGAGCTTTCAACACGACACACGCGACACACGCAACATTATTAGCTACTTACACGGCACGTCGAGGGCCTACACATACACGTTTTACTCTATTCGAGGTTATTATGGTCGAGAGGCGAGGTATGGGGAAGTGGTGTGCGTTATGGCTTTCATTTCTGTTCATTTGCTACTGTCCATGCTACATGCTCATGCAAAATCTAGTCTTCTTTCTTCTACGCACTCCCATCTTATAGGAAAGTTATAGGAAAACGCACGTAGTCTGACGAGAATCCTGTTCTTCTTCGCGGCTTCTAAGTTACTTCCAACCCTTTCGCTACGAACGATGACTATACAGGCGCCCCTTGACTTCCGCAGATTCTATTTTCGCACATTTTTAAAAATTCAACTTTTTAAGCCTTTGCGATCGGATGTCCCCTCTGAGGGGACATCGTGAGTCAAGCAGGCTACTAGGCTCCCCCCTCTCAGGGGATATCAGACTTTAGCCATCAGACTACAATGTTGTTCCGATTAATACTTCAAAACACAGTTTTTAGTGTATATTTTTTTACACCCCTCTACTTTTGAACATTCAACATTTGCACACTCTTTCAGGAACCAATTGTATGCGAAAGTCGAAGGTCGCCTGCAGTGACCCAACGACTGACACTCGCTAGGTACGAACGGTGATTATAGTTACCCGTAAAATTTCGCGAACAGAGTATTATTGCATTGTGCGATAATTTTTAAGATATCGCGGTATTAAACGTACGACGGACAATCGTAATTGTTTCGCAAATGTACATTTTTGGCGCGGCGGTTTGTTCAGCGGAAGTAGAGCGCTGAAGAATTCGTCCGTAGCGAAAGGGTTAATAGCGGTACGGTTATATTCTGTCAGACTTTGTGCGTTGAAAACTTCACAGAGCGGAGTTACAACGGCCTGGAGCGGATATCGAGGATCTCTCGAGACTTCTGAATGAACAATGATGATACCTTCTTCGATAACAATTAAGAATCATTTGCGAGAAAGGCAAGGATCAGGCCAGATACAGACGAGCAACATTTTGCCGCACAATTGTACACGTCTCTTCGTCATTTCTAATTGGGAAAAAATCGTGCGTTAAAAAGTCGTTCGCCTGTATCTAGTCTTAAGGATGAGTACAATGTAATAAGAATAATTCGATTTCTCCCCAAAAACTTCTTTTTTTCGATACCACGAACGATATTCGCCAACATTCGCGTTCGTACAAAGAGACACCTAGTTCTGCGCGACTTTTCTTCCTAACCCGTCGCAATAATGGCTTCCGATCTGCTTATTAAGGGAAAAATAGATTCCAGCGACTTATGCTGCGGCGAGCAACCGGAAAGGTCGCCCGAACCGGAAACGGTGCACAAGATACCCGCGCTAATGACTCCGGCACCAGCTTGGTCGGGCGTCGCGATCGTTAACTTGAATTTGCAGGACATATCGTGGCAGGACTACAAAGAAAAGTACCTGATATTGTTCTTTTATCCCTACGATTTCACGTTTATCTGCCCCACGGAAATGATTCAGTTCAGCGATCGCAGCGACGAGTTCCGTGATTTAGGTACTGTTACTCCTTTAATTAATAACTTCTCCTCTGCACGCTCGATAAATCGATTGTATTCCCATAAATTTAGCGGTTCCGCGTATACCTCGTTCATTTTCCTCCCTTCTTTTTTCGCCTTTAATTAACACCTTAACTAGGGATGACGACATGCGGCGTCAAATTGAATACTCTTGCCTGCTACACGAATGACGCCGTTGGGCGTCATATGAATGTACAAAATAATCGTCATTACCTTAGTTGCAGTTAAGCTCTTAACGTGCACAGTAATAAAGCGAAAAGAGAAATTAAAATTTGTTTACTATTGGACCTGAAATATTTTAAAAATTTGGCACTAAAAAGGGGGTGTATAAATGTGGAAAAAACGTTTTTGGAAGATATAGAAACTAATAGCAATGCTAGTGGCGACGAGGATCTATATTTTAGGAGAATTACTAGAAGTATGCGTAGGCCGGAAGTTATTTTTGATAGCTTCGTGTAAAAAATTATTATTTTTCTATTAAACAAAGACATTTATAAGAAATAAGCATATATATTTTCTTCCCGACTTAACGGTAGGAAACCAACGTTATGGCCCCGTAGATAAGGTGTTAATTAATCGTGCATCCCCCCCCCCCGCGTTAAACGCAACATTAATCATTCTTTATCTTTTTCCTTTCCCTCGCTTTATACCGTTAACGATTTAATTGCACGCTTACAAATTAAGTGCAACACGGTAGATACCATGCTTTCTTTCCTCCTTTCAAAGCGCTCCCCGAACGATTAATCAATTGCTCGCGTGTATCCATAAATTAAGCACGGCCGTTCGTTCCTCGTTTTTACTTTTTCTTTCCTCGTTCTAATCGAATACAATTAATACCGTACGAACGTACAGGATGTCCCGTTTCAACCGCTTTCGCTTTTGATCAACAAACAGGCTGCGAGATAGTGGCGGTTTCCACGGACTCCCAGTATTCCCATTTGGCATGGATCATGACGCCCCGAAAACAGGGAGGACTGGGAGAGATAAGAATCCCGGTTCTGTCCGACAAAAGCCACAAAATATCCAGAATGTACGGGGTGCTACAAGAGGGTCTGGGGATATCGTTGAAAGCGTTGTTCATCATCGATCGGGACCAAGTGATCAGACATGTCTCGTTGAGCGAGATAGGTCTGTCTCGTTCGGTCGACGAGACGCTGAGGATCTTGGAGGCGTGTAAATTCGTAGACGAGTTTGGACACACCTGCCCTGCGGGTCCCAGGGAGAAACTGACCAATCCGAACGATCCGGGTTACTTTTGCGCGTAATTGCAAACTCTGTACAGTTGTGATTGCGAACCTCTTTCTCAATTCAAGATCGTAAACTTAATACTTAGCCAACCGAATGGGGAGATCTCCCATTTTTTTCCTTAACAAAGCACTGGCATTGATTTTAGTTACTTTTGTTATTAGTTAGTCTTAAATTGGAATTGAATTGATTAAAAATTATACTTTGGAAGAACAGAAAATGCATTTGATGAACTGTGAACAACACCAGTTCAACGCTAACGAATAACAAAAGTAAATAGAATCAATGACGGCGCTTTATTGAGACTTAGGAACTAGTGTTGAATTTATGAAAAATTGTACTTTGGAAAATCTGAAAATGCATTTGACGAACTGTGAACAACACCAATTTAAGACTAATTAATAACGAAAGTAAATAGAATCAATGACGGCGCTTTATTGAGACTTGGAAACTAGTGTTGAATTTATGAAAAATTGTACTTTGGGTGAGTAGAAAATGTATCTGACGAACTGTGAACAACACCAGTTCAAGACTAATTAATAACGAAAGTAAATAGAATGAATGGCGGTGCTTTATTGAGACTTAGGAACTGGTGTTGAATTTATGAAAAATTGTACTTTGGAAAATCTGAAAATGCATTTGACGAACTGTGAACAACACCAGTTCAAAACTAATTAATAACGAAAGTAAATAGAATGAATGGCGGTGCTTTATTGAGACTTAGGAACTAGTGTTGAATTTATGAAAAATTGTGCTTTGGGTGAGTAGAAAATGTATCTGACGAACTGTGAACAACACCAGTTCAAGACTAATTAATAACGAAAGTAAATAGAATGAATGGCGGTGCTTTATTGAGACTTAGGAACTGGTGTTGAATTTATGAAAAATTGTACTTTGGAAAATCTGAAAATGCATTTGACGAACTGTGAACAACACCAGTTCAAAACTAATTAATAACGAAAGTAAATAGAATGAATGGCGGTGCTTTATTGAGACTTAGGAACTAGTGTTGAATTTATGAAAAATTGTGCTTTGGAAAATCTGAAAATGCATTTGATCTTGAATGCGTAGATCCCCCCATTCGGTTGGCTAAGTGTTAATCGATAATCGAGGAGAATACTTTTTCTTTTATACACGTTTCAAGGTTTTGTATTTGGGGAAAAATCGATGAAATTATTCCATTTTATGAAATTTTAAAGAAACGAGATACACACGCCTGCTGATATTCGTAGAATAACGCGATAACTTTTTATCAGTAATCTTTGGTCCGATATATATATATATTTTTTTTGTATATCATGTATTTCGTTGGCGATCAATAAACAAAATAATGATCCTTGAAGTGGACTTACTTGTTGGAGTGGATAGACCTTGCGGAGTTTTCGTGGGGGTGGCGGGTGGTGTTGCTTCTCCTCGCATGGATAGACGTGCAGGTTTCTGAGCATGCACCACTACATACACCATCACACCAGTTTAAACATGCTACACTTTGGAATCGTAATACTTGGAGGAAAAATGTCACTCCGTAAAAAGTAAAATAACCATAATATAATAATTGAATTTACTTTGTTAAAACAAGCGAATCATACCGTTAGATGCACAAGAATTAACGGTGAAGCTTTGGAATTGTGTGGTAAGGGTTGCGGATGAAAATTGTTGGTCAATGAATGAATAAGTTGCGCTAAAAGCGTTTGCAGTCGTTGCAAGAACAAATTTTTTGATGCACGTACAAGCATCCCTTCAAGCTTAAATAATCGCCACAGAGTAACTTCTCTTATGATCGTTAAAAATGTGCTTACCTTGCAAATAAGAATTTAGTTGTTTATCGTGCACGAGTAATCGGAGGGAAAAAGATTTAATTGTATAATTCTTAGCCATCGCGTTCGTTTAAAAAATTGTCGCATTAATTTCACGCATAAATAGATGCTATTTAATGTGAACCAATCAGAGAATACCGAATAGACTTATGGAATCCATCGCAATTCAATTCAATTTTGATTTACAAATTTTTCTCGAACACGTTCGGGACATATTGTTATCGTTTATTTTTTAAATAACCGTTCGTGTGTCTCGGGAAGAACGACTCCATCACCTGCTAAAAAGAGTTAATGAAAGCAAGTAAACGGTTACAGCTGCGATTATAGCGAGAGGCAGTTGTAATTGGCCTACGAATATGCTGAAAGACATAAAGATCATGTGAAGTTAATAATTTAACCCCAACTGTGTAGAAATCAAACGTTATTTTTAACAAGAACAATAAAATTCGTATAAAAATGCAACTATTTAAAAATTTAACAAAATCGAAACAGTCATCATCATGGTTGTTTGCAAATGCAGTTACACAATTGGGGTTAATATTTTCGTGAAACAAAGCAAGAAAAATCTGCCAGTAAGACGATGCCAGATGATTGAATTTTATGCTCCACCACCAGTTTAAGGATTCGAGCAGGATCTATACATAAAAATTATTTCAACTATCAAATACCAGAGGCTTGTTTATAAAGTAGATGCACAATTTCTTTGAAACACAATTTTTCTAAAGCACAAGTTTTTGTTTAAAAAAAAAAAAGAAACGGCACCGGTTTTTGATAGTTGTTCCATTGAGAAACGATAATATAATACAATTAGTACACGGTATAATGTTTCATTTACACAATGGTTTCCCTATATCCTGAAAAAGATCTTTTAACCTTCTGTACTTCTTTTAATCACAATGAAATAAATTGATTAACATAAAAATGAACTGTACGAAAAATAAGACAGAAAATATGATAACAGCAGAAGTATAATGCGTTAAATGATAAACAAATGGCAAATACATGGCACAAACACAATGCATTGATTTAATACCAAATTATGATATAAATAATCGAGATACGAAGAAAATATTTTTTAAGATCTCTTGAAAACTTTAAATTAATACAGTTTCAAGTGCGAAATAGCGACGAATCGTTTCGTCAGAACACTCACCTTCCTTGGGCTTGTCTTGAGGCTGTGGTGTACGTGTAGAAGCCTTGCGATGTGCCACTGTGGTTTGTGCATTCCGTGCCGCATTTTGGGATGCGTTTGAAGGATAGATCGACAGTAGGAATTTATCGGATTTTCGTTTGAAATGGAGTGACAGTGTTGGCAACAGGTTGGAAATAGAAAAAGAGAGAGAGAGAGAGAGAGAAATAGAGAGAAAGAGAGAGGAAGGCAAAAATAAACGTGCTGTTAGCAATGTCATGCTTATCCAAACGAACTAGTTTAAAAAACTAGTTGCCTAAGAGTTAAGTGTATAAGATACGTGAAAAGCAAAATCGCACGATACACGTTGTATTAGTAGAACAAACGAAAAAAAAAAAGAGAAAACAATTCTTAACTTTTGTAATCGAATCGAACGCTTAACGATTATCATTCCCGGAAGATTGTTATTTTTGCAAAACATTACATTCAAAGTAAACCTGTCGTTTTTAGAGATTTTAGTCATTTTTTTAAATAGATTATTGTTACTCATATTTTCCAATACATTAAGAAGTGAATTTTGCGATGCAACGTATATGACACTCATAAGAACTGCCGTTCAAAATATTATGTGAAGCACATGTTATTTTCTTACCATGTGACTCGTCTTCTCCGGCAGTACGTTCTCCGCTTGTTACTCCTTCTGCTTCCGCTCTGTCAGGGGAAAACATATCTTTAATCCTATTTTCACTCTATACATATGCAAATTATTCAGTTTTTAATCTTTCTACTACGTTTTAAATCCAGTGCACCGTAGCTATATTACTGGTCAAATATTTTGTTTTATCTAATAAATACTGAAAGATAGAACGGGTAGAAAGATTAATTTAGAACTCAATATACCTTTCGCTAGGTGGTTCGTCTGGACTAGTTACTGGTGTTTGTTTAGCTAATCGAGCTGCCTCGGCTGCTGCAGCTTCCTCCTTTTTGCGTCTTTCCTCTTCCTCTCGTTCTTGTTCCCTCCTCTTCATTTCTTTCAACTCGAACTACAACGAATACAAATGTTCACAGCATAAATTGAACAAATTAATTGTTTTGAGCTAAACATGTTCACTGACCGTGGTAAGTCGATGCAAGGCACTAAACCTTTCCTCCTGTGCAGCTGCCGATTTTTCGAACGCTTCATGCTTCTTAATTAGATTCTCCACTTCGTCAATCGTATGCTATAACAATCATATTTAATATAACTATCAAACGATAACGCTGGTTATTAATATGTAACTTACGCCAAGCTCTTGACTCATAAGATACGGTTCTTGAGCGATTAACCATGCCTCGGCAACCGCTGCATCTCTGGCAAACTGATATACCTCCAAAACTGCAGTTACATACAGAAATAATACCGTTAATAAAAGCAGCTTATATATTTTTGGACGCAATAAACGTCCATGTATGCTTACTCAATTGTAAATTCTCCCAACGTTCTTCCCATCTGTGCAACAATGCGTTTCTATGATCGGTAAGAGCTGCCAATTTCTCCTTGATCTGGCTACTGGCATAATGGTTCCTGGCTAACAGGTCCTTTCCAAGATTGATGCAACCCATCAAGTTGTCCTCTCTAGCGTCTATCTCAGCTTTCAAGCTCTGATGATTATTCATCAGCAACTCGACTCCAGCAACGTCACGTGGTTTCTCCGAGGTGTTCATCTGACGAACCACATCGTCCATCCAGATCATCAAAGTCCTAACCATGTTGAAGAACCGGAACAGGTCTCCGGTATCCTCCAGCTTCGTTTTTCTGGCATCGCACAACGATTGCAGATTGTTCCAAGCAGCGACCACCTCCCCTTCGCGATTAGTAATTTCTCTAGCCTTATCCCCGGCGTAACTGTCTTGCAACTTAGTCGACTCTTCTTGGATCTGTGACACTTGACTCTGCAACGTGGATAGATCCTGTATGAAATTGGCGTGCTTCCGTTGTAAAGCGGAAACCGACCCAGCATCACGACCCAGCTCATCGGACATGGCGTTCTGTTTCTCCAGAATTCTCCCAAGCACGTCTTTGCAATCATGGAAGAATTTGTGCAACTCTCGGCTGGCTTGCAGCATCTGCGTACGAGTTTCAATCAATTCCAGCAGATCCTGCCAGACTTCGTTCAAACCGTCCTTCCATTCTGCGATAGTGGCGGCGTCCGAATGACCGGTTGCTATCAAAGAATCCGCGATTCCGTTGACCGCGGCCACTCTCTCCGATCCTATCACCTCAGTGTCCCGAGCAAATTCTTTGAACCTCTCCCACAGAAGCGTTACATGATCATAATCCTGACCCAGCTCGTGACTACCGGCTACCACTTCCCTTTCTGCGATCCATTGCTCCAGATCGTCCACTTCTCTGTTCAACATGAACAACTGGAGAGCCTCGTCCAGTTTGGCTCGACGCTCACCAGCCAGATCCTTCAGACCAGCGTACAATTTGTCCACCTGCGACTGTTTAACGGCAATCTGATCAGCTAGAGGATGTTGATCGTTAATCAGCTGCCTGGCGGTCTCTCCGAGCTGACGGATGGTCTCTGCGTAATCTTCCACGGCGTGTTCCAAAGACTCGTGTTTTTTCATCAAGTTTTGAGCGGAGATTTCATCCTTGCCACGATCTTCGACCATCATATACAATTCCTGCTCGCTCATCCAGGATTCTGCTTCGGTCGCGTCGAAGAAGTATTGCTGCGCCTTCTCGTTTTGCAGCAGGTGCTTGTTTCTGTCGTCAACAGCGTCCTTCAGCTCCTTCCATTTCTCGTTCAGCTCGGATATCAACTTCTGGAACTCGGGACTGTCTTCGTGGCCCTCGTCTATCAGTTTCTGTCCGTTATTGCAGACCAAGTTGATCCTAGGCTCGTGGTTCTCTATTTCCGTACGCAGAGACTGGTTCTTCTTCTTCAGCATGTGCACGTTGAACAGAGAGGTTCCGTATTCCGTACTAGTGGCCTGAGGCATCTTTTCGGCGATCCAGAGTTTCTCGTCTTCCACGTCGCGTCTAAATTGGAAGGCCTCCTTCTTCTTTTCTAAGTGCCGTTGGCGATCGATCAACGGCGCCTTCAGTTGGGCGAATCTCTGGGCAACCTTCTCTTTCTTACACTTGATCTCCTCCATCTTGACCTCGGGTACGGTGCGCTGTAAGTGTTCAGCCTGCTTGTCCAATTCGGTGACCTGTCTTGCCTTCACGGCCATCTGCGTCTCGATCATCTGCTGCTTCTGCATCAGAATATTCACAGATGCCAAATCGGAACCGGTATCCGTACTTTCAATTTGTTTCTCCAGTTCGTTCATCCAGGAGTCAATGTCATCGCAGGTCTGATGAATAAGGACCTCGCGATTGGCATCGAACAAACGTTCACCTTTATCATGGGTGGTTGTTTCAAGTTCTTCAAACTGATCAGCCAGTTCAGCCACTTTGGGTTTGATAATTTCAGCCAAATCAGGCTTTTGTTGGATCAGCTCTTCGGCAGCCTGTTGTAACTGCTGCAGACGATCTTTGTTGCTCGCAATTTCGGCCTCGAACGCCTGATGCCTGGTCCACTTACTGTGCACGGTCTTAGCGCTTCTGTAAGTCTCATCCTGCGCTGTGATATGCTTCTCCTGTACCCATTCGCCCAACTCCTCGCAATCCTGCAAGAACATCTGCAACTGTAGTTGATCTTTCAGCTTCTCCATATACTGATTCGCCTTCTCCCTATTGATTCGGCGACGTTCATTGATATTTTCCGCCTTCTTCTTGACTTTGTCCGCCGCGAAGTGACCCTCGTCGACAAGTCGTCCGGCAAACTGCACCACAGAATTGATCTTCTCATCATTGGCGTCCATCGTGGTCATGAACGCCTCGTGCCGTTTGATCATGTGCTCTGCCTGCTCGAAGTTCGCCGGCGTTTCATCCTTGGCGAGAATGTGCTCTTGCTGGGACAAAAGCACCTCTGCCTGGCGAGCATCACGGTCGAAGATCTGCAGATTTAGCGAATTAGACAGCAACAGCTGTCTGTTTACCCACATCTGATGTAACTCCTCCCAGCCCATCTTGAGGGCATTCAGTCTCTCCCTAAGGAACATGTACTGTGTATCACCGTCGCCAGCCTCGCTGGTCAACCTCTCACCATACTCCATCATCTTTTGGTAGTCGTCGGTGTAATTGTCGATTTCCTCTTTGATGTTCTGATGCTGCGTTAGGAGTTTCTCAGCGTCAGCCAGTGTCGTCGGAGTGTCCTCACTTGCGACGTCGGTCTGCGTCTTAGTTAACCAAGCCTGGAAGTGATCCAGATCCCTGAGGAATCTGTGAAGATCTCCTGCTTCTTCCAGTTTCGCGTCGCGCTCCTTCAACATCTGCGTCAGCTGTTCCCAAATAGTATGGATCTGATCGATTCTTCCCTTGATCACCTCGGGATCTTCCAGATTCTGCTGTTGGATATTTTGGGCCTCCATCTCCAAGGCATCCAATTTGGCCTGGATAGCTGCCAAATCGCGCTCCATGCCGCTCAGTCGTCGCTGCAAAGTCATCACTCCGGTCAAATCCATTTCTAAGCTGTCCGTTTGCTGCAAGATGCGCTTCTTGTCCTCGATCCAAGACACCGTTTCACGACATTCGATATGGAAGGTCTGTACACCATGCGCCGAGTTCAATTCATCGCGTTTATTCTCTGCTTTCTCGCGGAGCTCAGCCCATTTCTGATTCAGTTCGTTCTGACGAGCCACAATCTGTTCGGAGTTAGGATGTTCAACGTGTAACAGCTGTCTTGCCAATTGATTCACCACAGCAACACGCGAAGCATTGGCGTACATCTCCTTTTCGAAGCCATTATATCTATGTTTCATAATCTCAACGTCCTCGATGTCCTTCGCTGGTACCATGGTTTCCAGCATTCGGTTCTTCTCACCTATCCATTGCTCTACTCCGTCCGATTCGCTGAACAACTTGTACAACGACAATGCATCCAGTAATCTTTGTTTGCGAAGCTTGGCAAGTTCCATGAGTTCCTTGTACCTCGAGTCTATGGAGGCTAATCTCTCCAACACTTCCGGTGACTTGGCATCCTGTTCACCAAGAGACGACGCTTGCTGATGAAGCTGGTCGATGGTAGCAGCATAGTTCTTGAGCTCATCCGTAACGTCTTTATGCTTCTTCAACAGCGACTGAACGTTGGCTTCGTCTCTACCAACGTCTTCCGAAGAAACGAGTCGCAAGGTGTCTAACATCCAGATGTCGATGTCATCAGCATCTGCAAACAGTTGGTGGTAGTCTACAGCTTCCTCCAAGCGCTTTCTTCTGAAAGCAGCTAAATCCAAGAGATGGTTCCACATTCCTAGAATTTCCTGAAGCCTCTCTTGGATCCTATCAGAGCCAAAGTGTTTCTGACGAACCAACTCGTCTCCGACAGCAGCCACAGACATCAACTGTGGCTCGTGGGACTGGATTTCATTCTCCAAAGCTTTGTGCTTCGACAAAAGCAAGTTTATGGTAGTCAGATCGTGGCCAATATCGCCGGTCGACACAATTTGTTCCTTCTCCTTTATCCAGTTCTCTTCATCAGCCATGTCCCAGTAGAACTGCCACAGCTTACGAGACTCTTCCAATCTGGCTCTACGTTCAACTGCCAAACGCACTAATTCGGCATACGCATCTTCAAGCTGTTGTACTCGCTCAACGATAATAGCTGGGTCACATGGTCGATATCCTTCTCCGTGTTCTAGGAATCTCTGGCTCTGTTGAACAACAGCCTTCACTCTTTCTCCCAAAACGTTGATATCTGCTTCTACCAGAGAATGCTTCTGCAGAAGATCCTCAACGCCCATCAGATGCTTTCCATAATCATCGGTTAACAAACGCATCTTTATTTCCTCCATGCTGTCCAGAATGTACAGCATTTCCTGGAAGTTCTGTTGCAGTTGCAGAGACAATTCCAGTCTCATTCTCCTGGCACGAAGCAGCTCTAACAGATAATTCCACAATCTAAGAACATTGTCCTTGCGTGCATTGATTCGTTCGATGTCATAATAATTCTCAGCCTCCAATTCCTGCGAAACAGCCATCACAGCCTGGACTCGTTCCTCGTACGCAAAAATGTCTGTTTCAATGGCTTCGTGCTTCTTTGCCGCAGCTTCCACCGCAGTCAGATCAAAACCGAAGTTATCCTGAGAAACTAAACGCTGATTCTCTGACAACCAAGTCTCTCTCATGCTTGCCTTGCGATTAAACCTCGCTGCTAGTTGCTCCAGTTTCTCTTGGCGGATCAATTCTTCGCGCAGAGCCAATTCGCGCTCGTGCTCTGCTTTTTCTAGCCTCTCCCATGCCTTGTTAATATCAGAGATCATCTTGCCCTCTTTGGGCGTGTAAGGTTTTTGATTATTAGCTCGCATTTTCGACTGCAGCGTGAACAGTAATACCTCTAAGTTACCCTTCTCTACGAACTTCGGTGGTTTCTCTACAGTTCGATAGTTGGAAAATCGAGAAAGCTGAGACTGAACTCCTACCAAGGAATTAGAAAATCGACGATCACCCAAAGCCTCTATGGTGCCTTCTATCCAGCGCAACAGCTCACTGGTCAAACTTTCGTACTCGTGTATCATACGATCATTCTCCATAGCAATGCCAACCACTTTACCGATTCTTTTACCTTGCACCGTCTCTTGTTTCATTTTGGAGAAGTAGTGATAATACGTGACCACATAGGTGATGATCGATTTCTCGTCAGGATGATCGACAAATATATCTTCAGCGTCTAAGAGCTTCGTGAGACCAAGTTTGTCTTCGGCCACGTTGAACGCGTTGTTCAAGTTGTAGATAGCGTTGGATTTAGAAAGTTTCTCGAACTGAATCAAGTCTGGACGGTGTTTATGAATGATGGCATTGAAAGCTAACCCATCGCGCCAGGATGTGGTGAAGTTTCGTACGTTCACATTGTGATAGCCGGCTGTCTTCATCTGACACCAGAGAAGCAGCGCGTCTTTCGCTGATTTCGTTTCTTGATTGTCTGTCTCCTCGATCGTGATATCTTGGATCTGGAACCGTAGAATTATAGTCCAGATGAGACCAAGGGTCAAACGGGGATTCCCGTCAACTATATCGTGGGGTCCCATGTTTTCTAGATGCACCCGTTGCTCACGAAGGAACTGCAACGCTTTGTTGACGTTCTCTAAACAATGGATTCGCATTTTTCCTTTTGTGGGCCGTGGCAAGCGTTCCCCCGAGAGGATTTCGAGCAGCTTGATGAGCATCTTTCCGTCTCGTAGGTCGACGTACAAGTCGCCAATCCGGCAGGAACACCTAACCAAGTGAGAGTTAACCCATTTTTGGAAGGTCTTCTTTTGTACTAATTCACGTTCACCTAGTTTTAGAAAAAGAAAGAAAAAAAAAAGAAGAAAACAGTTGATTAAAACGTGCGAAAAAATACGTGACCGTTAAATACACATATAACTACGGTATGAGAAAATGTGGAACTAGTTTTTCTATTTTTACCTCTTAAATCAAATACAACTTTATCGTAATCCATTTTCAAGTGAATTCAGGCTATCTGTTTGATCATATCTATAATTCGCTTCTTTTTATATTTCTCTAATACACACACGCCTGTGATCCGCTGCTTTAGATTTACTCAACTACTACTGAAGATTTTTTTACAAAGAACGTAGACTTTAAAGAGTACATTTATCAAACTCGTATCTACAGCAGAGGATGTGGCAATAGTTAGCAGCTCCACCGTTTCAGTTTCCTAAACTAGCCAGCGAAACACCGTTAGACGGATTTGACTCTGATTTGCAATTTGGCGTGCACAAGCTACACGTGTTTGTATCAATTAATAACAAGTAACATTTTGAATTTATACTTGTTTCGAAGTAACATACTTTTTTCAATTTCAAGATAAACTTTTTTATGCTTCAACTTTTTATCTTTAAAGTGAAACTTTTCCTTTAATTTCATTAATGAAAATACATCAAGGTCTTTCAAGCATGTTATCTTAACCCTAAAATTCTTAAGGGGAGGTCTCCTCGAATCTACATAAAATGAAACTACCGTAGGATTTCCAATTAGTTGCTCCTCGACCACAGATGTACTAAAACTTTCAATTATCCAAAAAATTAGCAAATTCAATATCGTGAAGCCTCCAATACTATATGTAAAAGATATGATACATAAGAAAACGGTAGCCTCGAGGAACCCTCCTCTGTACAAGACTTTATTAAACAGTCTTACTATATAGCCTTAGGAATTTTAGAGTCAACACATTGCATGGGAGTATATTTTGCAACTTTCAACTTTTCTCGACGAAACTTTTTTTATTTTAGAGTTAAGTACATGCTCTATGATTACCTAAGAAAAAACGAAATTTTTTTGAATAGTATTTTTTTTTATCGTATTTATATGATATCCGTACTCCAGCAAAAGTCTACTGAATACATATTTTTACGTGAGACCCACGCTCTAATGGCAAACTAAAAAAAATGTATAAGTATGTTTCCCGCGTACAATGTGTTAACACTTTACCGACCGGAAGCCTATTAATCGGCTTTTACATGCTTAGTCCGTAAATTTTGTAATGTTTCCGTACACGAAGGTGACTGTTTCGAGCGATATCGTATACATACCGTAAAGAAATATTAACCCTTTTGGCACCGAGCAAAAGGAGCGTACCTAAGCGAAGAATACCGGGTCGAATCGACGAATTTGCAGAGGTTTGCGAAAATTCTCGGTAAAAACCAAAGTAGGAGTGATATTTACAAAATTTAAAAAACAGTATATTGCGAAATAATTGTGTTGCATCGAATTTGAACCATTTTAACATTTCATAAAGTTATTTTGAAACACAGATCTTTTGTAACGAGTATAATAAGGCTCCAATGGAGGCGCAACGATATATCGTCGTTCGGTGTTAAAAGGGTTAAACTATCAATGATGCGAAAAAAAAATCATTGTAATCAATTCATTAGCGATGCATCCACGCTAAAATGAGTCAGTCGGTAAAGCGTTAAAATCGAACTATTTTACTTGAAACAACAGCCCGTGAGGGGATGCTGTTCGAATCGAACGGTTCGTGAAAGGATGAAAGAGAAGAAAAGGGAGAAAGGACACGTACCAGCCAAAGCTTTAATCCGTGAACGTTCGAACAGTCTCGAACTCGAGTTTCCCCCGTCGTATTCGTACTCATCGACAATCTCTTGTTGTAGCGTGGGGTCCCAACCCCCGCGCACCACCGAGATGTCGGTCGTCATTTTGTCAATCGGACCAACAACTCACTTCTATCTTACCCTTCGAAAGGGCACTCCTGTAACAGAAATAATAGAACGGGTCATCGGCCATTGGCGTAGAATAAGCTTGCAATATGCGACCCTATTTTTGAAAATTCTTTAAAATTTTTTTAAATTCTTTTAGGCAGAATTTTGTACTCGTTCCGGTGGACAAAATTAATGAAATCTCTGTGTAAAGAAGGAATAATTTTAACGTTGGCGAACACGCATCAGAAGTGATCGCGAAAGAGGTACGACACGATGTATGGGCACCATTTACGTAAGAATTACGTAAAATTAAGGACACAATAATAATACGGAAATTTGAAAACGACAAAAGAAAAGAAAAATATTAAGAATTTATTCGACCGCATGGATAATAAAGAAAGACGCTGTGAATTCATATTCATGTTCCAAAATATTTTCTTTCACTTTTTACTTAATGAGCAAAATTTGCAAAAACAATTACTATTATTTCTAGCAATTTTTGTTGACTTTTATCTATGGAACGATGCAAATATACCCAAATTTATTTCCCTCTCAGTTTTGCAATTTCAAATTTTGTTCAATGTATACCTTATTCCTTAGTATGTGTATATTGCGAATAGATATACAAGTAATGTTCATGAATTTATTGCTAAAGGAACGTCCTATCTTCCGGAAAATGAAAGCGATACACCGCAAGAAAATAGTGCAATTTAATAAATACAACATTACATTCTCCCCATTCGATTCAACTTTAAAATCCTCTTACGAGTAGATTCACAACAGCCTTCCAATACTTTTCAAATTTTCAACGAGCGTTTCAACAACAAAACCTGGCCTTTGACAAACACAAAATTGCCTTAACACCAGATTTACGGACATTTCTTGTGTATCTATTTTCAATATACAGATACTAAGGAATAAGGTATACATGAAACAGAATTTGAAATTGCAGAGCTGACAGAAAAATATATTTGGGTATATTTATATCGCTCCATGGATGAAAATTATTGGAATAATAGTAATAATAATAAATAAATTAATAAAATAATAGGAATAATAGCAAACAAAAATTATTAGGAATAATAGTAATTGTCTTTACAAACTTTGCTCACAAAGTTCGAAACCTAGTTCCTGTAAACTTAGTGTTAATTACAAATTAACGGTACCAAAAAGGAACACGATTCACGGATACGAGTAACGAGACAGCTCTTCGGTCAGTATATTCGCTCGCGGCCGGCTCGCTACGCCATTGGTGCATATTTCGCACGTGTGACATCATTGGCGTGATGTAATCGCGCGTCGAGCGACTCCCACACGGATTCGAGACGCGAAGCAGCGAGCAGGCGGTTCACAGAACCACGTCTGAAAATAAGCGATACGTGCACTTGACAATACCGTTGTCATTCACACCTTTTTCTATCTAATCACGATAAACTCGTTCCACGTTCTACGATCGCCGACCAATAACGTGTGGCGTAATCTGATTATCGAGGTCCTTCGAGCTTCAGATAAAGATATCTTTGTACAATATTTATTTGTACATCATATAGTACAAGACTATTGCATAGGTTACTCGATTAACGCTAGATTTACGGACATTTCTTGTATATCTATTTCCAATATACAGTGGCTCCAAAAATTACTTGTACACTGTGTTACAAACAAATTCATTTAACCTTAAAGCTTTCATTTCAATGAAAGGTTTTAATAAAATTTTGTAAATATGTGAAACGTAATAGTATGTTCATAGATTAATTTTATCTTTTATTAAAGAAAGGTTTTAATAAAATTTTGTAAATATGTGAAACGTAATAGTATGTTCATAGATTAATTTTATCTTTTATTAAAATACCACTTTAAGGGGGTGAAAATGGTTAATGGTTTCAATAGTTTTTCTCGTATTTTAAATATAATTTTGTAATGATGTGTGATACAGCAAAACCTTTCGGATAAAAAATGTTCAATTTTTAATCTTCTATCACTCAGTCGTAGGAAAAGATTCCAAAGAAACTTACATTCAAAGCAACAAGAATCGTTAAAACTTTGAGACTAACTTTTAACCTCTCAAAAACAATTCCCGTCGAGAAAAAAAATTGCTCCATGTATAACCTATTATGCTGTATACACATGCGAACTTTCATTGAAATCAGAATTTCAGAATTAGGTAAATTTCTTTGAAATGAAGTGTACGAATACTTTTTGGAGCCACTGTACATATGCTAGGGAATAAGGTATGCATCAAACAGAATTTGAAATTGCAGGACTCAGAAAGAAATAGATTTGGGTGTATTTGTGTCGCTCCATCGATAAAAGTTAGCAAAAATTCCTAGAAGTAATAGTAATTATTTTTGCAAATTTTGCTCATAAAGTCCAAAATCTAGTGTTAATGTTATTCCTAATTGTATAATACGTTATTGTACACGTCTCTTTTTTGTTACGCTAAATTTAAATATGTATGTCTTTTGATTTTTCTTCTTTTTCTTTGTATACATATATAAATAAAATAAGATAAAATGGATAAAATAAAATTATCTCGCTTCTGCATTCCCGTGTAATTTTATAGTGATGTACATGGTGATACTCAAAAATTAAACGAAAGTAAATCCGTAACATACTTCTGCGACGATAAAGATGGTCTATGAATTTTCTGATCAGATTTTCTGATTTATGCATAAAGTAAACGTTTTTTGTTTATTACAGCAACTTTACGATTTTTTTTTTCTTTTCGATTAATAGTTTGGAAATTAAATATTTGTACGTGAAAGAAGAAAATGTATAATTGGCAGGGGATAATTAGAAAAAAAGAGATTTGAGAGAGATTTGTAAGCTTGTAATCGTTGTAATTGTTTGTACATTAACAAACCTAAACCTCTCGTCATCGAATACACCTTGATCAGAATGAAATTTGAAATTGAAGAGATACAGTTCGGAAGAGATTATTGGTTTAAGAACTGTTTGCAAAATCGTTTGAGCTGTCCAGTTTGCCTGAACATCGGACAACCAAAGAAGATTGAACGTGTTGATTTAGGGGTCTTTACTATTAACACTGTAATCATTATTTACCGAAGTAGAATCTCAGTTCCTGTACACATACATTTTAGGACACGAAGATACTTTTACACTGAATGGTTGACAGTATTTTGAGCTACAAATTTATTTTATTACAAAAGACGAAAAACACGGTTCACCGTTAGAATCTTAGTTTCATAGTCTTCGTATGTTTTAACCCTTTGCACTCGAAAAGTGACCGTTAATCGTTTAATAATACTAACTTCAAAAATTTTCAAATTCCAAATATTTTCTATGATATTCACGTATATTAAACTTCATTTAGTTTAGTTAAGTCGTATATTAAAATTTACATGTATGATTATTTAAAGTCGATTATATATTTACATATATGATTATTTGCGAAACTATCATATGCTAGGATTACGATGTCCCATGAAAGGGGACAGCCAAGTGCAAAGGGTTAAAGTACAGAGTACAAGAGAAGAGAATAAAAAATACTAAACGTCCAAACGTTCGCTTGATACCAAAAAAAGTAGGAAATAAAACCGAGACAGAGAACAACGTTTCTATTTATAAGATAAAAGTGCTATCCCCAACGCGTCCAACATGCAATTTCAATTCTGAATGAACAACGTACTCGATGAGAAGACGAAAATAAAGTGCTCGAGCGGAATCGCATCGCGAGTAGAAATGGAATTCTTCTTATCGTTACGATTCGCTTGCAACGCTCCACCAACCCGTTGATTATGTAATTTCAATCAGCGATACGCTATAAAAGTCTGTTTGCATGATCGACGCGATGAAATCATCGCAGGATTATGTATTATTCATTCTTTAGACCGCCGGCTGCTCTGAAAACGCTCCTGTGGTTGTTGCTTCCGACTCGTGCAGCGAGTTCTGAAATATCACGAGTTTTAACACATTGTATGCCGGTGGCATCTGAGGCATTTAAAACTGTAGGTGAAGAAATTATTTAAAATTTTATACATTATTGTAAAACACTAAAAAATTGGTTTGCATATTCATTATATGCAATTTAACGATAACGAAAAATAGAAACGAACAAATCGCCAAACAAAAGAATGTTGTATTATCGCAAACCCGGCGCTAAAGCAACAGACTTCCAAACCCGCGTTTTCGCGGGGCCGGCATACAATGTGTTAACACTATTCCTACCGACACTTCACGTATACTTATTCCTATCGCGACATTCTCACGTAAGACAGACTACAAATTTTTCTCAGAAACTAAACAATGAAGAAAAAAAGTGAATATTGAAAAATGCATTACAGGTTTATTTGAGGAAAAGTATAAAATTTAAAGGGGGCTCGATTACGTTGTATACGTGAAATTTTAGTCGAAATTTTAAAAACGGTCATTTGACCGGTCGTGGTAGGAATAGTGTTAAGGATTACATCTATACAGAGTATTAATGCTCGTAAATTGATCGTGTCTCTCGCAAGAAAAGTGTGCGCACAGTTACAACCCGCCGCATGATCTTTCTTCACTTCGTTCCAGGAATAACTTCTCCGGTATATTATTTCTAACGCGTCTCAAATTAGTCACGCGTTCGTGGCATCGAAGAATTGCACTTTCGTTAAACACTCGATTTACGGACACCTCTTGTGTAGCTATTCCCAACAATATACACATACCGAGGAATAAGGTGTACCATCGAACAGAATTTGAAATTTCAGAACCGGCAGGGAAATAGATTTGGGTATACAGGTGCCTCACGATTTTCGCACAATTTAAAACATTAAACTTTTCAAGTCTTTGCGCTCGCGAGTCGAGCAGGTTACCGGGTTGCTCCCTCTCAGGGGACATCGGACTACAATGTTGTTCCGATCGATACTTTAAAACACAGTTTTTGGTGCACATTTTTTTGCATCCCTCTACTTTCGAACATTCAACATTCGCATACACTTTCAGAAACCAATTATGTGTGAAAATCGAGGGGCACCTGTACTAAGGAATAAGATATACATCGAACAGTATTTGAAATTGCAGAACTGAGAAGGAAATATATTTGGGTATATAGGTGCCCCTTAACTTTCGCACAATTCGCTATTTCACACATTAAAAAAATTCAACTTTTTAAGCTTTTGTGATTGTATGTCCCCTCTGAGAAGACATCGTGAGTAGAGCAGGCTACTGGGCTACTCCCTTTCAGGGGATATCAGACTTTAGCCATCAGACTACAATGTTGTTCCGATCAAGCCTTTAAAACACAGTTTTTGGTGCACATTTTTTCGCATCCCTCTACGTTCGAACATTCAACATTCGCACACACTTTCAGAAACCAATTACGTGCGAAAGTCGAGGGGCACCTGTACTAAGGAATAAGATATACATCGAACAGAATTTGAAATTTCAGAACTGAGAAGGAAATATATTTGGGTATATAGGTGCCTCTTGACTTTCACACATTTTTAAAAATTCAACTTTTTAAGCTTTTCTAATCACATATCCCCTCTGAGTCGAGCAGGCTGCTGGGCTGCTCTCTCTCAGGGGACATAAGACCAGTCAAACTGACGGGTCCCGTAAACCTAGTATTAACCTTCTTTGATGTTGATCCTCGAGGTGGTTTAATTATTGTGCTTTGATCACGAACACGTCGGTTATCTCTCTTCGGCACACAAAACATGTAAAAAGACAAATTGTGCAGATAAGATTACGTAGCCGTTATCTTGGCAAGAATCGTCCAAGTTGTATATACTTGGAATAGTAGTCTCCATGATGTTCAATAGTAGCAAGTTCCGTTTCGGAATTGTTCCTTCTTTCGTAGTTATCAATTGATTCTTTTATCGTCGAAATTCCCTTCTTTTATGTTCAACTGTCAAAGATTAAGCCGCGGTTAAGTTCGAGTTAGGTTCGGGTTTTCCACAAGAATCGAAATTTTCGAAAGTATTGACATTTCCAACAATCCTAAATTTAAGAATTCTAACTGTTTCGCAACCTGTCCCGATCCCAAAAATATTTTTCTTCCCCAACCGACTCTCACTTTCCGAAAATCTTCAAACGCAGAATATCGACGTTAGACAATAGTCATTAACATTTGTGCAGCCCTCGTATTTCCACCAGAATCTAAAGCTACCCTCCCTCTCCTCCAACGATCAGAATTCGAATGCACCGATTAGGTTCAAATTAGGTTCGAGTTTTCCACAAGAATCGAAATTTTCGAAAGTATTGACATTTTCAACAATCCTAAATTTAAGAATTCTGACTGTTTCGGGAACCTGCCCCGATCCCAAAAATATTTTTCATCCCCAACCGACTCTCACTTTCCAAAAATCTTCAAACGTAGAATATCGACGTTAGACAATAGTCATTAACATTTGTGCAGCCCACGAATTTCCATCAGAATCTAAAGCTACCCTCTCCTCTAACGATCAGGATTCGAAAGCACCGATTAGGTTCGAGTTAGGTTCGGGTTTTCCACAAGAATCGAGATTTTCGAAAGTGTTGACAATTCCAAGAATCCTAAATTTAAGAATTCTGACTGTTTCGGGAACCTGTCCCGATCCCAAAAATATTTTTCATCCCACCGACTCTCACTTTCCAAAAATCTTCAAACGCAGAATATCGACGTTAAACAATAGTCATTAACATTGGTGCAGCCCACAGATTTCCATCGGAATCTAAAGCTACCCTCTCCTCCAACGATCAGAATTCGAAAGCACCGATTAAGTTCGAGTTAGGTTCGGGTTTTCCACAAGAATCGAAATTTTCGAAAGTATTGACATTTCCAACAATCCTAAATTTAAGAATTCTAACTGTTTCGCAACCTGTCCCGATCCCAAAAATATTTTTCTTCCCCAACCGACTCTCACTTTCCGAAAATCTTCAAACGCAGAATATCGACGTTAGACAATAGTCATTAACATTTGTGCAGCCCTCGTATTTCCACCAGAATCTAAAGCTACCCTCCCTCTCCTCCAACGATCAGAATTCGAATGCACCGATTAGGTTCAAATTAGGTTCGAGTTTTCCACAAGAATCGAAATTTTCGAAAGTATTGACATTTTCAACAATCCTAAATTTAAGAATTCTGACTGTTTCGGGAACCTGCCCCGATCCCAAAAATATTTTTCATCCCCAACCGACTCTCACTTTCCAAAAATCTTCAAACGTAGAATATCGACGTTAGACAATAGTCATTAACATTTGTGCAGCCCACGAATTTCCATCAGAATCTAAAGCTACCCTCTCCTCTAACGATCAGGATTCGAAAGCAACGGTGTTCGAAGGATGCGCACGGTCTTGGTCCAAGTCCTTCTACCTGGTCTCCTCTTGATCCGAAGCAAGTGCACAGCCGGCTAGTATATCACGTCCTCGCGATGCACTCGGCCGAGTAGTCGTGCAAAAACTCAAGGAAAACCACAGTAAGTGGATACGGGCATCGTTCTTTCACGGTGACATTTCGCTTGCAGAGCACAACCAAGCCCGAGGGAACACCTTAGGACGATATCGATATCTTTTTAGCGAAGAAAAATTCTGTTTCAAGAGTGGCGCGACGACCACCCGAGTTATCTATGATGTAGAGAAAAATTACCTCGCTGTTTCTGGACACGTTGCTTAACCGGGCATGGAGCACTCCAACGAGGTCACAGGTGCCGCAGGATATATATATATTGGTACTTTCGAATTTCATCCACCTACAATACACCGGTTACGCTCGTTTACCGGTGATATTGTGATCGATCCGACTATCTTTTTTCCTCTTCTTTTCATAAACAACATTAACACATTGTATGCCGGTGGCATCTGAGGCATTTAAAACTGTAGGTGAAGAAATTATTTAAAATTTTATACATTATTGTAAAACACTAAAATTGGTTTGCATATTCATTATATGCAATTTAACGATAACGAAAAATAGAAACAAACAAATCGCCAAACAAAAGAATGTTTTATTATCGCAAACCCGGCGCTAAAGCAACAGACTTCCAAACCCGCGTTTTCGCG
>JAOPTO010000566.1:129731-489905 GCA_033822845.1 Tetrapedia diversipes | reverse complement strand
GAAACCTACGCGCGATCACGGTTTCACGACGGGAGGAGGGCAAGGCTGAATCGTTTGCAAAAGCGGCGGAAAATCGTGGGAAGTGACGAAAGAGGGAGAAAGAAAGAGCGCGTTTCAAGAGAGGAATAAAGAGAGAGAGAGAAGCGGAACGTGCCTCTTATTTGTTCGTTCGCGGATCATTAGAGGCACACGTTTGCCTATCGAGTTAATAAGGACGCGGCTTTACGAGAGCATATGCATGCAAATGGGAACACGCGTTTTCTTTGCGTGTTCTCTACACTCCCACGCCCATGCATTATTTGGACTCGAAAAACTGCGGAATAAACAACCTGCACGCTTTTCAAACGCGTATTCGCTTATCAAAGCAGATGTTTGGAAGTGTTGGGGATCGTTTTGGTGTTGTTAATATTTTCGTTGCGGTCTCGCATGCTAGTGGTGTATTAAAAAGTCTTGGAAGCTTCAAGATTGAGTTTTTAAAATTAACATTGTTGAGAATATTTATGAGTGTTTCGAAAATTCATGGTAAAGTTTTGACGATTCGGCTTTCTCTAGTTATTGAGCTCGACGAAAAGGAATTGACAATAATTCCGTAATATTACATTTTAATTATGTTTTAAACAAATTACCATAATAATGAAACTAAACATTCGATATGTGAGAAATAAAGGCTACAATCTGTGGCTGTCTCTAAGTTTGTATCGGAAACAAGGAATGCCACTATTTTGTGCCATTTTTTCTATTCATAATAATTTCGTAGGACCATCGATTAAATCCGTAAAATAAGCTGCTATTAGCTGCTAAATATAATTACGAGCAGTGATGTACCATAGTGCAGATGCTAACAAAAAGGAGCATTAATTAGCATTCAAACATATTAAACCGACGTGTACAAATATTTATTCATGGAATGAAATCGGTCCCTCTCTTCTATCCTCCATTACCGTTCCGCAAAACCAGCCGATAAATCCTCGACAAATTTCGACCAGCAACCAAAACGACTTGCTAATTAGAAAACGTCAAACGTGGTCTCGCTTATTCCAACAGGAACGCCTATTAAATCGTCAGGGATCCTGGAACGGCTCCCTTGAAATAGAGATAACAGAGTTTACGGCGCGCGGGGCCGTATTTTTCGCGATTCCCGAATGGAACGTGTATATTCCACGATGGTATCTTTGACTTTCGTAGGATCAGCTCGGGTTTCATCGCTCGTACACGGCAGCGAAGCTTGAAGCACTGAAACTTCGCCGCTGTACGTTATTTCCGCTAATTTATCAACGGCGACGATCTCGCGGTCAAACACACTCGCGCGAACCACGAAAGTATTAATCATAACCCGTGATCAGATACAAGTATTCCCCGTGGTGCCCCGCGAAGTGTCGACGTATAATCGTTCAACACCGTCTAACTGTTTCAACGTATGAACCTGTCGTGAGCACGTAAGCACGATGCTACTCGTGCAAATATTTGTCCGCCTCGTGAAAACCATAGTCAGGTAGAATCTCTCGTGTGTAAACTAACAAAGAAACAAAGGTGTACAGTAGAACAAATTTTCAAACGACAGAACAATTACTTTTTCTTGCAATAAATTTCATTTGTTTCAATGGATATCGAGAAGGTTGACGGTTTCTTTAACACTAGATTTCCGGATTTTGGGTATATACCTATTTTGCCTAAAAATAGTCAGTTTGACTCAAACACGAAAATTGAAGTTCTTAAGAAAAATAAAACTTTATTTTAAAAAAAGCTTATTCAAAACAATTTTTACATATACATTCTGTTTTTAAAATACATTTTCCGCAGATTTTTTTATTGCATTTAACACACACGCCTTTACTTCTATTACTTTCACATGATACTTGAACTTGACAAAATCATAAGTAAGTCAAATTGATTCATTCCGGTAATCTAGTGTTAAATGCTTGTTAAATACTTGCACTGTTACATTTCACAATTTTTTTTAGTAAAGTACCATTATTAGATGATTCTTTGTTCGGATAATGGAATACTTGGGAATAATATTCGAATAATGGACGTTCAGATAAAGGAAGTTCTATATTGTTCACTCTAATATTATACTGACGAAATGCAAACAGTGTTAAAGTAGTGTAGAACTAATGCTGATATCTACATTTGATTATTGAAAAAATGGTAAACCAAAGGATTGAGAGCTAATATCAACACTAGCCATTAACCCTACAGTAATGATGTAGGACTTCATCCATCCAAACTAATAATGCTGCATCGTCCAATCAAGCACATTGCTAAGCTCTTATTATTGCAACCTAGGCCACACAATTTATACAAACCTGTGTATTTCCTTTCGAGCGTAAAAACAGAAGATACCATGTCATTCGTACGTACAATATACAATCACACGAGTAAAAATTTAACTGTACAAGTATCGGCTGGCAACGAATGAATATTAGTGAAATGGAGGATCGGTGGACTGTTTTTTGCGCCGATTCGTATAGACAGAGTAGAATTCTACCGTAACTACCGCGAAGAGCCACTCGGGCAGGGTAGAAAGAGACTAATTGCAGTTTCGACCAATCAGACGGAATAGTAGCGGTCCGCGAAGGAGGTAAAAAGCAGCGTACATAACGCAGCCCTGTCAGAAGTAAGCTCGGGATAATGAGAATCGCAATCAGGGCCGGGGACTGGATATTTCAGCTGGTGATCACGATCGCCCTGGGCCTCAGTTTCGATTGCAAACGATTTATCTTTCGCGGCGGCGACCGGCTATAATCAAGGAAACATCACTCCGGTGGACAGACTTCGGGGCCGGTTACACGGGAGAAAAATACACCAGATAAAGCGTAATGCCCAGCAACCGGAAATGACGGGCGCACGTCCTTCTGGAGAGTCCTTCGAAGCGGCGACGACGTTTAACGCGCTAAAACGCGGCAAACAGCTGAGCGTAGTCGGCCATTTTGTGCCCTTGAGCGCCTAGTTTCGAGGTTAAGCGTTGTTTAATTTCCAATTGGTTAGGTAACGTCAAAATAACACCAAAATGTTGTTCATAATGCACGGCAACTAATTTCATCTTAACGAATTATGTAATTGTAGATAAAAAAATATTTAACTTCATTAAGTAATAAAAAAGATATACTGTTTGGAAAACAATACGACGCAATCGTTAGTGCAACAATATGTTAAATAATAATATACCATAATTATTGAAATAATTATTTTTATGAAATACGTGGACAAATCTTTCCGTTCGAGGTACATTAAACTGACACAGTATGGAATAAGTAATAATAGAAAGAAAAAAACCGACGTCCCCGTAATCTCCATACAGGCATAAAAGCGAGAACAGAATAATTATGCAATTAAAGTTTAGCGAAATTATGTAATTGTAGATAAAAAATATTTAACTTCATTAAGTAATAAAAAAGATGTACTGTTTGGAAAACAATACGACGCAATCGTTAGTGCAACAATATGTTAAATAATAATATACCATAATTATTGAAGTAATTATTTTTATGAAATACGTGGATAAATCTTTCCGTTCGAGGTACATTAAACTGACATAGTATGGAATAAGTAATAATAGAAAGAAAAAAACCGACGTCCCCGTAATCTCTATACAGGCATAAAAGCGAGAACAGAATAATTATGCAATTAAAGTTTAGCGAAGGCTGACGCATGAAATATTAAAACTAAGTATAGTGTTCGCAAGCCGAGCGATGTCCGCGACTTGTTCTTTGAATTATGACGTTAAGATTGTTACCGTGGGTGGTGTAATTTCCCTGGATTATATATTCCGTGTGCAACATGGATACGTACCGTAATTTCAACGTTTAAACGGAGGATTAACAATTTAATGGGCGACCCTTAACCTCGGCGAGAAAGTATCTGTTCGACGAATTCTGGAAGCCTTAACACGGAACGTAATTATCGGAACGATGGTGAATTTCAAGTTTGCGCCGCTTTTTAACGAGCATCTTGGCTAATTACTTAATAACTTCATTTTTGAAAGGTTACTGCCTGCACGACGTGTTGCCGCTTTAAACGCGAAGTGTTTCGATCTTTTTGGATGTAAACTGGAAGTTCGTTTCAAGAAGATAGATTAAAAATCTTTACTCTTAAAACGTGAAGTTACTTAACGCTTGTAAAACAACAACAGAAAGGTTAATTAGCTTGATGTAGAAAAATTCTTCATCCGTGAATTCGCTCACACGAAAGGATAATTAATTATTAACCGCTATGAATTATGCAATACAAAGTATCAACCAATTTGTATCGACCAATTATACGTTAAAACAGATGATAATAAAGTTAACTGCCAATCCCTAAAATAAAATAATGTCAGCGATGGTGACACCTCAGTACAGGTCAAGTAATTAATTAACTAGGCTAAGGAACTCTATATATGTTTTTTTTTCTTCTCCCGCATTCTTCGTTTGTTTTTTTTATATATAAACTACTGCGTGCCCCCTGTGTACGTCTTTTCTCTTATAATAAACTAGGTTTACGGGAACTTAGTGAGTAAAATTTGCATAAATAGTTACTATTATTCCCAGCAATTTTTGCCGAGCTTTATTGATAAAGTGATACAAATATTCTCAAATCTATTTTCCTCTAAGTTCTGCAATTTCAAATTCTTTTTTTATGTATACCTATTCCTTAATAGATAAATACTTTATTTTATAAAAGTAAATTCTATGAGTAAATTTCTTGAGTAAAAATTTAATTTTTCAATTTATTCATGGCTACACTTTTAACAAATATTACTAATTAAATGTTATTTTGATATTTTTGGGATATTTGTTTGGAAGCACCTAGAACCCCAACCCTGATATTTAAAAAATTTTTCAAAAACCTTCCCAGGAATATACCTAATAATTGCCCAAATTTTCACGGCGATTGGATGTATGGTTTTTGAATCCATCGAGTACAGACAAACAGACGCACATTCATTTTTATATATATATAAATTTATAAAACTGTGCAGGAGTGTTAACACTATTCCTACCGACACTTCACGTATACCTATTCCCACCGCGACATTCCAACGTAAGAGAGACTACAAATTTTTCTCAAAAAATAAACAATGAAAAAAGAAATGAATATTGAAAAATGTAATATACGTATATTTGAGAAAAAGTTTAAAGTTTAAAGGCAATTCAATTACACTGTATCTATGAAATTCTAATCGCAATTTTAACCTTTTGCACTCGGCTGTACCCTCTCATGGGACATCGTAATCCTAGCATATGATAGTTTCGCAAATTTTCAGACGTTAGTTCAGATCCGTACGTTAAATAATCATATATGTAAATTTTAATATACGACTTAACTAAACTAAATGAAGTTTAATATACGTGAATCATAGTAAATATTTCGAATTTGAAAACTTTTAAAGTTCGTATCATTAAACGACTAACGGTCATCTCTCGAGTGCAAAGGGTTAAAAACGATCATTTGACCGGTTGTGGTAGGAATAGTTTTAAATAAACTATCCCATTGCCCTTAACATTCTAAGATACAAAATTCGTAATTATTATAAAATTTGTAATAAAGTCCATGCTTCTGAAAATTCCCAAGTTTCCTAAAATCATCAAACCTCTTCGCGTAATCGCAGAAACGCCACCGTAAACCTACAAACGACCCAACAATCCCCTATAAAGTCGACCCGATGCGAAATGCCCGTGCGATTTCGGATCGCGTCGTGAATAACTACCGAGTCGCGAGTTTCGCAGCGAGCTCACAGATAATAACAAGGATTCGCAGCACGGAATGAGAGAAACATCGAAACGATCTCGTTAAGATTGGCCCAGCTACCAGGTGCACGGTGTATTGACACCGAAAATTTACGGTGTGTCGCGAGGACCACTCATTACCGGGGCACCTGAGGCCGCTCACGTATCCTCGTGTGACCATTTTTCAGCCCGGCGAAATGTTTCTCTCAAAAACCGTGACTACCCGTGGTCGAGCGGACGCGAGCACCGTCATTATCCTCCTTCCTGTTCGCGAGAACCTCTTCGTGTCAACGAGCACGCACGGCCTGAACCCGCTTGAATATGCATGCGTGCGTGCAGGGTGGTTCTGAGGGAGTTGTCGCGAAATTTACAGGTGTACCCTGTGTATTAAATCTGACAACAGGAGAAAAAGGAAGGATGATAAACGTGGACTGGCGAGAGACTCGTTTGTTAGGCACAGGAATCGTAACTTTCTTTTCCGTTTGTTTTTCATGAATTACTTACGGACGTAAGAGTAATTTGCGAGCATGGTTTAGTACACTCGTTGGAGCTTCGTTTTTGTGCGAACCTCCCGGGGAAGAAATTATTAATTAATCACTCCTATAATAAGAGCAAATTCTCCTAATAATCTATTAATAAACATAGCACATCTCTTCTAAACAAATATTGGGTTGGCAACTAAGTGATTGCGGATTTTAAATAAGAATGAAAATTCAAAATTTTTACTTGAAAATATAACTATTAAATAATACAATAAAATATATCTGAAATGCGCGTTTTGTCCTTCTATTTTTAAATTGGGATAAAAACGAAACTAAATAAATAATCGATACAATTTTCTTATTAATGAATGGTGGAAGTTCAAAAACAGGAAAACAATATAGGTTAAGGTTGCTTAAGTTGTACCCCTTAAGAAAAATCCGTATAAAACTTAGGATTTATCAAATAAATAAAAATTAAACATGTTATTCAAAACTTGTGTTAATATTGTTGTTATTTATTATAACGAAATTGGTATAACATCTGATTAATCCAAATGTATATTTGCTCGTGGTTGTATGCGCTGTTGTCGCTGTAGTTCGTTTAAAATTCAAGTGGTACGACTTAAGCAACCTTACCCTCGATTAGATGTTTTGGACACGTTGACAAAACGAAAGAATGTGATAAAATCATCTATCGACAAAATCCGCAATCATTTAGTTGCCAACCCAATATATTATTAACAATAGAACTATTGACGATTAAGATATACTTATTGGAGACAAAGATATCAAATTGAAAGGTGTACGAGAAAAATACCTAATATAAGGGAAACAAATTTTAGCAATCACAGTAAAAAATCATAGTAAATTTTCAAATGTGTAAACACTACAGTAAGTTTACCATGTTTCTATGAAAAATTACAAATTCGGCCATTATTACCACCTTGGTAATTCTAGTATTAATCTATCATATAGTAAATTTTTTGATGTGGATACGTTATTAGGACAAATTTTTATACTCATCTATTATTCGTTGTCATGCCCATTACGCCTCCCTCATAAATGGAATTCATATAAACGGAGTTCCAATGAATAATTATAACTTCTCAGAGAAGATAAACGATCTTTTCAATTTCTGCAGTGCAGGAAGTATCCCAAACATTACATTTAAACAAATACCTTCGTTGATGGTATAAATCTTCGCGTTAATCGGAAAATAATTAACCCTTTGAGCTCGAGAGGTGATTATTAGTCACGAAACGATAATTTCGCAAATTTTCAGATTTTAGTTAGTTCGTTTATTAGTCAGACTCACGTGTTAAATACTCGTATATGTAAATTTTAGTGTGTCCCTTAACTAAAGATTAACTATAGGCGAATCTCAGTAAATAGTTTGTTATATAATAGAATCTTATTTTGTTTATTAGTTATACTTAAAGGTTAAATAGTCATATATGTAAATTTTAGTATATTACTTAACTAAACTAAATAACGGTTAATATAGGCGAATCTTAGTAAATATTTCAAGTTTGAAAATTTTTGAAGCTAGTAATCATTAGACGACTAACGGTCCCCTTTTAACACGTTCTCTCGCTGAGCCCAAATCCGATTGCATAGAAAACTGGGGTAAAAGATATAAAAATAGCAAAAGTTTTAATTTTTTATTTTTATTTCACGTATTTTATATTTATATATATATATTATACTTCAATATTTATTCCATTGAATTCCTTTTAAAATTCCAATTAAAAGTCCTATTTAACTTTAATAAAAAGAGCGTCACCCATATTTGGGTGACGTGGCGACGAACGTGTTAAGTGCAAAGGGTTAAATTATTAGACATGAACGCGCCTAAAATTAATGTTTACTTAACACCACCTGACCATCTTCGACGATCAAAATTCGTGTCGAAACAAAATACCCACAACCTCTAATTTCTTAAATCCATCCAGCTCAACGCCCCTTTAGGTACCACCTTATGCCCACACGAAAACTTTAATCTGCACGCGATGATCTAAACCTCTGACCAAACGAAATCATCCCGGTCGCGATTTTTAATCCTGTCTTAGCGTATCTAGATCATTACGTACCCTGTCAACGCTGTTTCATTTGCGTGACCCCGTACCCCGTGCCATCTGCGGGAAACGCCATGGGCGTGGCGGCGTAATTTTTCGATAAAGATCCTCCGTCGATCGTGGATCGATCTGGTGGCCCGTCAACTCTACCTCGATAATGCGACCCTCGATCGTCGACCAACTCAAATTGCTGGCCTCTGGCCGCGCCGTCCTGGCTGAAGATCTTAATCCTTGTCCTTCGATCGACGAACAGTTGATCCCAAAACGATCACGTTAATCGACGATCGATTAAAGCCGTCGCGTTCGCGGTTTCTAGGCTGGTGTCGAGCGGAAATGACCCCTTAATGATAGCGTTCGACGACCAGAAGGCGTAGGGCAATTCGGATGCGCAGAGGTGCAATTGAAAGCTGACAACTGCGAGGAAATCGGTCGAGGGCTTCATGGATCACCTGCAACGATCGCTGCTCAATTGCCCGTAAAAACGTGAGCACCGTTCGTTTCCTGGTCAATGGTTCCCGCCGTTGGGCGGTGTTTTTCGTGTTGTTTTCAACAACTCCTTCCGGCGCACGGTGTTCATTTCTTCCTTTTTTTTTTTTCTTTTCGTTTAATGACTACTCTTCGTTCTGTACCCTTTGTTTAAGGGGTTGGACACTACTTTAGAAAACTATACGATAATTGCTGGGTCTTCTGAAATTCGATTAGTTAGATTTGGTTCGTCCATTTTAAAAGTAAGAAGATAAAAATGAGCGAAAGCAATGAAATTTCGATCTCCAAAAGGAGAACACCATTTTTGTTCGTCTCAGAGTATCGATCTCATTTATTTATTTATTTATTTAAACGGAAATTCCCATTAGAGGATACAACTTGTAATTTAGTTGTAAACGGTACAGTAAGTCCATAAACATTTACATGACGTCATAGAAACGTGATATAAGTTGATATAAAGTTAAATATGAATAGGTTATATAAGAAATAGTAAGTCTCTTTTAAAATTATTTATAGAGTTGAAGAAAAAATCTAACATTGATGAGAATGTATTAGTGAAATAGAACATATTCTAGTTAATGGATCAAAATGAGCGAAACTTGTCGAATATTTGGGCGTCAAAAATGTACGCATATAACGAAAGAATCTCTGGAGTGCATAGAAATTTATTAACGGAAGCTGAACATTTAACCCTTTGTGCTCGAGAGGGGACTGTTAGTTGTTTAACAATAATAACTTCAAAAATCTTCAAATTCAAAAATGTACTAAGATTTGCGTATATCAAACGTCATTTAGTTTAGTTAAGTGATATACTAAAATTTACATATATGACTGTTTAACCTCTGAGCCTGAGTAACTGAAGTCTGAAAATTTGCGAAACTATCGTTTGGTGATCAACAGTCACCTCTCGAGCGCAAAGGGTTACCGTCACCCCTGATAAGATTAAATATTATTTACGCTAATAAATCAACCGACAAGTCAACGAGGTCTAAGAAAATCTACCTATGAGGTTATTATGCAGTATCGTAATTAATTTTAGAGCATAAGATAAAGTGAGATGTGAACAGCGGAATTTCGGACCTGCTTGGTGAAAACCCTTGGCGACGCGCGAGGCCCTCGGAAAAATGCCCAAATATGGTCATACTTGAGGAATTTTTCCGAGGTACGTGGTGGGAGAAAGGCCAAGGATTAGCGACAGTTTTTGCTGGTCGAATAGAGTTGAATCGGACATTATACCGAATAAAGTTGAATTAGACGTGATACCGTGTAGAGTTGAATTAGACGTGATACCGTGTAGAGTTGAATTAGACGTGATACCGTGTACAGCTGAATTAGACGTGATACCGTGTAGAGTTGAATTAGACGTGATACCGTGTAGAGTTGAATTAGACGTGATATCGTGTAGAGTTGAATTAGACGTTATACCGTGTAGAGTTGAATTAGACGTGATACCGTGTAGAGTTGAATTAGACGTGATATCGTGTAGAGTTGAATTAGACGTGATACCGTGTAGAGTTGAATTAGACGTGATATCGTGTAGAGTTGAATTAGACGTGATACCGTGTAGAGTTGAATTAGACGTGATACCGTGTAGAGTTGAATTAGACGTGATACCGTGTAGAGTTGAATTAGACGTGATACCGTGTAGAGTTGAATTAGACGTTATACCGTGTAGAGTTGAATTAGACGTGATACCGTGTAGAGTTGAATTAGACGTGATACCGTGTAGAGTTGAATTAGACGTGATATCGTGTAGAGTTGAATTAGACGTGATATCGTGTAGAGCTGAATTAGACGTGATACCGTGTAGAGCTGAATTGGACGTTATACCGAATAGAGTTGAATTAGACGTGATACCGTGTAGAGTTGAATTAGACGTGATACCGTGTAGAGTTGAATCGGACGTTATACCAAATAGAGTTGAATTAGACGTGATACCGTGTAGAGTTGAATTAGACGTTATACCGTGTAGAGTTGAATTAGACGTTATACCGTGTAGAGTTGAATTAGACGTGATACCGTGTAGAGTTGAATTAGACGTGATACCGCGTAGAGTTGAATTAGACGTGATACCGAATAGAGTTGAATTAGACGTGATACCGTGTAGAGTTGAATTGGACGTTATACCGTGTAGAGTTGAATTAGACATGATACCGTGTAGAGTTGAATTAGACGTGATACCGTGTAGAGTTGAATTAGACGTGATACCGTGTAGAGTTGAATTAGACGTGATATCGTGTAGAGTTGAATTAGACGTGATATCGTGTAGAGTTGAATTAGACGTGATGTCTCTCTACCGTGTAGAGAGTTGTTAATTAAGTAAATTAAGTAAAATTTGTACATAGTACTGTAATTATATTCCTATAATCGATAAATAAATATTATTATTATTGTAACACTACAATTATTATTCCTAAGGTTTCTTCGTGAACAAGAAACACGTATTAATATAAGCAGCATGTAAAATCGAACCTCTCACGCGAACAGAGATCGATCGAGGAGCGTTCATAAAGGTCCTCGACTTCCGGCACCCATCGATATGCAAAAGGACCAGGTCGAATCGAGCGTCGGCGTTAATTGGATCGTTGCTGTTTACCCAATAATTACGAGGCAGATTGTAAATTACTCTAGCGATGGGTGACCGGCTGGATCCGTGACACCCATAGCTCCATATCGAGAGGAAGGCCGCGCACCTGTAGCGATCCATCAGGAAGACCGATCACCGCGCGATACGAAAACGTCAGGCGCCAACGCGGCTGCGGGAATTTGTTGCTTTAATTACGTTGAAACTGACGACATACAGTAGCGATCATAAGTTTCGAATTTCGGAAGCATTATCATAAAATGTCGTTCCGTAACTTGCGAATACTGTCAACGCTATCACGTTTGATATTAATGCTTAATGGATATCACCGGTTTGCCAATCACCAACAACTGATCCAATTGCTCTCTTTTGCGCTATACGTTATGCATGTTGCATAGATTTACACATAGATAGGCAGAAACTAGATCGATCACCTCCGTAAAATGAAGAACAGAGAAGAATCAGAACTTGGAAATAAAATGTATACCTGGGCAATTAGATTAGGGAATGAAGGTAAAGTTGATCGGTTTAACTTCCGAAAAACTTGGTTAACGATAAGGCTAATACTTTTTTGCTTAAATCCATTGTTTCCTCTTGATATGCGGTATAGTACACGTTATACTTAACTAAAATGTGAAATGGATCTCTATTTCGATTCCATTTCTTCAGCAGTGCTTATGAAAACATAAATTTGCATAAAAATCATGTTTTTCACTAAAACAACCATTTATATGCTCATGATGAATAAGGTGAACAATATGGTCATACTAATTACGTAATCTATGCGTACAAGTCACAAATCACGAGCGAAACACGAGTTCCAATTAATTAGCACATATCTGATGTTTCTTAAGCTTTAACCCACCCCTTGCACTCGAGAAGTAACCCTATTGCTAGCCATCCAACACTTACAAAATTCAAAGATTCCCAGATGCAAAACATGCATAACTACTAATAGTTATATTAACCTTAGCTCATACTAGACATCATCTAATTCAATTATTTGGCACTAATATTTAGTTGAATGTCTGGCCAATTGACCTTAAATGAGATTTAAGAGAGTTTCTTGCTGGGGAGGCTTTCATCACAATATGAGGATCTGTTAATCCCACACTATACAATCAGCCCATGGAATGACCAATTTCAATTGCTGAAGAAATAAGATAAAGAACAAAAACAAAAACTATTTAGTTGAACTAATGCACCAAAATTAACACACTCTATCGAACTCTTTGCGTCTGAGAGTTTGCGAAACTATCATTTGGCGACCGATTCTCGCCTGCCAAGTGCAAACGGTTAAACTTTTGCCCGCTACTGTACACGGGTCCTTTACGATCTTGTATCTCCACGTACGTACTCGTTGTCCCTCCTCCCTTGTCCACGACGCGAGATAAAAAGCGTGGCCCCGTACAAGGGACACCGGACTATAAATATTTGATCGCCGGCTGTGTGAAACGGTGAGATCCCTGCGAAGATACGCCGATTGTTCGTACACGGTCCGCTTGATACGCGGCTGTTATTAAGCGATTCTAGCCACCGGATGAGTAGCCAGTGTCAACCGGTCGCCCGGAAGTCCGGCATAGTTCGGCGGAGGTATCGATGCCCGTGAATGGGACGGTGTAGAGTTCTGCCCGCGCAGGTGTCGAGCGTTGATCGAGATTGGGATCTTCGGGGTAGCCGTGCTCGTCTTTGGTGTCGCTCCATAGGGTGAGGAGAGATGATTATGATAAGTAGGCCTGGAGCGTTGTTTCGGGCAACAGTAAGTGGGCTATCTGTAGATGTATGAAGTGCGATAGTTGCTTTGGCGTTGGGTCTTCGTGAAGAGAATAAAAATTTGTGGAAAATGTGAAACGAGAGATATGGTAAAGGATTAGATATGAATTTCTATGAGACACTGAAATTTGTATGAAAGGAATTCGTAGGAATGGGACTTTGAGGTTTGTGCAAAAGTGTGAAAAGGAGGAATATGGAAACTAGCGATGGGTTAGATATAAACTTCCATGAGAGGTTGAACTTAACCCTTTGCACTCGAGAGGTGGCCGTTAGTCGTTTAACAATACTAACTTTAAAAATTCTCTAATTCGAAATATTTACTATGATTCACGTATGTTAAACTTCATTTAGTTTAGTTAAGTCGTGTATTAAAATTTACATATATGACTAGTTATATAGGTCCATCAGTTAGTAACAGTAGGTCCATCATTATAATAAAAATAATAAAAAAGAAAAAATAAGTGTTACTCATGTAAATGTAGATCTCCATTAGTACCATCTGTTTTGAATTTTCAATAAGCAAACGAAAGCAATATTTTACTGTAGGATAGAATTATAGGTAACATGCGAACATTAATCGCTTTTACTTTATTACCCTGGTACTTCTGTTATAAATATGCTTACTTCTTGTAACTTCATTTATCCCCAAATTACACCTATCTTTTCTCAAAACCTCTTACAAATGCCTCGAGTCCCAACACAACCTGCACAACAGCCCGCGAGCGATGAAGTTCCAGCGTCACCTGACCCACCCTCCGTATCCCAGCGTCCGACCAACACGCACGCACGCACGATCGTGCGATCGGTGCAAATAAATTGATTAATAACTCCGAGCATTTAAACGAAGCGGCGAATTACAATCCCCCCCGATTCGCTGCACGAAACAAGCCAGCCAGATAGAGTTATTAGCAGAATGAATAATCGAGGGACACCGTAATGGTGGCCGTGCACCCCGGCGTTTCCAACTGCTCCGTATTTGTCTTCCACTTTCCATCGACAGTTTATTCGGCGGCGCATTAACGGAGAGACTGCACCTGGAGGATGCAGGAGCCGCCCGTATGCGTAGTGAATTAGCATTCGATATTGCAGGCCGATAACGTTTGAAAAACCGCCGTTCCATGCAGCGCCTGTTCGTAACTCCGTGAACGAGTCCCCGTGGCCGCTCGAGTTTCGCGTTAACGCGCGAAAAAGGGCTGGTTGTTCGGGCGGAAAAAGGAGACGTTGAAGGTGGGGAAAAGAGGCAAGAAAGAAAAGAAAGTGTGTCCCTTTCTCGTCGTAAAGCGGCCTGTACCGGCAGCTGCCGCGAAACGATCTGGCATTCCATGCTTGCCGCACGGTAGCACGTCGTAGGTTAACCCTTAACGAGGCGCCACGTGCACCCCGGACGATCGACGCTGGAATTGTGGAAAAAATAAGAGACAGGTTCCCTCCAACCACCGCCTTGCGATCGCCTCGTTACGTGACTCGAGGGTACTGGAATTTTTATACGCTTTTAACAGGGCCGACGCATGCCGTTCGTTTTTTTTTTTTTTTATGGAGCTGGATTTTATTAAAGGATAGACATTTTTGGGCATCGTTGGGGAGTGTTTGGGAAAATTCTGTTTGTGGGATTTTGGGAAAAGTGGATGCGCGATCAAGGGGATTGAGTTTGTTGCGAATAATTATAGTGTTCGATTTATTGTCATTTATTGCGTTTACTATCAACACCCCACATATACGTGGGCGCAATGGTAATGTTTAGGATAGGGAAAATTTTCTGATGGGTATTTTGCACTATATATAGATGGAATTGCTGGAATTGTTAAAAATTAAATTTATGAAAAAGAATTAATGGTGAATTAAAATTAAGAATCAAAAAGAATTAAAAGAATTAAAAGTTGAATTACTTGGAAAATCTCTTTATTATCGTATGCAGAGGAATTATAAATAAATTATTTGATTACCAAATTCTGGTAGAAAAGATAATTATAAAGAAGTGATACCTAACGTAATTTTGCTTTCAGTTTTTTACTTTCATTATCTACCGAATATTAATTATTCTGAAGTGCTTTTCAAGAAACGTTAGAACCTTGCCGACTGTCTAATTTAATTTAGTCTCCAGTAATTATTATCAGAAGATTCTCTCATTAAGTACAACGAAGTACCTTGTAAATACAAAAAGAAGAATCTATAGAAGCTATTTTTCTCCGCTAATTCTCTTAAATTTAATCAATGGCCATCCAGCCGCAATTTAACAGATAAAATTCCTGCCTATACAATGTCGCAATATTTAAAATCTAATATGCCACTAAATTCACGAAAGCATTACTGTCAAGTCGAACCGGGCATAAACTCTCGATTAACATCCCATAAACGTCCGCCACAAGGATTTTCTAAAACCTCCACACAATTTACACCTACCCAATCATCAGCCATCATTTCCCAGCACTAGAAAGCCTCAACACTCAATATAAACATTCAAACCGTGATTTCTTAATTTTTCCTAAGTGCAATGTTTCGTCGAAACATCTAAACGCATTTGAGTGCCACGGGCTTTTCTTATTTCCCGATCGAAAATTGCCGAGCGCTTGTCATCTTCCGTGTCCAAAAACGCGAAAGAGCACGATTTAACTGTTTTTAGCTTACATGCAATAAATACAGTGGCTCGAAAAAGTATTCGTACACTATGCCACAAATAAATTTGTTTAACCCTGAAATTCTGAGTCTGATAGAAGTATTTGATAAAACTTTATGGATATGTAGATCGTAATAGTATACGTATGAATTAGTCTCTTCTTTTCATCTAAATGCCATTTTGAAGTGGTGAAACCAACGTTAAAGTTTCTGAGTTTCCTCTCACTTTTTAAAGATAACTTTGTAATGGTACTTGATGAAGCAAAACCTTTCAAATAGAAAATATTTAATTTTTAATACCCTATCGCCCTGTCATAAAAATGGAACAAAGAAAAGCTTGTATTCAAGGCGTGAAAAATCGCTGAAACTTTGAGATTCGTTATCAGCCCCCTTAAAAGATATTTCGCCCAAAAAAAAATTGCCTCATGCAGGATTCACCATGCTCTGTACACACATAAGGTTTCATTGAAATCAGAATTTCAGAAGCAGATGAATTTCCTTATGATACAGTGTACGAATACTTTTTGGAGCCACTGTATGTAAATAACCCGACGCAGATACGAAAAACAGAAACGACAAATAGCTCCGTCGTTAATGCACCATTCAGCATCGTCCCGGAATCCAACGGAGCGACTCGTCCACGAGCCATTCGATCGATCTTCGACCGAATTGGCAGGCAATCGATTAGCGGTCTTCACTACCGGCACCGCTCGATACGTCCACGTCGAGGCGCGACAAATTTAAAATTCCAACCGCGGCATCGTCGCCGCCGCAGGCGAATACTTCGACTTATCTATTTCCCCGGCGATGACCCCTGTGTCCCTGCTTTGTCTCCATTCTTCCTCTCTGTCGCCCTCTCTGGCAACCACCGTGTCCCGGGCCGGTGTTAGAATGCACACGGAATGTTATCCGGCCGCGATTTTATGGGGGTTTTCAATAATAAAACAGCCGGGCCCCGCCGATGGGCATGCATGACGAAGCCCTCTATTACGGAAGATTTTATTAACGAGCCGATCCCGGAAGACAAAGCTGCTGCGCCGTGCGCCGCAGTGCGTAAATCAACGCCGGTGCACCGATCATTAAGGCTGTTTCTCAACCACGCGACCAGGGTACAACGATACCACCTCTCCTGTTCCCATGATCAGTTTTCCCAACTTTCTGATCAATGGAATATGAAAGTGCAATCTCTACCATCAGAATTTCTACAATTGAATACAACAAACAAACTAACTAGAGTCTGAAAATTTACGAAACTATCATTTGGTGACTAACAGTCACATCTCGAGCGCAAAGGGTTAATCTTGAGAAACTGTTTGTTGGGATAGACGCTTCGCGAATATTCGAGGGATGCGCGCAGACAATGCGTGGAAAGAGCCAAATTGAAGCCAGTTTCATCTTTTTTTAATCAATCATCGATCTACAACGAGACGTTCCAGGTGACAGGCAGTCATCACGAGGCAATCACACGCAATCAGAAGTTTTACATTTTATTGTCCATAAAGTTTCTTAAACAAAAATCTCTTGTGTTATACTCATTTCCATCACTGTCGATGCGTAGAGTAATAGCTGATAATTGTTTCCGATATAATTTAACACGTTGAGCCCGGCGCCGACTTTGCTGTCCTTTCCGTTCAGCCAGCAGCCGGCGAGCGATACAAAGTTGTAGGGTATCGCTGAGAGATAAGGAATTATTCTTTGTTGCGCTAATTTCGACGCCTTTTAGGTGTACGTGTGATTCTGTTCACTATATTTTCGTATGATGTATAAAAAAAGTCACGTACGTACCTTCGAGAGGCGATCAATTGGAAAAGACCTACCGAAGTGTACAGATTGTTCGTAAAAACAATGTTGAGTTTAGTTTTGAAAATAGTTATTGCCCATAACATTGAATATGTCGGAAAGAGAAGAAGATAGTGACACGTCAAGTGAAATATTTTTATCTTCCAAACGTCGCAGAGTAGTACGATTGTTATCATCAGAAGATGATAATTCATTAGACGGATCGACGCCAGCCAAACGAAAATTCTAGTGCCGGTCCCTAGGGACCGGCGCCGGGCTCAACGTGTTAATCAATTATCCTATCAATCATATGCACCGTCACAAAGCATGACGTCAAGATTCATATTTTTACGTATCAACATATAAAACGGATCGGTCAAAAATGACCCAATATCGAGTTCTTGACGTCGTTCATTTATATCAAATTCAAAGTTAACGCTACTCTAAATCTTTCGTTTCTTCAAACTACATCAATCCTCGAAATGCATACTATTTCCGAACTTTCGGCAGATAGTGTACGCATCTCACAGGTACACTCGAACAAGAAACGTCCTCGAACCGACCTCGAAGCGCAACGGAAGCGTGCAAAAATAACGCAAAATAAGGAAGACAAGCGGAGACGCGATAATAGTCTGGAAATGAGGCGAGCCTCGTTACCGGTCGTCCCGCAGCCAACAGAGATGAACGCTTTTAAGCAAAGCAACAGCAACAGCAGCAGGAGCCGAGAATGGCGGTCGGCAAAGCGAACAAATACCGATCGCTCCTCGTAATTTGCAGCGATTTCTCATCGCCTCCTGCTCGCGGTATCTCCGCGCCCCTGACACACGCTAAACATCCATTTAACCGTTTAAGTGGTGAGCCTTTTTTTCATAATATGTACCAAACATGCGTAGTGAAAAAATGGCGAAAGAAATGAAAAATTGTGACGTTGAAAAAAAGTCATAACTTGGTCAAATATCGAAATATTTTGTTAATTTTTTTTTTTATACATTCAGAAAACTTCACGTTATGACATAAAAATATATTTAACACGTTCGTCGCCACGTCACCCATATTTGGGTGACACTCTTTTTCTTAAAGTTGAATAGGATTTTAGATTGGAATTTTAAAATGAATTCTATGGGATAAGCATTAAAGTATGATATATATAAATATAAAATACATAAAATAAAAATAAAAAGTTAACATTTTTGCTTTTTTATATTTTTTTACCTGAATTTTCTATGCAATTGGATTTGGGCCCAGCGAGAAACTCAGCCGAATCGAACGCTGGGCGACGAACGTGTTAAGCGCAAAATAAAAACAACCCTACGAAAAATTACAATAAAAAGCTGAAAAAAAAATTTACTGCCGTTCACAAATATGTTTGTGGACAAAATAAAGACGTAAGAAGATCGTCGATATATAGACTCTACGCACTTTTCGACAGAGATCCTTAACCTTTTAGGCCCGGCTAAATTGTACGCGAGACCTATTCCCTGGACGACGGAATTTGACGGAAATTACGCATAAACGGTACAACATTGCAATATGTGACGGATAACGCCGTTCTCTACGCGAGTACGTTGGAATGAAATATTTGACGATTAAATTATAATTTTCTTCAAAATATATCCCGCATACTTTAACTTTCACAATTCATTATTTAATAATTAATAATACAATTGGGTATGATATATAAAGAGATGATATCCGCGAAATCCACTATAGTGGCGCGTCGATCCTAAGAGGTTAACACTATTCCTACCACGACCGGTCAAATGACCGTTTTTAAAATTGTGATTAGAATTTCATGTATAAAACATAATTGAATCGTCTTTAACCCCTTGACTACGGCAGACTTTTATATATACTGGTCATACCATACGGCAGGGATTGAGTTACGATGTGCGCCGAGAACGGCGAATTTTTGGTGTCAGAAAGCCAAACTGTGTGAAGCGCCTATAGGCGCTTTCAGTGTCAGAAAATCAAACTGTGTCGAGCGCCTATAGGCGCTCTCAGTATCACAAACGCAAAATTTCTAAGCGCCTACAGGCGCCCACAGTAGTCAAGGGGTTAAATTTTACACTTTTCCTCAAATATACGTATAATACATTTTTCAATATTCACTTCTTTTTTCATTGTTTACTTTCTGAGAAAAATTTGTAGTGTCTGTCTTACGTGGGAATGTCGCAGTAGGAATAGGTATACGTGAAGTGTCGGTAGGAATAGTGTTAACACGTTGCCGCAAATGGCGTCTATAACCGTCCGAGCTTTGGCGATATGTAGGCAAATGACGGTTATAAACGTCGAAAGTTTGTTTGGAAGAACTGTGGCCAAATGTAATAATTTTCACTTCCAAACGTACAACTTACACTCGATTTCATCTGGCAGTCATAAACAATCGGAACAAAAAAAAATGTGTTTCTGAGGGCAATCGTTAACCCCTTGACATACAATGACGAGTCTGACTCGTCATTCATTTTACGGGCCACTGTAGACTTTGACGAGTCAGACTCGTCAAGCGCTTTTTTTCGGCGGACGCCGTGCAGTATACAATTAGATTACATAGTTGCTTCACTCGTGCGTCGATTCTTGTTTGTTTACAACGTTCGAGATGGCCCAGCCTGTCACCTTCTCAACTTCAAGAACAAAAAAGCATCGAACACGTAAGAAGAAACACACTGAAAGTAACATTCAGTTTAGTAGAAGTCTCGCACGGTGAATGAAGACAATATTTGAGTTTAGTAGAGATTATAAATAATCCCTGTAAAATGTATAAGTCGGATGCATTATATGAAAGTGACGATGATGGTACAATTGGTTACTCTAGTGATGATAATGAGATTGACACCAATCATCGAAGTGTTCATACCCTTGACTATTCAAGTGATAGTTCAAGTGAAGCTAGCCTTGTCCTACAAAATGTTCGTAAACGTGCAAGACCCATATCGAGCAGTGATGATTCTGATGTGGCAGACGATGGATGGAATTGGACAGAAGAAGAAAATCTGAATGAAAAATCCAAATTTCAAAATAAAATATACTCTTTCTCAGCCTTCACGTAACCGTTCAGTTGAGCGAAATTAAATGGTATTTTGCGGTCGCATCAAGTTCCATTTAATTCGTATGTCAAGGGGTTAATTTAAAAATGTGCTGCAACATGTTAAGATCCTTCCATTCGTCACCCTTAATTATCTCCTCGCTCGAATTCTCGCGTTTCGCTCGCTGCAGCCCCGACGGATACTGCGGATCGGCCTGGACAAAAAGAGCATAATAATTCAATAAGCACCAAAGGGTCGGTAACAACAGCCTGTCCGTCAGCTCGTGATCATTTCGGTAGCAGCAGGCTCTGTTCTGGAGATGGTGGCTCATCTCCTCCTCCAATCTTGTCCTCTCTCCTCGTTCCCTCTCTTTACGCTGCACTCAACCGCTCGTCCTTGCAGCGATAATTACGTGTAATTAGCCGAACGGCGTACCTACCCGCGGTGATACCTGGTTTCACATGCGGCCATTACGCCTCGCATACTCCTATGACTACGACTATATTTCTTGCCTACTGACAGCACCAAGACTGCCCACCGAGGCGATACGAGATCCCATCGACTGTGAACGAAACCAATACCCCGCGTTCTGTAAAACGCGCAGAAATTCGTAGAAACGTGGCCCACCTTCTTTCAAAGATCATCGCTATTCGATGGATAAAGGGATAAAGGAAGACTCACAAGATTGTGGAATCTTGAATTCAACGATCTCAATTATCGATATCGATCGTACGAAGAACTGGAAATGTTGATGTGTTGATCTCTGAATCAGACCTACTGAGACCATCGATCATATAATAGGCCTTTCGTTCAGGCAGAAGTGATTTCTGTACTGGTTACACAATTTTCAAATAAATTCGTATTTCTTCGTTTAAGAATAAAATCAAGCAAAGAACTATCATTGCATCGTTTACATTCATGAATGAAATGGTCAAAATGACAAAGAAGATGTTCTCTTACTTTACTGTGCGCGTAATAAAGATAAAGAAATAGATCAGAGCATTAAAAAATAGTCTTGCAACGATACGTTTCACTGTAATTTCTGGATTTGCATCGAAAATTCCCTGAAAACCTTCAACTCGTTTCAACAGTCTCTCAATCGTCCCTCGTTACTGAATTTACCGTAATAAAAGAAACTGAGGCTTCCCTCGATTAGATACAAAGAAGATGTTCTCTTATTTCACTGTGCACGTAATACAGATAAAGAAATAGATCAGAGCATTAAAAAATAGTATTGCAACGATACGTTTTACTGTAATTCCCAGACTTGCATCGAAAATTTCCTGAAAACCTTAAACTCGTTTTAGCGACCTCCCAATCGTCCCTCGTTACTGAATTTACCGTAATAAAAGAAACTGAGGCCTCCGTCGATTAGATACGAAGAAGATGTTCTCTTACTTTACTGTGCGCGTAATAAAGATAAAGAAATAGATCAGAGCATTAAAAAATAGTCTTGCAACGATACGTTTCACTGTAATTTCTGGATTTGCATCGAAAATTCCCTGAAAACCTTCAACTCGTTTCAACAGTCTCTCAATCGTCCCTCGTTACTGAATTTACCGTAATAAAAGAAACTGAGGCTTCCCTCGATTAGATACAAAGAAGATGTTCTCTTATTTCACTGTGCACGTAATACAGATAAAGAAATAGATCAGAGCATTAAAAAATAGTATTGCAACGATACGTTTTACTGTAATTCCCAGACTTGCATCGAAAATTTCCTGAAAACCTTAAACTCGTTTTAGCGACCTCCCAATCGTCCCTCGTTACTGAATTTACCGTAATAAAAGAAACTGAGGCCTCCGTCGATTAGATAAACTGCTTCATTACGATCCCGCGGTTGTACATCGCGATTGTAAGCAGCTAGTAACGCGTACGCATCGTTCAACACTCCTTTACACGGGATTTTACAAAGAAATCCTGGATTCCTGCTAGGTGTCCCTAGAAGAGGCCCCTCCGGCCACGGCATAAAATTTATCGTCGCTAATAAAATCACGATTGAACGGTGTATCCGTGCGATGCTACGTTGTCTCGCGGGGACACGGCATTCCAATCAAACGTCCAGAGGAACTTTTCGTCCGGTCGTCGGGCATAAATTTCCCGTCCGCGTTTTACAATTACACGTACGAGGCACGCTCGTGAAAATAACTTATTACTTGTCGCCTGTCGGCTCACAATGGCCCCGCTACAAGCGCAACATCGATACAAAGATTTATGCCCCGGCCGGGTATCCTTTTCTTTGGCTTCGAACGGTGAAATAACGTTTCCTCGTGAAATTACACGCAACAGATACCATGAGAATTATTCCTCTACACCGTTGCGGGAAAAAATGATCGTGTACCACTGTTTCTTCGGAGTATACTTTTCCGCTGGTGTAACCTTAACGCGGTTACAAGCTGCACAGGCACCGGGGGCCCGACCAAGGAACCTTTCTAGCTGTTCTTTCGAAAGGTGTGTTACACGCCGAAGCTGTAACTTCGTGGGAATAAATTGTTTCTGTTAATGTTTTGATAATTGGATAAAAAGGTGACTTTTTCCGCTCCTTCAACTTTCTAGAACGTGTAACTTAGAGGTTAAGGTAATAACTCGGGATCATGTTTCAGTCAACTATGAGTTTCAACTTTCACGATGAAAAATCGATACCGCATTCGTTTGTTCAGTCGACATCGTTAAAAACGGTATTATAACATTTTTCTGAGAAATTCTTTGTAATTTATTAACACATTAACTTTATCGCACTCTTGACAGCCTCATTTTCGCACAGATGCATTGCTAATATTTTTATTATTCAACGATATTTTCTTCACGTAATTAATAGTTTAACACTGTTCCTACCAAGACTTCACATAAGACAGACTACAAATTTTTCTCAGAAAATAAACAATGAAAAAAGAGAAGTGAATATTGAAGAATGTATTATACGTATATTTGAGGAAAAGTCTAAAGTTTAAAGACGATTCGATTACGTTGTATATTATGAAATTCTAATAAAAATTTAAAAAACGGTCATTTGACCGGTCATGTTAGGAATAGTGTTAATATTTCTTTAACCCTTTTTAAGGCAGAGGCGATATATTTACCACCAACAAAAACTTCAGCAAACTCAAATTCAGCTTGCATGTGACTCTGTTGACGGGCAGTGGGAATATTTTTACCACCTATTTTTTCAAAACTTCCGAAATAATTAGTGTTTTTCTTTTAAGTTTATTTTTGTTATATAAATAAAAACATGCCAAAAATATAAGCGCAAGTTATTTTATTACTCCGAATCCTTCTGCCTTATAAAGGGTTAAAGTATACATATGATATCGTTCAGAAACCTTGTTACCTTACCTGTTAAGGTGTTACCTTAGTATAAAGGAACGATATAAAATTTACAAAAGAAGCGTGCAAAATGCCGATTAATAGGGTCCCGGTTAAATAAATAAAGTGTTAAACAGCTGAATAAATTCTTCGTCGATATTTTGCATTTTTATAGATCATTCAGCTGAAGCAATTCTAATACTCACTTTACGATCTTCCTATTGGTACCGAATCTAAATAGTAAGAAATATTATTCGATGAAAAATATGCAAATTTATATTTTAATACAAGCAAACGAAGATTTGTTTCTTCCTCTAAATATTATACTCTGAATTTTACCTTAAATACACATCTTCATACACTTTTGCATATCATACAGATTTTATTTCTTCTTACACATCGATGTTTCTCAAAAATATTCATTCCCTACCACCGATTAATTATACGGTAAAATTGTTCTCGTCTCAATATGCATTCGAGGTGGTTTCAAGCAAGATGAAGGATCGTTCACGATTCATCATACCTGAAACCCTCGGCCAGGTATAACGAGTTCATTTCACGCGATCTTGTCGATGAAAAATTTATCCGCCGGCTACGTGAACGAATTCATTAACGAACACCCAAATCTCGAATGTGTATTAAGTTATCCCAGTTGCTGGAGTCTCGTGTGTTCTGAGATGAGAGGAACCAGAGAGGACGAAGTTAATTTTGCACTCGACTTGAATTCGGTAACGTTAACAGTAGATACTAGTGTTGTTTCCATTGATATTATGTCCAGATACATTGTTTCCATTAATTTGAATGCAAGTGCATTGTGCAGGATAACGTACAATTGGCGAAATTATGAAAAACAGCACGATTTCTGAATATAAATCAAACTGAGGTTACGAAATGAGCTCATTTTTGTAACTCATACAGATTTAAAAAGAATTATTAGAAAATACGGTGGGAACCACAATTTATTGTTCTGAGAATTGTTGATCATTTTCTAAATTTCGGTCGCCTCTCGAACACGTTTGGAAAAAAGAGAGAGAAACGTATACAATGAGTGGAATAAAAAAAAATTTTATAATCGTACCATTGTCATCATATTCTAATTGACACTTATTATTACCTTCCCGTACCAACAATAAATTCTAATTTAAATTTCCATCAGTCTATTTACAGTAGCGGACAAAAGTTTGATACACGACAATGTAAAACATAATTTTATGATTCGCAAATATTGTTTATCTATTAATTTTTATTGTCGTTATGATAGAACATTATTTATTGATTAGCATAGAATACAAATTTTATTTATACTGTAATTTCTTATTAATTCATTCATTTATTTTCTTTGACCCTTTGGTCTTAAACGTTTGCCCGCTATTGTATATTAGACTGACGGAAAAACTGTGAGTGCTGGTTTTATGCGTGTGAGAGAGAAAGAATGAATTTAACGAGTGACAGTCCTTTGTCTAGTATGTCCTTAGACAGTTCATGGTGTGAATAGATTAAAGTGAGTGTCCTATCTAGTATATATTGTGTTGTGTATGTTACGAAGATAGTGAGAAAAAAGTTAAGAGATAGAGTAATATAGTAAAAATAGAATATATATATATATATATATATCAGTTTACGATATTTTATCAAATAAACAATTTTGTGTTCACTTGTGATTAACACGTTCATCGCCACATTACCCAAATATGGATGACGCTCTTTTTCTTGAAGTTAAATAGGATTTTAAATTGAAATTGTAAAAGGAATTCAATAGAATACGCATTGAAGTATAACATATATAAATATAAGATACATAAAACAAAAATAAAAAGTTAAAATTTTTGCTGTTTTCATATCTTTTTACCCGAGTTTTCAATGCAATCGGATTTAGACCCAGCGAGAAACTCAGCCGAATCACGCTGGCGCGACGAACGTGTTAACCGTTTTCATCATAATTTGTCCCATTCTACCCACAGAAACTAAATTAACAGATCCCCTACAACAATCAGAAATCCCAAAACTTTCGAGATCCTGTTCCATCCTGTTCCACTCAGCTTAAGGCTTTTGCTCAGTACCATAATACGTAGTCGACGAGCTATCATCGAGGATCCTCGATCTCAGTCGCGGGCAAGCGAGCGTTGTATTCTTCACCGACAGCTCGTAGCTACGAGCGTCTCTCATCTCGTTGCGGACGTTATTTACCGCCCGCCGCACACGTATTTATATTGGCGAAAATATATACGAAGTCCCGGCGGACATCCCCCACTCTAACGAGAAAGTCAATTTATAGGGAGGAAGCGCGAGCTTATTCAACCGAGAAGTTATTTGACACTGTGTATCCACGGTCCCGAGCGTTCGTCTATTTTTACGCGAAACTCCCGAAGGCTAAAACGTCTTTTTCCCGACGAGAACCTCTACGCCAGAGACATTTTTCCGAAACCCTAACCGAAGAGCGGTGAACGGCGCATCGAAAACGCGAATATCATCTTTCCGTCTTTTCACCTTTCCCTGTTGCGAGCCGTTCGAGAGGTATCGAGGTTCGGCTTAGATTTGTGGATGACAGGGTGGGAACGGTTGGAATTAGAGAGTTAGAATTAGAATTATAAATGATTAAATTATAAATAATATTATAAATATTGGAAAATTCTATAAAATGATTTTTGCAGAACGGGAGATAGAATTTAGGTGTGAAAAATAAAAGTGAAGCGATCAAAGTATTAACCCTAGAACTCCTGGGGGGGGGGGGGTTCCTCGAACCTACGAATTGAAAAACCTTAAATTTGAATCATTTCCCTTTTATACAAAACTCTCTTAAAATTATTTATTGTTGTATACACATTTAAGTTTGATATTAAGAGATTCCCGTTGCTATGTGTACAAAATTAATAAGTATAAGAGAAATATAACACTACGCGCCCTGATAACGGTACTCGAAATGGACCCTCACGCTCTACTTTTTTCCAAAGAATAAAAATTACAGAACTAAGAATGAAACTATGTAACTAATTGGGAACTTTGACTGGAAAGACACTACGGACTAAAATACCAAAAGATACAGAACCGACGAAAAAGAGAAGATGTTATCAGTGCATACTGGAGGTTAAAAGCAGACGCATAAAATATAATAGTTTATTAAAATTAATGCAAATTTGTTACAAATGCGAAAATCATGTTCGCAGAAAACATTCATTTAATACTATACTCTGCCATTCATGTTTATCAGGAGAATCAAGTTCAAACTAGCTGCACGTTACTATACTGTTTTATAATAGTATTTAATTTTATAAATATACATAAATCAATACAAATTAAACGCAAAAACGTATGTTGTCTTGTTTATTAACTATAGCATATCCTAACATATTGCAAACAATTTTCCAAACAACAACTTTTTCCAGGATAAATGTATAAAAAGAAGTATGGGTTCGAGGAACCCCCCCTTAGGAGTTCGCGTAACAGATCGAGGCTCAGGAGATCTAGGGTTAATAAAAGTATATTTAAAACAATTTAACCGCAACAACTTAAACGACTTTACAACTTAGCAACTTCACAATCAAAACCTTTCTTTCAAACAGTCAAACACTTTCGTGTTAACTAAACTAAATGAATTTTAATACAAGCGAATCTTACAAAATACTTTGCATTCAAAGATCTTTGAAGTTAATATCGTTAGACGACCAACAGTCGTCTCTCGAGCGGCGAACGGGGCTTAAATCTTCCAGCTAGCGGCCTAATACGCTTATTTTCTCCGTTCGCCGGGCCGTCTGGAAAGGCTAACGGCAATTACACCGTTTATTGCCCGTCTGTAATCCGGTCGCAGCGTGAGTTCGTTGAAAATGAAATCCGACGTCGTTCGTGAGCTATTTCGAAACGTCACATCCATGGGGAACTTACGAACGCTGGGAAGCTATAAACTACGTGTAAACCATCGCTCGGCAACTGTGTTGGTGATCATGAAAGTGGTTCGAGTGAAAAATGTCAGGAAAGTTATTTTATTAATTGAACACGAAGGAAATGAGCAGAATTACAAAATAAAAATGGAAGCATAAATTCTTGACTTGGATCACTTCCATAATTATTGTAAATCATTCATATGCGAATAGAATAATTGGAAAACTGAAACTGTGTAAATTAAGACTATGATATGTGATTAGAAATATATTTCTTCCATCTGTGACCAGTGTGAGAAAGCAAAGAGTAAGTGTAAATTAAGACTGTAATATGTAGTTCGAAATATATTTCTTCCATTTGTGACAAGTGTGAGAAATCAAAAGGTAAATTAAGTGTGAAAAAGCAAAGAGTAAATATGAATTAAGATTATAACATATAGTTTGAAATACATTTCTTCCATTTGTGACAAGTGTAAGAAAGCAAAGAGTAAGTGTAAATTAAGACTATAATATGTAATTAGAAATATATTTCTTCCATTTGTGACAAGTCTAAGAAAGCAAAGAGTAAGTGTAAATTAAGACTACAATATGTAATTAGAAATATATTTCTTCCATTTGTGATCGGTATGAGAAAGCAAAAAGTAAATTAGGAGTGAGAAAGGAAAGAGTAAGTGTAAATTAAGACTATAATATGTAGTTCGAAATACATTTCTTTCATTTTTGACCAGTGTAAGGAAACAAAGAGTAAGTGTAAATTAAGACTGTAATATGTAGTTCGAAATATATTTCTTCCATTTGTGACCAGTATAAGGAAACAAAGAGTAAGTGTAAATTAAGACTGTAATATGTAGTTCGAAATATATTTCTTCCATTTGTGACAAGTGTGAGAAATTAAAAGGTAAATTAAGTGTGAAAAAGCAAAGAGTAAATGTAAATTAAGATTATAACATATAGTTTGAAATATATTTCTTCCATTTGTGACCAGTATGAGAAAACAAAGAGTAAATTAGTTATGAAAAAGCAAAAAGTAAGGGTAAATTAAGACTATAATATGTAATTAGAAATATATTTCTTCCATTTGTGTCAAGTGTGAGAAAGCAAAGATTAAATGTAAATTAAGACTACAATATATAGTTATAGAAACAAAAAAGCTCGGTTCCCTCATTAAAAGCCACATCTACAACCATCTTTATCATAAAGATTCGCGACTGACGTTTCATCTGCGTTTCATCGAACACACCGAGGACGGATAGCAGCGGAGATAAATAACTGTTGCGCAAATAGACGAACGAAAGTACCCTGGCGAGAGCACAAAGAGGCGAAGGCACACAGGCTTCAAAGCGTCCAGGCTCCGTTTTTGCGCTCGTTAACCGGTATTCCCCTCCCTAATTCGACCATCTATGTCCGAACCTCGCGTCCACGCTTTTCCTCTCGAATATATTGCTACCGTTAAAGACGAGACACCGTCGCGGTGTCTAAGTAACCTAATCGTGTCCTCGGATCAGTGGTTCTTAACCCTTTCGAAGCTAAACTAAATCACGTTTAATATAAGCGAAATATTAGTAAATAAATAAATCTTAGTAAATCTTAGTAAATATTTCGAATTTGAAAATTTTTGAAGTTAGTATCATTAGACGACTATCGGTCATCTCTCTAGTGCAAAGGGTTAATACTATTGACCCTTTGTGCTCGAGAGGTGATTGATAGTCACCAAATGATATTTTCTTAATATTGTTTTTTAGTCAGATTCACAGATTAAATAGTCTTATATGTAAATTTTAGTATATCACTTAACTAAACTAAATGACGTTTAATATAAGCAAATCTTAGTAAATATTTTGAAATTGAAAATTTTTGAAGTTAGTATCATTAGACGGCTAAGAGTCACCTCTCGAGTGCAAAGGGTTAACACTAAAACTACCAGAGCAGTCAAAATGACCAATTGGTGATTATTCATAGCAACCTTATAAATTCACCGTGGTAAAGCTTCCAAAATTTCCTATGATTTTCTGCAGAAGGTATAAATAAACACTTGTTTCCTGTGTTTTCAATATTTTTTCATATAATTTTCAATCTAATCTGTTCCATGCAAATAATTTACTGTGATCATCGGTAGTTCTAGTGTTAGGCCACGTCTATGTTCCATGTTCCTTGAAGAAGTCATCGATTGTTGCTCTGGTATGAATTAAACATTTTTATAAATCGTCATAATAATAAAAACGTTTTGAAACACATAGCCACAAGAAGAAAAGAAATGTTTGATGTTGCTTTAGATACACAGGATTTCGTGTACAATTAACGTCGACTTTTATGAGCGCAACGAAAGGGTTAAAAGGTTGCAATGGCGGAACGGAGAGCTGGATAGATTCCGTATTCGTGGACGGAATTCAACGAGCACGGGCTCGGGTTAAAGACTGCGTTTCCAATGTCCTAACGCTTGTAACAGGCCGTTGGAATGCGCGGCAGCCTCTGATACCGATCTCGCGTTATCCCGTTTACCGATCTTCGCCGAGCGCAAACGAGATAAAGATGTTGAAACGCGGACCGTTTCGTGAGAATTTCTGACAGTAAAAGGGGATGAAGTTTGAGGTAAACGACATGCAGAAACGAGCGTTGAAATAAAGAAAAACGGGAAAAATTTGTTACAGATTTACGTGTACATCAAACTTCGAGATTGGCTAATTAAACGAATTGAAAACTGTTAATTCGTTTTAGCTATGATCCTAATTGTAAGCAGTGAGATCTTGCATCCTTTCCAGATCTAGATCATCCTTACCGATCACTTACACAAGTGGCAAAACAATTTGTACGTGTGTTGTAAAGTAAACATACCAAAGGGATCGTATAAATAATTATAAAATAATTATAAAATTAAAAATAGACCGAAACCAGACGTGTTACAATTGGAAAAATGTTGATGTTCTAATCAAACAATACATTTAAAAAACGTGTATTATTAACACTATTTCTACCCACCCTTCACGTATACCTATTCCCACCGCGACATTTCCACATAAAACAGACTGCAAATTTTTCTCAGAAAATAAACAATGAAAAAAGAAGTGAATATTGAAAAATGTATTATACGTATATTTGAGGAAAAGTTTGAAGTTTAAAGGCGATTCAATTACGTTGTGTATATGAAATTCTAATTCAAATTTTAAAAACGATCATTTGACCGGTTATGGTAGGAATAGTGTTAAAACTTCTAAACTTAACGTGAGATTAACCCTTTGCACTCGAGGCCATTTCACTAAATTGAATCAACAACTCGAGACAGTTTCGGTTATATTAGGGAAGCATTTTACAGGTACCTTAAAATCATTTTATACTGTGACAAATGTATTCAAATAATAAAGTTTCCCCAATTTATTTATTTTCGCATTGAATACAACAAAATCTATTAACCCTTTGCACTCGAGAGGTGACCGTTAGTCGTCTAATGATATTAACTTCAAAAATTTTCCAATTCGAAATGTTTACCAAGATTCGCCTATATTGAACCTCATTTAGTTTAGTTAAGTGATATACTAAAGTTTACATATATAACTGTTTAACCTCTGAGTATAACTAATAAACAAACTAACTGGAATTTTAAAATTTGCGAAACTATCATTTGGTGACTGACGGTCACCTCTCGAGCGCAAAGGGTTAAGTATTGTACTTTGGACGCATCAAACCTCCCAGGCGCCATAACAGCGTCGCTCGAGTGCAAAGGGTGAATAGAGAAAAAAGTAGTGAGGAAATGGAATGCACGTTAGGGTCGCTGCATAAGGAGATCGGTAAAAGGACAACAAAAAGGTTTTGCTTCAACTCTAAGCTCTGATTTTACGCTCAACGGAACAATAATTATAAGGTATACAATTTTCGGGTAATCGAAAAACCATTAAGCCCGACAAGCTGAATGTATAATGAATTCTCGCCGTAAAGATGGCGCTCGTTTAATAAACATCAACGTTTTAAACGTCGCGAAAGCGGTGCAACGTGAAACCTTTTTCCGTGAACTGGAAACACAGAGCATGATTTATGGGTGTTTGCACGTGGCATCGTTTAAAGGTCGTTTAAATAAAGAGTCGGATGAGTTAATGAAACGCGGGACTTGCACGAAAATTTATAAAAGATTGCCGGGGCATGCAAATCGCCCGGGGAATTGAGAAATGAAATTAACCGCAAAGGGTACGACTGCGTCGATTTTTCATTCCAATGTTCGCCGGCAACGCACGACAGGACTTATAAAAACGTACATAATTATCTGCCGGTGCAAGTCGGTTATTTATAAATGTATGCATACAGCAATCTTCCTGTCCATTATAAATGCTCGTATTATTCGTTCCGTATACGACATTTCCATTAATAAAATTGCCACTTTTTCCCCCTCCCGACTTATCGATCATCTATCACCAGCATCTTGCCGCGTCAATTTCGTTCGTTCGAGCTGTGTAACCCGAGAACTTTGAGATTCACTTGAAAATTCATTGAACTCCCTTACGTCTTAACCCTTTGCGCTCGTATGTCTCAACGTATGCGACGTCATACATTTTACAAGGGATTATAAAGTATGATTTTGTGTACATATATGTAAATATAAATGTATGAACATTATATTTTTGGATTGCTTTGCTGGGATGCATTTTATAAAAATTTGCAACTGTATAAATAAATATTTTGTGGAATTTTCATTTTTTTTTTTTTAATTATACTCATGAAATGTTACAGCTAAGTATGCTAATAACGTATTGGAAAAGTTTTGTTTCGATTGAATAAAAAAATAAATTCCGAGTTGGCGGTAATTCGTGATCATATTAAATTCGAGTGCAAAGGGTTAACATCACCTTCGATCATTTCACGGAGATAAACAGGAAACCGAAAAAGGAGGCAAAATTCGTAAAAATACAGAATAGAAGAATTAAATATTTTGTGAATAAATTATTGTTCAAAGGAAGAGTTATTAATTTAATATATATCATTTTATATAAGAGCTATTGATTCTGGAGAGGTGGTCATCATTTTTTCAAATTCTCCCGAATAAACTTTAAATAGGTACTTACAATTACTTTGAAGAAAATTGAAAGCGTATCTGGATTAAATTGTTCCTTCGAAAACTTTCAGACAATTGTTAATAATACCCCTTACTACTGCGTCGGCACAATTAAAAAAATTTCCATATTCGATATTAACCATGGCACCTAGATTGCCGATATCGAACGGAGAACGTACAGTAACGGACAAAAGTTTAAGACGAGAGGACTATGTAGAACATAATTTTATGGTATGCAAACTCTGTCTGTACATTTATTTTTATTGTTATTACAATTACAATTTCTCAACTGATATAAAAGGGCTACCAGCCTGTTAAATAAAACTATTATTATAGGGTGTTCGAGAGAACTTACAATAATATTGATAAAACAAGTTAAAATTATCAGACATTACGTGTTTTATGAGCAGAAACGGTAGCAGTTCTGAAAAAATTAAGAATACTACCGAAGAAATTTACATTATACTCATTAGTTGTTTGCATCATTCTAGTGATGCAATTTTGTACACCTAAATTTATTCAAGTAGTACTAATGCTGAATAGATCCATATTAAGCATTGTTCTGATTGGCACTTTGAAATGGATGTTTTCAAAAATAGGTGGACAGTCAATTAAGTAATTCAGAACTTTGAAAATAAATAATAAATCCGCAGTGATTCTTTGCTTAAGTGTCTGCATATTAAGTAGGTTGAACATATTTATGTAATTATGAGAGAAGCAAGGTATAGATCTTCCAAGTTTGTAAGACATATATCTTAAAAATTTATTCTGGACACTCTCAATCATGGATATAAGACCCTGTTGAGATGGGTTCCTAATATATTTATTATAAAATTAATTATTTATTTATTCATTATATATTATATATATTTATCATTAATATATTTTTTTAATAGAATACTATTTATTGATTAACACAAGATGCAAATTTTGTTTATCATAACTATCCCTTATAAATTAGTTAGTTCAATTTCGTTAACTCTATGGTCTTAAACTTTTGTCTATTATTCATCAAGGAATTCTGCAGCAAATGTTACAAAGGACAGTTTAATATAGCACATTCGAGGCGAACGTTTCAAAGCGTTCTACACTAGCTCCAAAAAGTATTCGTACACTGTGTCACAAATAAATTCGTTTAACCTTGCAATTTTGAGTCTGACAGAAGTGTTCAATAAAACTTTGTGGGTACGTAGATCGTAATAGTATACGTATGAATTAATCTCTTCTTTTCATCTAAATGCCATTTTAAAGGGGTGAAACCAGCGTTGAAGTTTCTGAACTTTCTCTAATTTTTAAAAAATAACTTTGTAATGATGCTTGCTGAAGCGAAACCTTGCAAATAGAAAATGTTTAATTTTTAATACTCTATCGCCCTGTCATAAAAAAAAGAACCCAGAAAAGCTTGTATTCAAAGCATGAACAATCGCTGAAACTTTGATCTTCGTTATCAGCCCCCTTACCAGATATTTTGCCGCCAAAAAAATTGCTCCACGCAGGGCACACTATGTTGTGTACACACACAAAATTTCATTGAAATCAGAATTTCAGAAGTAGATGAATTTCCTTATAATACAGTGTACGAATACTTTTTGGAGCCACTGTATATCGCCCCGTTACGTGAACGGAACAACGAATAGCGCGGGATGTCAAAGGTGGGCGCCATAACTTTGCGCTTAATTTATCACTCTTAGCGATCATCGGGGATTAACTTCGCGGCTGACCTACATATTTTCCCGAGCGGTTGATGGATAGTCATTGAGGTGGCCGTGTGGCAGTCACCTGCTACCAGTAAATGGACACGACCCCATAAATGGTCCTCCTCCGTGGAGCTGTCGTTCGCTTCGACCGAGAAGCGACTTCGCATTGTGCGTAGTTTCACCTTGCGCGCGCGCGCGTGCTTACCTGAAACAAAAACGTAAACAACCGGCTTGAGAAAGCGCGTGCAACAGGGCTGCCTGAGAAATGGATGAACTATCGTTGGAGTTGTGAAGCGTTCGATATAATGTATTAGCACATTGGAGACCGTTAACAAAGAGAGTGCAAGCCCTTCGGGTCACCGATTTAGTTGAAACCTTGAACACTTGTAGATCTAGTCATTCTGTTCACGAAAATATAGCACTACAGGGGCAAACACTCAATATTTTTCGAGTTAATTATGATTAAAGTTTTATTATTACGATAAGTATACTTTTATTTAAAGCGTTTATCAAGTAATAAAATGGTTTATCGGAAATGTACAAGGATTTGTATGCCGCGGACTCAAGTTCAAATCCGTTGAGGACTTACTAACTTTTTTTTCTTTCTTTTCTGAATGTATCTTTTTTATTTTCTGTTCATTTTTTGTTCGCGGAAACATGTCGAATTTTAAATAAATTGTAAATAAAGTGTCTTACTAAAAAGCTTCAATTCAATGAGCCTCAACTAGCGAAAGGTTTTATATTTATGTTTTTTCTGTATCAAATAAAAGTTTTTTAGTAAAACATTTTATTTACAATTTATTTAAAATTCGACATGTTTCCGCGAACAAAAAATAAAAATGATACATTGAAAAAAGAAAGAAAAAGAGGTTAGTAAGCCCTCATGGATTTGAACTTGAGTCCGCGGCATACAAATCCTTGTACATTTCCGGTAAACCATTTTATTACTTGATAAACACTTTAAATAAAATTATACTTATCGTAATAATAAAACTTTAATCATAATTATCTTAAAAAATATTGAGTGTTTGCCCTTATAGTGCTATATTTTCGTGAACAGAATGACTAGATCTTCAGCTGTGCAAGGTTTCAACTAAATCGGTGACCCGAAGGGCTTGCACTCTCCTTGTAAGACATCTATAAGACGTTTTTCGGCAAACTTGCACGTTACTAAAATCATCGTAACATTTTTATCGACGAAGCAATGTTTGACGAACAATTTTTTTTTTTTATTTCAAAAGAAACACATCTTGACGGATTTTATTAGCGAAGAAACATAGTTTGTGGTATACTGAACAACAATTATGTTACGTCCTAAATTAGGGTAAAGGTGCGTACAATAACGACCCTATAACTGCCTCAGTAGAAGGGAAGTGCTTACCACCCCTACCTTCCTACAATACAATACCGATTGATTTTTATCGACCTGGTATTAAAAATTTGCACGCTAAATGGCAAAAGGTTGTTGATAACGAGGGTGATTACATCATTGATTAAAAATAAAAGCTCGTTAAAAATGTGTGCGTTTGAATTTAATGTAAGAAAACGACATTACTTTCCGGTTCCCATAATATAAAGTCGAGGAGATGATGTGAGAAGTGGGTAAGTGTAAGGAGCGAGGATGACAGGAAGGTCTGACGATAAACGTCACATTCTACTGCCGGATTATCTCGAGCAGGATTTCAAGTGATAATAGCAAACGAAACTGGAAGTTTTGTTGAGAGGTAGTAGGATAGTGTTTAAAGGAATTTGTGAAAGTGATTTCATAGATAGTCGGAGATTATCATTTTTAAGTACTATGTAGCAAGATAATGTTTATTAAATAATTTTTCTTGAAGTAAAAGCTGTAATTAAAGCTTAGAAAGTGAGAAATGCAGAAATTCAAATTTTAAAGATTTAATGATCCAAAAGTATAAAGGTTCAAGAATTCAAATGTCTAATAATGCAAGGCTCTAGAGGTCTAAAAATCAAAAGTTTAGGAATTCAGAAATAGATGTTCAGAGGAATTTAAAGGATCGGTGATCAGCTCGGCGGTTCAAAGTTCCAAGGATCCGAGTTTTCGAGGTTGTAGTTTCCAGTGCAAAGGTTGAAGGGCTAAAAACAAAAAAATTTAGGAATTCAGAAGTAGATGTTCAGAGGAATTTAAAGGATCGGTGATCAGCTCGGCGGTTCAAAGTTCCAAGGATCCAAGCTTTCGAAGACTCATCTTGTAGTCTCCAGTGCAATAATGTATAAAATTTCAAACAGAAATAAATATAAACTGAAATATCAGTTATCGTGAAACAGTCGTTTCGATAACCAGTCGATACTCCATTACGAACAGTTCTCCAAGTAAGTTGTTTGGAAATTGAAGAAACCACCGACTGAAATACAAGCAATCGGCGAAGCGTGTACACGCAACGATATATTAATCAAAGTATCACGTTGTTCATCGTTGCACGCACCTTAACAGTGCACGCTTCACCACGCTCGTTACATCACACATATTTCCCCGATTTTATGCAACTTTTCCGGCTGCCACAGGAAGAGAGACGAGCGATTCCTCTCGACTGACCTAACGCGCGCTCATTCACACCGTAATTCCCGACCGGGTTAGGGGAACGGAGCTGTTCATCGAAATGGATATCCTGCTGCGACACAAAATAAAAACGTGTTCGCGTACGTATTAATCACCGACGGATAATTAATTGATTCCCCTAGGCAGACAAGCGTCTCGAGGCCGACAAACCGGAAAAATCGCCGACTCCACGGGGATATCGCGTCGAGATAACAGGAAACAGCGAGACCACCGCTTGTGTCTCACAATCACGGCTCGTCATCGGCAGCTTAATGCACGAAGGGAGGCTGGTCACATGATTCGCGCGAGTAAATCATCGTCGATTTCTTTTCTCGCCGCTCCATAGGGCATTAATAACCGTTCGAGGGGAAATTGCAACGATTAAACTCGAGGGAAACAGCTGTCCGCGTTTAGACAAATTCAGCCGGCGGAAAGACATAAATTTTAGTGTTCCGCAAGAATTTAAACCTCGATTATGTTAATTGATTCGAAGGGTCTCTCTCTTCTTCTCTCTTTCTCTCTCCCCTTTTATTTCTCTCTATCTCTCTGCATTTATCTCTCTCTCTCTTCTCCTACCTCCCTCTCTCCCTTTTTATTTCTCTCTTTCTCTCTGTATTTATCTCTCCCTCTCTCCCCTTTTATTTCTCTCTTTCTGTCTGTATTTACTTCTCTCTCTGTCCCGTTTATTTCTCTCTTTTTCTGTATTTATCTCTCTCCACTCCCCTTTTATTTCTCTCTTTCTCTCTGTATTTATCTCTTTCTCTCTCTCCCATTTATTTCTGTCTTTCTCTGTATTTATCTCTCTCCTCTCTCCTGATTATTTCTCACTTTCTCTCTGTATTTATTTCTCTTTCTCCTCTCTCTCTTTCTCCCCCCCCTTTTCTCTGCTGTTTGCCATCACTGTGACACTTGTTTCCGATTCTCATTTATTAGCGAGCATAATGCGTTTTCGCCATGTTTAATCGACACGGTCAATTTCCCTCCGGTGAACCAGATATAGTTCTCGTTACCGTGCTTGTTTCGTTCAGATTATATTTAGGATCCCGTCGCTGCTCGAGATTAGTTATGCAAATCGAGCCGTCGGGCAGAAAGCACTCGTTTTAATGATTGGTCGAGTTTCGTTCTCTAGCTTTCTTTGCTTTTTTTTTCAAGAAATATCAACTATCGGCGCATGAATAAATTATGAATCACAGAAACGAATCCGCCAATCTACGTGGACTTAATCTAACTGTCAGTTCGACAACTAATTTCAATAATTCATCTCGCGATTCCACTCTAACTCCTTAATTTGTCCCCTCAATTTATTTCCTCTTTTTTCAATTACCTATTAACGCTTAATCAATCGAATAGGGAGATCTCCCATTCTTTCCTCTGCCATTAATTCTACTTAGTTTTGTTATTAGTTAGTCTTGAATTAGTGTTGAATTTATTAAAAATTGTATTTTGGAAGATCAGAAAATGCATTTGATGAACTGTGAACAACACTAGTTCAAGACTAACTAATAACAACAGTAAATAAAATCAATGGCAGAAGAAATAATGGGAGATCTTCCAATTCAGTTGGCTAAGTGTAAAGATTTTCAATTAATAACATATATGTTAGTCTTGAATTAGTATTGAATTTATTAAAAATTGTACTTTGAAAGATCAGAAAATGCATTTAATGAACTGTGAACAACACTAGTTCAATATTAATTAATAACAAAAGTAAATAAAATCAATGGCAGAAGAAATAATGGGAGATCTCCCAATTCAGTTGGCTAAGTGTTAAGATTTTCAATTAAGAACATATATGTTAGTCTTAAATTAGTGTTGAATCTATTAAAAATTGTACTTTGAAAGATCAGAAAATGCATTTAATGAACTATGAACAACACTAGTTCAATATTAATTAATAACAAAAGTAAATAAAATCAATGGCAGAAGAAAGAATGGGAAATCTCCCAATTCGGTTGGCCAAGTGTGAAGATTTTCAATTAATAACATATATGTTAGTCTTAAATTAGTGTTGAATGTATTAAAAATTGTACTTTGAAAGATCAGAAAATGCATTTAATGAACTATGCATAACACTAGTTCAAGACTAACTAATAACAAAAGTAAATAAAATCAATGGCAGAGGAAAGAATGGAAGATCTCCCCATTCAATTGGCCAACGGTCAACTGCATCGAATACAAATTCCTTAAAACAACGAATTATAAGTATTCGTTACATCCGAAGCACTAAAAAGAGATCAAGATAAAAATTAAACCCTACCCGAAGTTATTCCGGTAATTCCTGAGACACCCCATACACCTGCTTACCTACCTGCGCGGGTAAAATCGCGGACCTCGCGAAAATAATAAAACCAACGGAGAACCGTGTTATCCTTGCCACAGTGGCCGGTCGTGTGCGGTTCGAGCGCAAAACGTGTAACAAGCGTGAAACGCAACAGGATTCCAGGTCTCGTAACTCATTAGCGGATCGACTATTTCGGTGGTATAATCGCGCGTCAGGGCGTCGAACCAGTTTAATATGCAAGGCAGCCGTGCAGGCGGACTGGCGCAATTTCAGCTCGTAAACGTAAAATATAAACGCCAGTTTAAGTTTTTACGAGCGCGGCCGGGGATTTTGCGCGAGGGTAAGGCGCGAAGTTAAATGCCCAGCCACCTGTGTGTGGACATTGCGCGAATTGCGTAACCACGGTGTATTCTGGAAGTGCCAGTGGAAACGAATTTATGTCTGCTTCATCGTACGCGGCTGTCCGGTATCTCATTCTTCCGCGGACAAAACCTGATTTGGTTGATCGAAGTGTCGCGTTTGAATTAGTCAACTAGAAGCAGAACGGATACGCGCGAATCAAGAGAGAGAAAGAGAGAGCGAGAGTGGATTTATCGCGAGGAGGATGCTCGTGTCGGTTGTTGGTTTAAGTAATGATATGCGACTTGTTTTCCATTCGATGATAATATAGGAAGTCGGTCTGGTAGATTGCGTTGTTTTATGAGAAACGCACGTTAATTTAGAGATTATCAAGAAATACTGATGAAAAAGACAAAGTTCTTTAGTATCACTCTAACGAACTCGATTGGTAAGCCTTTTCTCGCTAATCACTATCTTCCATAAATACTGGGGTAAAGCTTTCGTTAATTAAGTATTAAGATTCTTTTAGCCGATCCAATAATAAAAGATTAAAAGCGTAACATATAAACGCGTTAATTGGGTTTCCCTTATCTGTTTCACTTGGCCTTACAAATTTCTTATCCGCGATAACAGAAATAAACTACACGAGAAAAAATTTAACTTATTTAATTAAATCTACAGGGAAACCCTTTAGTGTACAGTGATATTGGAAAAAACAGACGGACAAAGTAAGTATGTAAAAAACGAATCGACTAATTCGAGCACCAAGCTCATTCGCGCAAACGCGGTTAATTGGATCGATATCAATCCCTGAGCTGGAACAAGTTTAATTTCAATCTCGCTCGATCAAATCGCCAAAGCTTTATTTTCACTTATCTCGAATCGAAAACGTGCAACTTTGCTGTCGCAGCGGTAGCCACGGTTTCCCCGCAATAAAGATCGCGACGTCGATATCTAAATCGAGCAGGACGCCATTATTGCGGCCCGATAAAATGGCCGGTGATATTTGTTCGCCGCCACCGGACACAATAATTCCAGAATGAATGTCCGAAGATTTGCATTTCTCGCGCCGGGGAACGTATCGAATTATCAAAGGGGGCCCCCCTCGGCGCGAGGACTTTTTAAACCAGGCAAACCGGATAGGTTTCGCGTTCGTTCGGACGCACAGGTGCCTGCGTGTGTCATAACAGGTAGATGACGAAAATCGGCTCGCAGGGTGGCAAAACGGCCGAGGCCAGTTTTTCGAGACGTAATCGCACGCCTGTTCCACCGTCTCGCACGAAACGAATGGCCACTTATCGCGGATATATCGTCGGAACGCGGTCGTTCGCCGGTGCTATTTCGAATCACAGCGAGCAATAACCGAATCGATATTTTATCCCCGTGAGAGGACCATAAACGGTTCGCTGAATGCTGCTTGAATTTGCCGGAAGAATGCTCGCAACGACGCGTTCGAGGCGTTACGAACGGAACAGTTATCGTTGGTCAGTGAGTAAAGCATCTGGAAGTGATTTAAGCTTTAAACCCCCTTCACCGTTAAGTATTGCCAACACATGATAATTGAGATATCAGATGATCGAGTTTTGATGGTGCAGGGGTACGATGGAGAATAACGTGATTCTGAGAAAGTACGTAAAATGTTTGAACCGAGAAACCTAGACGAGTGAACATAGAGTGTTCGACGAATACTGTTGGAAGCTGAAAAGATGTCACCTGGGATGGTACTTCGTTCGTTAAGGATTTAACACGTTCGTCACCACGTCACCCATATTTGGATGACGCTCTTTTTCTTAAAGTTAAATAGGATTTTAGATTGGAATTTTAAAAGCAATTATTTTAAAAGCAGTCTCTAATTGTTTTTGTGAGATTGTTTTTATAGGGAATGAATGTGAGGTTACGATTGGCAGCATGAAAGTACGTGTGTGAATGGATATTTAATGTTTGAACGGTTGGTAATGAAAGGGTGACATTTCTAGGTAAATGATGAGAGATTGAATGTGATATCGAACGCGTGATCGAGAAGGACTTGTGTTGTGTGAATGGCCGGGAAGGAAAGATGTGATTTGTCCAGAACAATATTAGCTCTATTACGTATTCTCTATTATTGTAATTTGATGGTAAAATTTGGTGGTTCAAATAAATGGTGTGTCATTGCAAAATAAAAACAGATTTATCCATCGCGGTATATTGCTCCCGAAATATTTCCCAACTGTTTCGTAATCACCTTGTGTGGCGAAAGGTTTTTCTCTTGATGAGGTTGATATTAGGAGTTGGTTAGATATCAAATTGAACACGATAGAGTTGAGTTAAATGTTTATTATAGTTGTATTCTCTTGATGAGTTGTGTCTCTTGTGTGTTTGTTCTGTGATTTGTGGTTGTTCCTTGTGTATCTCTGAGTCTGTTTCTGAGTGTCTCTGACTGTCTGTTTTTTTTTTGGATGAATTGGTGATCTTAACGCCGCTCTTGTCTGCGATTCAGACTTATCGGCTGAGAGAGGTGGTTGGTGTTACCTAGTAAATTGGTAAACTTAGTGTCTTTAATTGCATGAGGTGGGAGGAGGAAAATTGTCAAAAAACCTCTTGGACCCTGAGTGTCTCTGAGTGTCTGTTTTTACATCGATATTTATAGCAAAAGTGATGGCAATCCCGAACCAATCACAATTGCTTACAAGTATTGTAGGAAGGGAGGGCTGGTAACCACTTCCCTTCTACCCAGGCAGAGGTATAGAGTCATTACGGTATGTACCTGTTAGCGACACCGCATTTTGGGTGGTCGCTGAAAAAGGGCCTAGACCGTAATTTAGGCGAGTGACCGATTTATGACTGGGTATCTGGTGTGCCTGGTGAGAGAACATGTAACAAAGTATGAATGCAACCCCAAAGCGCCACTTGACGGCTGGCGCCTCGAAGGCGTGCAGCCATCGGGCGCCAAGGGATGTATTGTTTATGTTAGTCATGGGAAAGTCTAAACATTGCGAGCAGCCCGACGTTGCGTCGCCAAAAAGAAAGGACCTTTGTCCTGTAGGATCTGGCCACGGAGTGGGGAAGGCTATGCAGCCTTCGGGAAAGAGGACTGTGATGAACCACACAGCACTTACCCCAGAACCGTCATCAGGCATAGTCCAACCTTTTTTTATTCCTTTCAAACTTTTAACTCTAACATACCTCTACCCTAATTCAGGACGCAACACTAATCTTTCAGATGCCCATCCCGTCAAAAACTCCTTCCATCAAACGTACCATCCATTCGCAAACTACGATCTGTCCTCTCGATTTCCCGTCGAATTTTTAATAAAGCCCGATCGTCGTTCGCGTTTCCATTCGCGCATCATTAGACCGGCGAGGAATTAAATTGGCCCGCTGAAAGCTCGCCGCGTGGGATCTCGCGGTGCAGAATGCTAAATGGAAACTGCAAGTATCGGAGAAAGAAAGGAGAAAATAGAGAAAAGAGTCGTGCGACGGCGAGGGAAAGAAGAGTGGAGGTAAGGTCGTTGGTTTGCGTTCGCACATGCGAAATTCCATGGGTGGTTGCTCGTTTTACGCGGAACGCTCTCGCGGGGACGTCGGAGATATTAAGACGGCCATTAGCCGGACCCGAGATATTGCTAAGTAATGAAATCGCCGGGCTGTAAAATAATTTGTTTATTGTTCGATCGGGCCGCCCCCCCCCCCTGGACCCTTCCTGTCCCGCGCCTTTCGCCAGCCCCCCTGCTCGTCCGTGGAACCGAGCTTTCAACGGGAACCGTGCGCGCGGAGATCCCGAGGAACACACGAGGGCGTCGTAAATTTTATTTCGCCTCTTAATAGTTTGGTAACCCGAGCGCACCTTTCGCAGAGAGAGGAGGGCGTTTTGTAAAGTAGCCAGGTAAGATCCAGGAGTGTTATGCTTCGGGTGTTGCATGTTTGAGCGGAGGTTGAACGCTGCCGAGTGTCGTTTCGTGGAGATAAAAGAGAAAAATGAATATCCGAAGAGAAAAATCGTAGAATCTGATTTTAACCCGTTGCTGCACGCTTTTAATTTGATGATCGTAATCAGAAACACATTTTTGTTTTTCAATTGTTTATGACTGTCAGATGGAATCAAGTGTAAGTCGTATGCTTGGAAGTGAAAATTATCACATTTGGCTACAGTTTTTCCAAAAAAAACTCTCGACGGCTATAACCGTCATTTGCTCATCATGTCATTTTTTCTCTTCCCATAGCAAATGACGGTTATGACCATCGTGACGACTATACAGCATTTGCTTTACTAATTCAAAATGATTCCTATGAATAAAAGAGAGTAAACAGGTGTAATCTTAACACAAGAAAATCAGTTTGAAACAAAATTATCATTTGTAAGTTATTTTGCTTATAAAATAGTATAATAATAACCGCATAAAAAAAAAAACAATTAATATGCTGTCTGGCATGCTATAACTTTTTTTCTAGATGCGTTACTCAATAATTAACAAATGTATGTGTTAGTACACTTCGTACTAACGCTGTTCTTTTTTTTATTGATTAAAATGTGTACGACGGCTATAGCCGTCGTTTGCGCCTACATATCGCCAAAGATCGAACGGCTATAGACGTCATTTGCGTTAACGCGCGGAACAAGAAATAGAAGCTGCAATATTTAACCGTTTGCGTACCATGAGCCGCTTTCACGCTCTTCCGATTTCCTGTCGAGAAAACCCAACGCATTTGACCGATCCAGACGCTCACAATTTATATAATATATATAATATAGTAATAATATATAAATACTAGAATATAATACTAATATATAATATATATATATAATAATATTTCATAAAATAATGTAGGAATGCGATCGAGCGGATGCGAGTTTGGGAAAGTCTGAAGAGTACTTGAGTTGGGTGATTGTCGTGCGAACGCAGAATGTTTGGGCTCGAATGTTTCTAAGGCGTGAAAGATGAGAACTTTGGAAAACAGCGTGACTGAGAAATTCTGGGTGGTCGTGACCGAATGCGTAGAGTGAGAAAGGTTGACAATTAGAATGAAAGGAAACGAATGTTTGGAAGAATATATGACGGGGAAAATGCGAGCGCGAGGCAGAAAGTATTGGACGGTGAAGACAGAAAGGTTTGGTTGTGAACGTAGAAAGAGTGTTAAAGTTGCTAAGTTGTAAAGTCGTTTAAGTTGTTTTGTTAAATTGTTTTAAATATACTGTTATTAAGTTTTAATCGCTTCACTTTTATTTTTCACACCTGAATTCCATCTTCTGTTCTACATTAATATAGAACAATTTCCTATAATAATAAGTTACAAATTAAACATATGAAAAATTTGAAGAACAAATAATATTTCAACGCACTCCTCGGCGTTTTTCGACATATAATCGAAAGAGCGCGATTGCGTTCCTTGGCATTTTTCGACCGTGTTTTTTGAAAACCCTCTGGCACGCAAACGATTAATGTAGAAAGTAAAGTACGTTTTACTCGATAACTGCAGTCCGCGACAGAATGATTGTCAGTGTTTCTATAGTTACTTTAAAGCGGTGTATGTCGGCCAACATGAAATTGTAATTGTAATGCAAACATAAATCAGATTTAATTTTACAGCAAAAAGTTAATAACGTACGAGGCTGTTTACAAAAATATTAGAAAGAAATTATTATCTTCGAAATATTTCTACGAATGTAGCAAAAATTGATACTTTTTATTGAAATGGGCAACTTATACGATCAGATTCAAATTCAAAACACGAAAATATGCAAGAAATCTTTACATTTTCTAATAATAAATTCTCCTTCTTGACCTTTTTTTCGTACCTATGATATAGTTTTGTCGCACACCATAAAACCACCGATTAGAGAAAATATCTACTCGTGCTAAAATATTACCAACTATCCTTTTCAATTAATATCGAACGATAGTTTTTTCGAATATTCATTTATGAAGATTCATCCAGTTATGGATGAATTTAGAATGCTTCAAGAATATCAAAAATTAGTATTGCGAAAGCAGAGTGTTAGAATTATATCTGTCAATTCAATTTCTCCCTTGACAATATTTTCCTGCTCATACCTTTCCTGATTATACCGCGCACGTTTATGCAAATTCGTATCTTCATACACTCAACCGTAGAAACTTAAAAGTGAACAGAAATTTATTTCACCCTTGAACTATCATAAAGTGCACGCTTCGTTCCAACTGATGTACACATTTTCGCTTCCCATATTTTTTTTACGGATCTAACATTTCCCATCAGTGCATAAACATCCGCGGTCCACCGATAGCTTATGGCGGACGGGTACACGCGAGTTCATCGTCCGCGAAGGGATAAAGAAGTTGCCAGCAATTTCAACATATCGCGTACGCGTTTGTGTGCGCGAGGCCGTTTGAATGGGCGCAGCCTGAAAAGCCGGTGTTTCTAATTCATGGCGGATAAATGGCAAGCAGCCGGGGCTATTTACTGTTTGTACCACTGCCGTAGGAAATTGGAGTTAACGATTGTAACGCGGCGCGCCGCTCGTCGAAAGTTCCTATGCGTATACGTGCAACGTACAGCTTGACCGAGCGAAAGTGAAGTTTCTAGGAGGAGTCACGGTCAGAGTGGGGGGGATGTAGAGATTTGTAAATTAACTTTAACCATTGGATGACCATTAGTAACATAAGAATTCGGCGATGGTAATTAATCAAGCTAATCAGTTAAAGCGAACGTGAGAAACTAAAATAAATATAGTAGTGTCAAAGTAGTTTCTATAACCATTATATTATTTAGGTTATCGCTTGACACTTACAGTTCAGGGAATCACTTATAATGAATCTCGTACTGCTAAAATAGCACAATATAATTGAGAACTTTGATTTTAACCCTTTGCACTCGAGAGGTAACTGTTAGTCGCCTAACGAAACTAATCTCAAACTAACCTCATTTTCAAATTGGAAATATTTACTACGATTCGCCGATATTAAACAGCATTTAGTTTAGTTAAGTTATATACTATTTAACCCCTGAGTCTAACTAATAAACAAACTAATTAAAGTTTGAAAATTTGCGAAACTATCATTTGGTGACTGACAGTCACCTCTCGAGCGCAAAGGGTTAAAGAGGTGCACTTCCAATTTTAAGAGGGTAATAAATTTATATCTATTACGTTATTTTAGTAAATAAACGACAAATGCAAGAAAGAAAATTATTTGATTATGTTTGTAGGTTACCGTATACGAATGCACAAAATGGAGGAGCTATAACCTCACTTTTTCTCGCGCACTCGTCCGCGCATGCGCGCTGGGACCTCATTCTCGCTCGGCCCAACTGTACGCACGGAGAGCGAGGCAGAACGTGAGCGATTTCACGACCGCCTTCGTTTCGTATTATTCGGTTTCGTGTCCACGTGTAATTTATCGATTCCACGCTGATACGCCGTTTTGTGTTTATGTCACTGTCGAACCGCCATGCGACTGGTAATTGCCGCGTTCAAGTTAAAGCGCGTGACGCAGGAATTCTTTCTCTCGTTCGCTTCAAGCCGGGATCACTTTTCCGGGGGAACGTTTCCGTGGAACCGTGGCACGGAGAGAAATCCGCGTGGCGGATTTATGGCCCTCGTTTCCCGCACAAAGTATACGAACGAACGCCTGTGAGCTTAGGAGGAGCTCGATTGCAAATCGCAATGAAATCACGAGTAATTGAAAGTGGACGGGGTTTTATACAGCCGTGGATATTGTTGTGCGAGGTGCGTACAGCATTGCGTAAAATTGCACGATCGTTCGTTGTGTTGATCTCGTAAACGATAGTTGAACTGTTAACCGTTCAACTGTTCAACTCTTCTCTGTTGCTTTTGTAAAAATGTAACTGTAGAAGTATAATCGTGTACTTTGTTGATGATAATTTACTAGTATATTGTACTATTAAAAAATAGTGAACATTGAATGAACTACATCAACTGGTCTCAGAAAATACCGAATTTCTCTAACGCAACGGTTACAGAAACTAAAAATAACAAGAAACAAGCGTTAACCCTTTAACACGTTCCGCATCACACCGTTTTTCCAAGATTTTCCGTTCAACCCGTGTGGAACGTGTACGATCCACACTTTTACGATTAAGCAATGTTTTTGACCTACATACGCCTTACAAATTTTCAATGGTACAAAACCAAGATTGAAGTTTTTTAAAAATTCTTCACTTTTTACAATGAGAGTACCCATCGAATGGCTTGAACGGAAAGTTCAACGTGGAGTATATACGACCCACATGACACGGAACGCGTTAACGGTGAAAGATTATCATTGAAATTACCAATGCGCGATTTACAATTATTACGAGTGTACAAGTATTTGGTTTCTGCATTTATTAGTGGATGAAATTCCTACTTTTATCCATGGATGAAATTCTAAAGAAATTTCTGAAATAACATGATCTTCAAACCTTTCTCTCATTAAATTTCTGTAGTTCGTTTATAAACGTGATGCTCGTTTAAAACTTTTAAACGGTAGCACAACTCGCATGTAAATCAAGATTCAATAGCCGGTGTACAGACAGACTTTGCACAATGATGCATGTACGGCAGATATACTGATTGTGGAAAGTAGCGAGTAAGCTATTAGCAAAAGATTGTAAATGAGGCAATGAATATGCGCTTGCAATGAATCATATCGTGCGGCAATTTTATTACACTGTTTCCACGCATTATTCCATGTCAAAGCAACGCGTTCCGTTTTATTATACACACGACGTGTGGCAATAATCTTATGTAAACCAATATATTTGTTTGCCTGAACAGAATGATTAAGATCGCTGGACGATAAAGGGGCCTAGCGTAAAAACGTTCGAACCGGGTAATAAAACTCTGTGAAACACAAATACAGTAAGAAATCGTAAACGTTGAGAAATATAGCAAAGAAATTCTCGGAAATACAACTTTTTTTTTTCAAACCGGCCCACGTTTCGTTACCCCTTCTCCCACAAAAGCATACGCACATTTGCATACAACATCGATGCTCGAGGATCGATCGAATCTAAATTACCCAATTATCGGCTCCAAAATATATATCTCACACGCGATTATATAGAACTTCCTCCCGCCCAATGGTACCTATCCACGCATAAAATGATGATGAATCGATCTCATTGTCCCGTCCATTGATATTCACATCTCGACAGTGTAAGTAGACAAAAGAGGACCCGTTCCTCCTCCCCGGCGCGGATTTCCATACGGCAACCACACACTTATGATTTACCGATGATTTATCGAACGGCCGCGATGCTTGCAATCCTTCAAAACCGTATTTACATAATCCATTCTCCGCGCGGGGAAACGACACACAATGGCGAACGCGAACACGGTTAAGCCGAATGCGCGATCGGCGAAAGATCCGCAATAAAAGCGACGAGATGCGCCTACCGACTGTAAATTATCCCCCGTTCGACGACATGGCGGACATCACAGGCGCGTGTCTCCTTCTGCCTGCGATCTCACAACACGTTTTCGCTTCTCAAACCGTTTCATGGCGGTTGAATTATGAAATTGTGTAGCTGCGAGGAAGATGTCTGCCCCCTTATTAAAATTAACTTTTTGCGTACTAGAGGGTTTTCAGGAAATACGATTGAAAAACACCAAGGTGCGCGATCGAGCTCCCTTCGATTATCGATCGAAAACAGCCGAGAAGCACGATAGCATTTGTCACAAATTAAATATGAAAACCACGAGTCTGACTCGTGGTGTGGAATTTTGTGGTCATAAACAAAAGCAACGAGTCAGACTCGTGGCGTGGAATTTGTGCATAATATGCCGCATATTATTATGAGAACAAGCGATTGAAGTTGTTCCACATCGAATATCATTCCTTTGATTATGATTACACCCTAGACGTCTTAAAATTACCATTTGTACCTAAATTAAAAATGTATACTTTTCATGGGAGGTGCTAGAAGGAGTTAGAAGACTGGAGGAAGAAGGATCAGGTGGGAGGGAAAATAGAAGAAGTACAAAAACCAAAGAAATGGGCAATAATAGGATTAAGTAGAAAATAAGTTACTGTAGGTTAACAAATCAAAAATTAAAATAAATTAAAATTATAAGGTTAAACGATAAGTTGTAAACTATATGGTAGGGAAAAAGATATTATAATTGAATAAGGGATAAAAATTAGTAATTAGTGGTAAAAGTAGAAGTAAGAATGGAATATGTAAAAAAAGACAAATTGTAAACCGGAAGCCATCCTAAGCCGTTTAGGCAAGGATTATAATAAATAAATGAATAATAAAATAAATATACTTTTCATGACATATATATTTCAATGCAACGAAAGGAATTGTGAAATAATAAACAATGTTTAGGTACAAATAGTAATTTTAAGACGTCTAGGGTGTAATCATAATAAAAAGAAAAATATTCGATGTGGAATAACTCTAATCGCTTGTTCTAATAATAATACGCGGCATATTATGCACAAATTCTATACCACGAGTAATACAGTGAATGCTGAAAATTTCAACTTTTACCAACTTTTACTCCTAATCACCGAGGGAACGAGGGGATGGATAATTTTGTTTTATTAAACAGAATATTCAATTTAGTATACCCAGTGGAGAACCTAAATACTCCAAGAGTACAAAAAATTTGAAATGTGACATTCTAAAGAATTTGTTGAGCAGGTACACACTTAAGGTCTTATTGCTGCAGTAACAGATAAAAATATTAAAATATAAATTTCAAACAAATTTTAAATCGTTTTTCAAAGATTAAAAAACATATCTTCACACATCTCGCCTCTAATTATACAAAGATCCGAAAGGTCAGTAATTTTCAAGCATCGACAGGCACAAATCACGTTGTTAAGCATTTGTTTTCTACGAAAACAGGTTCATGAAATACCTACTAGCAGCTTTAAAAATGGTACCGAAGCTTGCACGTTGCGCATGCGATTTTCCCAACCGAGTTAATTCCAGACCACCTCGAAACGATGATTAATTACGGAGAAACACAAGCGACACGGTGCAACGTTTCGTGGTCGCAACTCGATCGAGAATTTTTGCCGTGTTTACCTTCGAATCGTTTCCCTGTCGCAATTTACCTCGTCCGCTCGCCGGCCACGCCGAGGCAATAGCGGAAACATGAATTACCTGAAATCCATTTTACCTGCCCGGCCGGAGTTTCCTCTGTGAAAGGCTCGTTTCCCGTTTTACGAACATTATCGATCGCCCTCCGGTGAACGGGACGAATCCGCGAGCTTGCGAAAGAGAAAGAAAACGCGAGGAGTCGGAAGCCGGAGCGACATTAGGAACGGCGACTTTCAAGGATACAGCTGGTTAGGTTCGAATGTGTTGAGGAAAACGGCAATGGTAAAAATGTGTAAAAAATTGTTTATTTAACCCTTTGACTTCGGCGCGCTCTTGGACGAATCCATCAATATGATACTAACTTGAAAAATGTTCAAATTCGAAATATTTACTATGATTCACGTATATTAAACTTCATTTAGTTTAGTTAAGTCGTGTATTAAAATTTACATATATGACCATTTAACGTCCGGGTCTGAAATAAAGTCTGAAAATTTGCGAAACTATCATATGCTAGGATTACGATGTCCCATGAGAGGGGACAGCCGAGTACAAAGGGTTAAGTTGCTCCTATTAAACTGTTTTAAATACATATTAATAACATTCTAAGCTCTACACTTTGCACTCGAGAGGTGACCGTTAGTCGTTTAATGATACTAACTTCAAAAATGTTCAAATTCGAAATATTTACTATGATTCACGTACATTAAACTTCATTTAGTTTAGTTAAGTCGTATATTAAAATTTACATATATGACTATTTAACGTCCGGGTCCGAAATAAAGTCTGAAAATTTGCGAAACTATCATATGCTAGGATTACGATGTCCCATGAGAGGGGACAGCCGAGTGCAAAGGGTTAACCCTTTGACTGCGGCGCGCTCTCGGAGGAATCCATCAATATGGACGGCTCGTTTTTCGTATGTCAGTCGCTACAACTGGTTGTCTACTGACTAGTGACCAGAACAGTACCCGGAAGTTTGATACCATTCTTAGGGATTAAAAATAATAATGACAAAGTAATAATGGCATATTTAGTTGCTATGTTACATAGGACAATAAATTCTATGTTGAATTAATCAGTGAAACAGTAATAAAGGTGTTATAGTAAAGAAATACAGAGGACGTTCATTTACGCCTTTCGTATATATTGATGGACTTGTGAAAACGTATATATACGTCTTTAGCACTCAAAGGATTAACTGTATAAATAAATATTTTGTGGAATTTTCATCTTTTCTAATTATACTCATGAAATGTTACAGCTAAATATGCTAATAACGTATTGGAAAAGTTTTGTTTTGATTGAATAAAAAAATAAATTCCGAATTGGCAGTAATTCATGGTCATATTAAATTCGACTGCAAATGGTTAATTCTTTTGAAATGGAATATTTGACGATTAAATGATAATTTTCTTCAAAATATATTAAGCATACTTTAACTTTTACAATTCGCTACTTAATAATTAATAATACAATTGGGTATGATGTATAAAGAGATGACATCCGCGAAAGCCACTATAGTGGTGCGTCGTTCCTAAAAGGTTAAAACACTTCACACATTTTTCTATATCACGTACAATCACGTATTCAAATTTTCCATGAATGCACAAACATTCGCAGTCTAGACAATCGAGTAGTCAATGCAGAGAAGTGATTCGAGTGGGATTCGCGGTACTAGTTTGGTCAGACGCGTTGACAAAAGGCGTATGGAAACGTAGGCAACCGATCGGATGGTGCACACGGTTAACGTTTTATTCGCTACCTACGAGCAGACCGTATATGTACCGACTGCCTACTCAATAACCAGGCAGCATCGATTAATAAAATAACAATAAAACACGATCTGCCTACCCAAATCGTACACAGTCGAAGGATCGCCTGCAACAGCGATTCCAGTTCTCACATTTTGGCCCCGAGCTCTATCGTTCTCTAAACAACTTTAGAGAGTGTTTATGCCAGGCAAAGACTGATTTCAGTTTTCACAGCCCTAAACCGTCACATTTTTGCAGCCCAAGGGTAAAAGAAAAGGGTGGAGAGACGGGGATGGTAAACAGAGAAAATTACATAATTACACAGGCATTTTTTAACACTATTCCTACCACGATCGGTCAAATGACCGTTCTTAAAATTTCGATTAGAATTTCAAATATACGACGTAATTGAATCGCCTTTAACCCCTTGACCTATAAGTCAGACTCGTGGTAAAAAATTTATGCCATAAACAAAAGCCACAAGTCAGACTCGTGGTGAGGAATTTGTGCATAAAATATCGCGTATTATTCGAACAAACGATTACAGTTGTTTCACGTCGAATATTTTTCCTTTGATTGTAACGTCAGTATTTTGTTTTTTTTTTTTCATTTATTTCTGACGAAACTGGGTGATGTTACTTTAGTTCCCCGTAATGTTTCGTTACGTTCACACGTTTCAAATATAACTCCGTATGTTACGTTGTAACAACATTCATTTCATATTCATACAACTTCAGCTGTAATTCAAGGGTATATCTGGAGACCTCATCATTAAGTTTGAATAATACCCTTTCAAGCAAATGTAATTATTGCCATGCCAGTTTCGGGTTCTTCCCATTTTTTCTATGTTCCTTCGACTTTTCTATGTTCCTACCTACTTTGAAATAATAAATTATTTTTATCAACTGATCAATTGATTATAATTGCACCCTAAACGTCTTAAAATTATTATCTGTGCCTAAACATTGTCTATTATCTCACAATTACTTTCGTTGCACTGAAATATATATGTCATTAAAAGTATACATTTTGCGCCAGTTCGGATACACGGCTGAACAGTTGAATGGCACGGCGTGCGACCGACTTTCTTGTTACTATAGCTCGCGGAATTGGCAGTAATCGTGTAGGCCAAGGGGTTAAAACTACAGACTTTTCCACAAATACACGTATCATATCATTTTTCAATATTCACTTTTGGTTTCATTGTTTATTTCTGAGAAAAATTTGTAGTCTGTCTTACGTGGGAATGTCGCGGTACGAATAGGTATACGTGAAGTGTCGGTAGGAATAGTGTTAAACGAAACTTATGCCTTTTCAAAATTGCAGAATAAAAGTAACACCCCAAGTTACCTTTTCATATACACTCCAATGCAGGTTTCGTTCCAAACGATTAATTATTAACAACCGTCTAATACGGTCAGAAGCAGATTTCAGTTTTTACCACCTTATGTTATATTTTTGCTATCCTGCAATGAAGGAAAAGGGTAGACAGAGGATGATGATAAACTATTAAAAATACTAAACTTCACTCTAATTTTTACCCAAATTTATCAGTATTTGTAAACACTTCTTAATGTTTATTTAAAATATTATTCTGCCTAAACTTCTGTTCAGCAGAGTTGCTTCATTAAACAATGATAATTAATATAATTTAGAACCCCGTTTTTTATGTTTAATAATTTCGATGCATTTAGTTTTTCTTAAATTCATTTTCTACGTAATTAATTTTTGTGTGCGCATCAAAATCGAAAGTATTTGCTCAGTTTATAGTGATCGATTGTAATATTGTTTAATTATCGCACGATCTCTTTATTGTGCACGAAAGAAATTTTTTTCAAAACCACCGCCACCCCCCTAAAAGTTACCACCCCTAAAAACTGCCGACCTAGGTAACAGCATACTCAAACTATAGCTACTTAATCCGTCTATGATATCAGAAATATCGTGTCCTGGAATACTTACGATCCAATGTAACCGTCGATCACAAAGGATATCGGCGTGATTTCACGCGCTATTAATTCGCGCGCGCGCGTGGACACGAGTAATGGCACTAATGAGTAGATCACAGATTTTTATGCACCTAGAGGAAGTTGAAGTTCTACAGAATGGCACACAACGTCCAAAGTAACGTTTACAAATTATAACACTCTGAGGTATCCTATAACGAAAGATCATACGACTAATTTCCCTTATTCTTCAATAGTAAAAATACATTTTGTAAAAGTCCAAATTATTCTCCTTTATACCGAATATCCTCAACAGGCGAATCGTTCGAAGAACAACAAAAGTTTCGAATCATTCCTTCCATATTTGATCACAGTGAAGCTGTGATCCTATGGTTACATCTTCGTCGAGATCCCACTGAAAGCTAAGAGAAAAAACAACGAAATTCTACTCATCTGTCTATAGTATCACAAGAATTAAACCTCGTAATGGAACTCTTTAATTAACCAATGCTCCGTTTGTTAACACTTAGCCGATCGAATGGGGAGATCTCCCATTTTTTCCTCGACAAAGCAGTGCCATTGATTCTATTTACTTTTGTTATTAGTTGGTTCTAAGCTGATGTTGAATTTATTAAAAATTGTATTTTGGAAAATTTATGAACAGTACTAGTTCAAGACTAATAACAAAAGCAAATAGAATCGATTGCAGCGCTCTGTTGAGGACAAAATGGGAGATCTTCCCATTTGGTTGGCTAAGCGTTAATAGTAACCACTTGAACGACTTTTCAACTTAGCAACTTTAACGTTCTAAACGCTCGACATTCGTCGCTATACACTCTACTCTCATACATACAACATCCACGCGAATATTTTAGGATTAGTTAAAAATGGGCAGCGAAAAAACGAGAAAGAATGCACTTTTAATTTAGATATAATTTTAACAGTATAATTATATATAACCTTTTACGTCTTTACACATTCCCTGCTTTCTATACACTAAATAATCATACCGACTATGACCGGTGAGTCATGTTTACAAATAATAGCATGTAGATGTTGTTAATGACCGTATTAACACTTAGCCGATTGAACGGGGAGATCTCCCATTTTTTCCTTGACCATTTTTTCAGTGCCATTGATTCTATTTACTTTTGTTATGAGTTGGTCCGAAGCTGATGTTGAAATTATTAAAAATTGTATTTTAGACAATTTATGAACGGTACCAGTTCAAGACTAACTAATAACAAAAGCAAATAGAATCGATTGCAGCGCTTTGTCGAGGACAAAATGGGAGATCTCCCCATCCGGTCGGCTAAGCGTTAACCAGAAACCCTGGCTGCGCCGTTTCTCCTCGGGAAACTTGCGAAATCCCACGAAAAAAACAGAGCCAGAACGGTACGTTTCCGCAATCAAAAGTGCTACAGCGGTCTGCAATCAGCTAACGACTCCTTGAAAACGTGGTCACACGTGCAGGGCTCGCTCGTTTCACGATGGAAAGCCAAGGTAATTACGGTCGCACAATGTAAAAGTCAAATGAACGCAGGCGTTTCGCCTACGGATCCATCGCGCCGGGCACGAAGCGGGCGAGTCAACACCGTCGGCGAGATTTGCTTCGATGATTCGAGGCGCGAGCGTTTTTCCTCATTAAGGTGAAGGCGGCCAGCCGGGCAACTCCTCCCTCTGGCCCCTGTTCTGTCCGCGCGAGACATGTAATTTCGCGTTTGCTCGGGGTAATTGGCGAATCGATGAAACGCGACGATCCGTTGCCCCCCGCGTGCGGGAAACGGGGGCTGTGAGAAAGGAAAACAACGGAGAAAACGGGCATTAAATTCGCCACGGCGTTGCACCCAACAATTCTGCGGCCATTAATGAGGCCGAGAAACATTTTAATAGCTAACTAATTCCGCGATTAATCCCCTGGCCGCGGAGAAGGTAATGGAACGTTATTAACTCGTGGCACACATAAGCGCTGCGGCATTAGATGGCCGAGATAACGCGTAACGTCTGCATTATTGCGGCCAGAGTCGTGGATGATCATTGGGGGGGAGGGGGGGAACTTTTTTGAGCCGTCGACGCATACCTCGTGGAATTGTTCAAATAATAAAGGATACTACAATTTTAACCCTTTGCGCTCGAGAGATGACTGTTGGTCACCAAATGATAGTTTCGAAAATTTTCAGACTTTAGTTAGTTTGTTTTTTAACCAGGCTCAGAGGTTAAATAATCATACATGTAAATTTTAGTATATCACTTAATTAAACTAAATGACGTTTTGTATAGGCGAATCTTAGTAAATATTCCGAATTTGAACATTTTTGAAGTTAGTATCATTAGACGACTAACAGTCGTCTCTCGAGTGCAAAGGGTCAACCCTTTACGCTCGAGAGGTAACTCGTAGTCGTCCGATAAGACTAACTTTAAACATTTTCATAAATGAATGCGTGTCTGTCTGTCTGTTTGTACTCGATAGATTCTAAAATCATACATCCAATCGCCATGAAAATTTGGGAAATTATTAGGTATATTCCCGGGAAGGTTTTTGACAATTTTTTTTTAAATCAAGGTTGGTTTGGTTTTAAATCAAAGTTTTAAGCAAATTTCAAAACAATTGAGAATATGTAATGCCACAAGGCATTTCTTGCCAACTGTCAGCCGATGTGACGGACACGTCGTTTTTGTTTCTGGGACAAATACCTATCGACATGGTATACCACGTCACTGGCGGTTTTGGAACAAAAACATCTCGACGTGCGTGGCACGTCTTTATACCGCAAGTGGTTAAAAGTCGGAGCTTTAAGGGTTAACCCTTTGGCTTATAACCACGAGTCTGACTCGTGGTAAAGAATTTGTGCCATAAGCGAAAACCACGAGTCTGACTCGTGGTAAAGAATTTTGTGTCATAAACAAAAGCAACGAGTCAGACTCGTGGTGTGGAATTTGTGCATAAGATGCCGCATATTATTATGAGAACAAGCGATTGAAGTTATTCCACATCGAATATCATTCCTTTGATTATGATTACATCCCAGACGTCTTAAAATTACAATCTGTACCTAAACATTGTCTATTATCTCACAATTCCTTTCGTTGCACTGAAATATATGTCATGAAAAGTATACATTTTGCGCCAGTTCGGGTACATGGCTGAACAGTTGAATGACATGGCGCACGACCGATATTCTTGTTTACTGTAGCTCGCGAAATTGGCAGATATCGTGTAGGCCAAGGGATTAATTAATAATCTACTTTTGTATGATAAATTTCAAAACAATTGGGAATATGTAATGCCACAAGGCATTTCTTGCCAACTGTTAGCCGACGTGGCGGACAAGTTTTTGTTTTTGGGACAAATACCTATCGACGTGTTATACACGTCGCTGGCGGTCTTGGAACAAAAATATCTTGACGTGCGTGGCACGTCTTTATAGCGCAAGTGGTTAAAAGTCGTAGCGTTAACACGTTCCATGCCACGTGTACCACCGGTGGTACACGTCATTTATTTAATTCACTAAAAACATATATTTTATTACAAATACAATTCTGTAAACTATATCTCTACCTAAAAAATGAAGCATTATACAAGATGCAGTACAAGAGCAAAACACATAAGTTTATTTAATTGTTGTATATACAATAATTAATAATTACATTTAATGGTGCATCTAGTCAAAATATCAGATTGCCTGAACGACAAGTCAGGCAAACAATGGCTTGGCACGGAACGTGTTAAGGGCTAACACACCGTGTTCCTCCGTTCGACTAGAATTACCCATCCTCATGCCAAGCACACGATCGACCCAGCGCACCGTGGAAAGCGAAAAAATGTCCGTCTGTTATCCGCCGCCCGTAATCAGAACATACCAGCGTATGTAAATGGCACCTAAACGATCCATTCGATGCTAAAAGGCCGATCGTTCATGGTCGGCGAGCCTAACAACACGCAGCGAATGAAGACTTCAACGTTATTTATTGGACTCAACCTCGCGCAAGTTTTTCCATCATTTCCCGTCGTGCTATCAGATACGTCACGCCAGGCGAGATTCGTCCCGTCTTTCCCGCCTTACAGCGGGGCAATTAACGGATAATGAAATTTGTGATAAAAACCCTGAAACCCGATACCTAACGCAATCCTCCGCGGATCTCTCGCGAGTCAACTCTTCCATTAGGTGCGCAAATTAATTCGGTGCCTTTTTCGCACGGAAGCCATCTTCCTAATTTATGAATTTTTCTTAACTGAAGTAAACGTTACGATAAGCATTGACGGATAACACTCGGTTGTAACGCAAGCCCTTCTTTAGTTTCTTCAAACGTTTTTTAAACTTTCCTGCCCATCCTGAACGTGGCTTCTCCAATAGATTAAAATCTACGTTTCGAAATGTTTAAAACCACATTTTGCACGTTTCATGCATCATAACGTCATTACCCAAAGCGGAACAAATCATTTCTTTAGCTGCAGAAGCATTTTTCTTCGGTTCAAAGCGAAAGGAATGCATTGCCTCAAATACTCCTTGTCGGATGCCAAATTGTTTATTGTTATTCGATGAAACTATGCCGAGTTGTCGTTGATTGTTTTAGTGTTCCTCAGAGTATAATGTTGCTAATTTCAAATCACCACAGGGCAGGAAAGGTGTTTTATTTCGATTTGAATGGAAGTTACAAAGTATTGTAGGAAAGGTTATAAATGAAAAAAGGAAAAGAAGGAAAAGTGAATAAAATGATAAATATGCGTGTATTTGATCAAACTAAAACGACACAAACGAACACAAAATAACAAACTGCGCTTATGGTTCGCAAACTACGCCTGTGCTTCGTAAATTACACAGTTCTTTGCTCTACGCTGACTCCTTAACTTCTGACTTCTTCAGTTCTTGATCGAATCGGACCCGAAAAGACAAAACACTTGGCCCAACTCTACCGATCTCTTCGCGCGCACACGCGCGCACACACATTCACGCACAGACACGCACCAAACGTACCGTCTTACAATACTAACCCTTAACACTAAACGTACCGGCATTTTTTTATACCTAATCTTACCATAGAGGGCCATTTGACCCGTTATGAAATAAACGTTGATTTTTCGTAAAAAATTCTTTATTTATTAAAGGAAATAATTCACAATACTTTTGTAGGCACTGATCTTTACTCTCTGATTCTGAATATAGGACTGCAGTTAGTTTCGTTTAGTTATAGACAACTCGTTTGAAGGAGCGTTACTTGTGAATCTCCAATAAGAGTCCTTCTGTTTATGCGTTACGTCGTATAGACCCGATTGGGTCTCGTTCAAGTGCTCACCACCGGAATCAAACGCATATATCAGATTCAGATAAATGAAACTATAACTTGAGAAGTGTATTCGAGTTCAAAACTAAAGTTTCAGTTGGAGAACTGCAGAAAAATATGTAAATTTCGTAAGGGGTCAAATGACCCCTCGTGGTACATAAGGTATGCAATGAAATTTTTCTCGGTAAAGAATAAGCTAAGAGAAAAACGGAAAGCAAAAAATTGTACTATCAGGTGATATAAGAATTTACAGAAAGTCGGATGAGTGAAAGGAACAACGATGAATGTACAATTTATAAAGTAAATATGAAAAGGGGTCATTTGACCCCGCTTGGTACGTTTAGTGTTAAATGTATACATTACCACAGCATTAAATGCAAACACGCCTAATACTTGAGTTGACACACAACGGGGCTGCAGAAAGTTGCACGACGCTTGTGAAGGATAATTAGGAGGCAGATTGCGTCTTAATTGCTCGTCTAGACATCGCGAACCATCCGCGAGGATGAATTGCCGTCAGTTGTCGGCCGAAGGAAGTGGAAGTGTACCTGGCCAACGGCTGGAAAACCATGAGCCATGGGAAATGGCTCTTTGTCCTGGTTGGCCGGTCAACGTGCCACCTTTTAGCTGACATGTAGCAGTTGCCGTTAATTGTACCAGCAGAATTGTAATTCGGTGCCATTAGGAAAAGCAACAATAGCTGCGGCTACTTAACACGTTGAACGCGGGAAGCGACAAAAGTCGTTTATTTTTACCATAACATCAGCTATACATGAGCACAAAACGTGAGTTGCAGAAATGCATTCTTCTGAATGCACTTTGCTGACGCTGTGAGAATTTGGCGGGAAAACACCCGCGCAAGATGTGTTAACTGTTTGGGGCACGGTGGGATTAAAAATGTCCCACCTTTTTGATGCACGGTAATGCATGGTGGGACATTTTTAGATCCACTTCGAAATATTGCAATAGCCGCATGCGCTTAGGTTTATATTTAGTCTTACTTACGTGAAGCAGTTGGTAATATCATAAAAAAAAAAATGTTATAAATAAGTTCGCTTGTGTTGTTAAGTTTCAACGTGTCAGTATTTCGTTAATAAAGATATACCAATCTTTTTTTTTTTAATTAAGGGCTTAACGTCGCATCGATCATTAGCGACATAAACCGTTAGTTGTTGGTGCCTAAATGTATTCATAAAGTTGTCTATTGCTTTGGATGAAACTGAGGGTATTTTTGGCATTTTCTGTGTTGCTGAAGATTTCTTTTACTGAGTTAGGAACCTTTGCCTGGATTCGTGAGGTCTCGTATTTCTTACAGAAAAATAAAATATGTTCGATGATTAAGGGATGTTGACACTTGTCGCAGTAAGGTGGGGGTGTTTTTTTCAGAAGGTGTTCTCGTGTGAATCCTAGAGTATCCGATCTGGATCCTATTTAGTACGACTTGGTCTCTTCTGTTTAATTTAAAACGCAACAAAATTTCTGTGCAACATGGGTCCATTTATTCTCTGAAATCCTGTGCCTCAAAGAGTTAACACGTTGAACGCGGCACAGATATTGCTGTGCTTTTCGTTCGGCCGGCAGCGAGCGAGTACACTGAATTAATTAGAAATAAAGGAAATGAGTGTTTGGAAGAATATACAGTGCGCGACAAACTAATAGCACAGCCTATGATTTACAGCGTTTCTCGAGTAACTTCAAAGCAGTATATCTCGGCAGAAAAACATCGTGCAACTAAAAGTGAAATTTTACTTTATAGGAAAGGTTAGTACTATACGGTGCCCTTTACAAAAATATTGGACAAATGTTACTATCTATGGAATACCAACGTAAACATAGGGAAAATCTGTACTTTCTATCCAGTTGCCTTGTAAACTTGACCTTATAGGGAAAGGTTAGTACTACACTGAGGAGCATAACTATAGCACCACACCCATTTTAAGGGTTTCGGACTTTTGGATAGGAATGCAAAAAAGTCGATTATATGAGGTGAAAGGGTATGGTAAATAATAAATTCAGTGTAAATATCTGTTGCAATAAAATTTTAAAAATAGCACTCATTCGCGAAACAGGCGAAATTTGATCCGAACACGCCTATTGGCACCAACAATACCAGATTTCGATATCGTTGAATTTTATTTTCTTACGGCAATACAAATCTGAATTATTCCAAGGTTTCTTCGACCAACAAAAATTATTCCAAATTATGATTTGCCAACAGAAAATTCTATAATGGTGATTTGATTACGAGTCTGATAAATCATGATAGATGCTAATTAAAATCAGATCAACGAGGTTTCAAAATTGCAGTCGTAATGAATTAATAAAAGAAAGTACGGCAACTTTGATGGATCACGAATATTAATTAAAATCACATCAACAAGCTTTCGTGAATGCAATATAATTGACAGTCTACGCATAAACCTTGAGGGATCCATAAAAGAAACTAAACTCCGGTATCAAAGACCTATTCACCTGTCAATCATAAATTCTGCGTGTTAAAAATCGATTTTACGACCGCAATACAATTAAACTCGGCTATTGTTCAGCAACAAACGACGTCATATTTTGCGCGCGTTAAAATCGAAAGTATCATCGAGTAACGTACAAATGCTAACAATGTTGCACAATGCAACACGCGCATCTGTGCGATGCATATTCAGACGTGGACGTATTTCACTTAAAATAAAAATAACTCGTGAAAGGTAACTCGTTTCGTATCAAGATCAAACAATCCTTTTTCTATTCTGCCTAACAATTTCAAATAAAACATATACAGTTTCAGAATGTTCATCTAAAATAAACTCTCAAACTGTTTTCTATGTTCTGCAGAATTATGTTTTAAAAAAGTGGATAATCTCAAAATTTGTTTAAAATCTGTGCATTTTATTAAAAAGTGGAACTAGGTAACCTGTTTGTAATGAAACATTTTATAGGTACCTACACTCGAACTTTTAAACAAGAATATACATACAGTGGCTCAAAAAAGTATTCGTACACTGTATTATAAGGAAATTTATCTACTTCTAAAATTTTGATTTCAATGAAACTTTATGTGTGTACAGAGCATGGGGTGTCCTGCGTGGAGTAATTTTTTTGGCGGCAAAATATCTTTCAAGGGGGCTGATAACGAATCTCAAAGTTTCAGCGATTCTTTACGTTTCGAGTACAAGCTTCTCTGTGTTATTTTTTTATGACAGGGCGATAGGGTATTAAAAATTAAACATTTTCTATTTGAAAGGTTTTGCTTCATCAAGTACCATTACAAAGTTATCTTCAAAAAATGAGAAAAAAGTTAGAAACTTCAATGCTGGTTTCACCCCTTTAAAATGGCATTTAGATGAAAATAAGAGATTAATTCATACGTATACCATTACGATCTACATGGCCACAAAGTTTTATCAAATACTTCTATCAAACTCAAAATTTCAGGGTTAAACGAATTTATTTGTGACATAGTGTACGAATACTTTTTGGAGCCACTGTATTCCAAAATGTTTTGAAATGTTTCATGCTTCACAGAACTGCTAATTTATTATTTTATAATGTTACTTTTAGTAGTTGCGTTTAGATTTACTGAAGCAAGTACACAACACACCTCCTTTTAATGTAAATAATACATTTTACAATAAGTAGGATAATACTATAATAATGCAATAATACATTACAAAATAAAAATTTTAATACAAGTCCTATTGCGCCGCTTGGTATTTCTCGACATAAAATAAAAGAAGCGCTGTCGCGTTGCTTGGGTCTTTTCGTACTCATTTAGAGAAAGCGCTGTTTGGGATTCTTCGACAATATTTTTTCAATACCCCCTGGGACTCAAACGGTTAATTAATACTGAAACCTAAATGCAACTTCATACAAGGGTAATCATCCTACGAAAATAAACTGTCTTTACAAAGTAAGATACAAATACCACTAACACCTGGCACGGAACTAGTATATTATGTTTTATACGAGAACAATCGTTTTATAGGAACAAAATTCACGTGTTCTCTCGTTCACAGAGTAACATTGTAGTAAAAGTTAGATTCAGTAGGCGGTTGACGAAGTAGTCGTTTTCGCTGCAACTTGGTCGCAACACGGTTGCCATACACGACACTCAGAAAACCCATACAGCGACATAGCACGGCGGACAACATGGATTAAGTTACGGAATTTCCTGCAACACCTCTGAGACACACCTTTGCAGCCACGATTTTTGCGAAACGTCGACAAAGGCCCGATGAGAGCGTGCAGTGTAAAGTTTCTGTAATAAAGGACCCTACGAAAGACCGTTTTCGCTTGAGCGATTTGAAATTGCCGACGGAAATTCAAGACCTCGAAAGAGCAACGTCTACAAAGTCCGTAGAATATAATTTCCATGTACATAACAAAATCTTCGACAGACAATTTTGTTAAACGCATAATATTTCTCTTTTAATACACGATTTCAGAAAGTGGTGACGTTTCCCTGATAATTACTCTTGCTACATTGTAACTTACACAATGTAAATATTAATCGAGAATACAATCATAAACCAACTTTTAATTCCATATCACCTTTATTATGATATACAATCAATAAAATATTGAAGTAAAAAATTATTAGTTGAACACGTTTCTCTGACTTGTAAACAGCATGCCTAAAATTATCCACAAAATATATAAATATAGTGGATAATCACATAGTTATTCGTAATTAACTGAGTACACATTCAACAACAGGTATTATACAGTTTCAATTGTCTTTTTTACAATTTATAACTTATTTGCAATTGATTATTTCTAACAGAAACATACATTCTTAACAATCTGTTATTTTATTAATTTCATAGTCCATACTTAAAACATACAGTGTTACATTATTATTTATGTAGTAAACTCCCATACAACGTGTTGCATGGACTCGCGTTATAGGAAAACATAAGGTACGAGAATGTTTCTTTCATAACACGAATAATTTGAAGTAATGCATTGGGAATGATTATTGTCGCTTTTACGCACAACACATTCAGAATTCGCGAAAATACGTGCTACCTCTTTCTAACTCATGTTCTCCTGATACAAAATCGTGATTTTACGCAAAACACATTCAGGATTCGCGAAAATACGTGCTACCTCCTTCTAACTCATGTTCTCCTGATACAAAATCGTGATTTTACGCAAAACACATTCAGGATTCGCGAAAATACGTGCTACCTCCTTCTAACTCATGTTCTCCTGAGACAAAATCGTGATTTTAAGAAAAACCTATTCGTGATTCGTAAAAATACGCACTATCTGTTTCTAACTCATGTTCTCCTGATACAAAATCGTGATTTCATGCGAAATTCGTTCTGGATTCGCGAAAATACGTGCTACCTCCTTCAAACTCATGTTCTCCTGATACAAAATCGTGATTTTACGCAAAACACATTTAGGATTCGCGAAAATACGTGCTACCTCTTTCTAACTCATGTTCTCCTGATACAAAATCGTGATTCTACGCAAAACACATTCAGGGTTCGCAAAAATGCGTATTACCTCCTCTTAACTTATGTTCTGCTGATACAAAATCGTGATTTTACGCGAAATTCATTGAGGATTCTATTAGCTTTCAAATACGATGGAAAATTTTTTGATGACGTTTCTGTGTAAAAGTTATCGTGTTGACTGCTTACGGTTTAAAGAGCTATTGAAAATGAAATTTAAGTGGAAATAACAGAACGTGATCTTCTTAGAATAATGTACCGTTTAGAAAACAACAATGGAGGTGGAGGATTCACGTTAGCTTTTAATTGCGAGAATAAATGAGTTCAGCTGTAGATCTGTATATACAAATTTTTTTTAGATTCACAAAATACATTTAACCATTTGTAACTAAAATTTTCTTCACCTAGTCAGTATTTTACTATTGTTTCCCATTAAAATCTAAAAACTATGAACCAATAATTGCTACTAACAACTATATCGATTAGTACCAGTGTATATAGTACTTGGTGCAGTATAACAATGAGTATTTAACACTATTCCTACCGACACTTCACATGTACTTATTCCTACTGCGACATTCCAACGTAAGACAGACTACAAATTTTTCGCAGAAAATAAACAATGAAAAAAAAGAAGGGAATATTGAAAAATGTATTTGAGGAAAAGTCTAAAGTTTAAAGGCGATTCAATTATGTTGTGTATATGAAATTCTAATCAAACGTTTAAAAACGGTCATTTGAGTGGTAGGAATAGTGTTAAAACTGTATGAAATTTTTATTAAACTCTGAAAACTATAAACCAATAACCGCCTGTTCTCGCGGATATTCGTTGCAATCTCTGATGTTCCATCTGACACACTGTTCCCCTTACACAAAATCAAATTAATTAATCGCGCGTTTTCGATACGGAGCAAGATTTCATTAAACCGGGAAGCGCTAAATATACCGCGAGCCGAGGTTAATTTACCGTGGCATTTCCATTACAAATGAACGGACGGATATTATTAGCTCAATATCAATTAAGAATTATAAAATATAATCGAATTAACGGGAGAACGCCCGCGATTACCTACATACGAGCACACTTAAACTACGTACGTATCTGCATTTTACATTTTCACGCGGCTCAACACCGTTCGCAAAACATAATTAACATCGTACACCATACGTCTCTCCGCCTTAATTGTTTCAAATTACGTTTCTTTTTTTTTTTTTTAATTAATTATCCTCTCACGATCTCGCACGGTAATCGTCTCCTCCCGATACCTATCTGATCAGACGATCAAATTATCACCGCCAGCAGTGGAAAACATGGACATAAATTTTTTTTTTTTATTATAAAGATTAGAGTCGCATCGACTTGGAGATGTTCAGCGACTTATTGGAGTTTCCTCTTCATATTTATCAAACGGTTGAATTTCTTTTAGATAACTGATAACGTATTTTTGATGTTTCTGAGAGGTCAAAGCGGTGTTTGGGTTTAATTCATATTTTCTCCTTTCACTGTGGTACTGTTTGCAATCATATAGTTGGATGGTGATTTATTGGTTGCCGTAGTTACAGTAAGACGGACAGACATAAACTTTATTTTTCGTTCTTTCTCCGTAAAACCAACAGTTCTCGTTTGCATCGCCGCCCGACATTTAACCCTTTGCACTCGAGAGGTGACTGTTAATCGTCTAATGATACTAACTTCAAAAATTTTCAAAATCGAAATATATACTAAGATTCGCCTATATTAAACGTCATTCAGTTTAATGAAGTGATACACTAAAATTTACATATGTGACTATTTAACTAATAAACAAAATCACTAAAGCTTGAAAATTTGCGAAATTATCATTTGGTGACTAAGAGTCACCTCTCGAGCGCAAAGGGTTAACTTCCCGCGAGTGTTAACCCTTTCGCCGCTACAAGCGACTAAAGTCGCTCTCTATAAAATGCCACTAACATACTATGGACGACTATAGCCACTTTGCATAAAATGTCGCGTATTGTGCGTATGACGAGTGATTGGAGTTATTGCACATCGATTATCTTTCCCTGAAAATGTAACATTAATATTTTGTTTTTATCATTTGTTTCTCACGAAATTCCTCAATAATAAAGATCTTTTTCGAGCACCATGCACATTTTTCGCACTACGGCTCGTTCAGTGGGAGTGCCACAGTGTAAAAGTCGCCCGTAGCGAAAGGGTTAACACTTTCATCCCCTGCGTTTTAACATGCAAGCCCAAACGAATCGCGTCTGGTTGCGCGACTTACTTATGTATCTCCAGCTCGAGGTTGCAAAGTAAAAACCAACGCGAAGACAATCGAAGAGATCGCGAAGACGATCGAAGAGATCGCGAAAACCGACGTTCACCAACCCCTTCGTATAACGTCGATGTTTCGGTTATGAATTTTTACGAGCGCCCCTGAACGCCATCAGAACTCTATCTCTCCTCCATCTATACGGTGCACGACTTGTTTCTGTAGATAAAGGGGGAAAAAATAGAAGGAATTTACTCGCAAGAAGGTTCGACTCACGGGTGGCAAAGCGTACGACGTGCAACCCTTTCATTCCCCCGGTACACGCAGCCAATCTCAATTATAATCGCGCGTACGTGAACGCACGAGTCCGTCGAATCCGCGAAACGCGAAGGGAAAAGAGGTTGCACGACCGCTTAATCGCGAATCGGTTGCGATAACCGAGCAAATACATCTTATGTAAGAGGGCGTTCATCCATCGTGACGCGAGCGAATTCTCGTTTTATCGACGAGATAGATCGCGAATCGGGTTGCACAGACGGTTAAAGTGGGGCGGAGACGCAAAACAGCGGAACCTGAAGATGCAATCGGTGCACCGGGTTGCACAGCCGGTAAACACAGCGGCCGAATTAATTATAATACGCGCACGCATTTTGTTCCCGGGCAACAGTGTTACAAATGCGTTTCATTTCGCGCGCCGCCGTCCAGCAACTTCGTTCGACATAGCGCGCAGCTGATGAAAATGTAACAAGGAAAGAAGCATGTACGCTTTCCTAATTAAGGGTTGTCGCTGGCTTATCTGATCGAATGACCTGCTGCAAAATCGCAACGCGTTTTTTTCTCAACTCAAATTAACCGGCATATCTTGCGCGTGGCTGCCATCGACCAGACTGATAACAGAACCGGGTTCACGGGGAAACAGAATTCCATTTCGTGTTGGTGGGTTGTCGCGATTTTATCCGTGGATCCTTGGTTTCCTGGGGAAATCGTCGGACAGCGTGTAAGTATGCGGAATGTTCGAAGAAATATACGAAACCTTGAAAATACATATTTATATGTATCTTAGCTTCGACAAAAGGATAGCACGACATATGATTTTTGAGTGTTTCTCGAATCTAACGTAATGTATACAAATTTTGTTTTGTATTTACGTCGTTGTATAACTGCGGGAGCGATGTATTGCTCTCGAAAGTTTCCCGACTTTTTCGTGACCGCCTTGTGTGGCAAAAGATTTTTATCCTCTTGGGAGGGGACAGCCGAGTGCAAAGGGTTAAACTTTAAACTTTTTCTCAAATATACGTGCAATACATTTTTCAATATTCACTTCTTTTTTCATTGTTTATTTTTTGAGAAAAATTTGTAGTCTCTCTTACGTAGGAATGTCGCGGTGGGAATAGGTATACGTGAAGTGTCGGTAGGAATAGTACGCCACACGCCGAATTAACTTTATGTGACTATTTATAAGTGAGTGGACTGTATAATAAAATAAATGTTGGTGTAGTGACTGGAGAACGTTGCTAGTCTTTATTCTTGATAAAATACTGAAATTATGTGATCTTGATGTATGTAATAGTGTCGCTATTACAACTAAAAAAATGATGTGAATATGTTGAGTGATCGACTAAAAAGTAGTTTTTCGCCTGCCAAACGCTATCAATATACAGGGTGTTCGGACAGCCCTGGGCTTAAATTGAAAGAGTAACTCCCTGAGACATTCTAAGAAGAAAATCAAGAGTAACGATTTTGCGTTTGAGGCTTTGTTTACGAGTTATAAGTAGTTAAAGATATCGTTTAATCCGGACCGTTCGACGCTTGAGAGCGGGTAACCGAGGCAACTCGGTCGGTAACGTCGCTGAATCCACAGTGCTGCTCAAGCGTCGAACGGTCCGGATTAAACGATATCTTTAACTAGTTATAACTCGTAAACAAAGCCTCAAACGCAAAATCGTTACTCTTGATTTTCGTCTTAGAATGTCTCAGGGAATTACTCTTTCAATTTAAGCCCAGGGCTGTACGAACACCCTGTATACATGCCCTTGGCTGGGCGGACACCACTCATAGGACAAGATGATTCGTCGGTCATCCTTGGAGTGGGAAGGTACAACCCTAACAAGGGGTGGTTTCGGGGTGAACCTGATAAAATCCTAAACCCCAGGGGGTCACCTGAAAGTCTCGTTCTGTTCTATATTATTGCAGCGTGCAATAATGATTGACGGCTCGGAGTTGAGGAACCGTCGTTACTCAAATTGTCCTTTAACCAACTAAAACATTATGGACACATAAACCTTCGCCCAATGACGGTTCCTGGCCATCATTACAATCAAAAAGGTTCGCAACGCGACAGAGAGTACGAATTTTCTCTATATTTAGGTTGATATTTCATAGATAGCAACATTTGTCCAATATTTTTATAAACAACAACTAACCTTCCCCTATAAAGTCAAATTTGACTTTTAATTGTACGATGTTAACCCTTGAGCGGAGCCCTAAATATTGTAATCAAAATTATATTACTTCAGAAATGAATAAAGATTGTTTCGAATGACTTTAATATTATTATTTAATATTATTATTTACGCGGCATTTAAGATCTGACGTTTAAAAACTTAAAAATTGAAGTATGATTAAAATAAGTTTGAGTTGCCGATCGATACATCGAACACACTTCTTTTTTGAAAAATAGCATCTTGCATGTTTCCTATAGGTATCAAATTTTTCATTTTTCCGGTGGTAAAAATGATTTCGTTCTAAGTTTGTTTGGTTTTCAAAATAGTCGTTTAAGAATGATATTAAACTCGCGTAAAGGGATCTGAATTTTGTATCTCTTTTTTCACTGTACTAAAAGTTTCGGGAAACGCGAATTGATACAGTTTGGATTTGAAATTCAGATTTAATAATTATCAAGGTATACATTGTGATATTAGTTACAACAACGGTTAATTATTCTTGGATTATAAATGGAAAAGTAACTATTTAATATATGAATTATTAATATTTGAAAGAAAGAAAAAAACGTTAAATAAATTATTTAGCACTATTTCATGAAATAACCAACAATGTTGCACAGGTGCGTTTATTTCAAAATTATGCTAAAGTTACAGGAAGTCCAATTAGACGTTTACTTCTTTTACAGAAAACTAAAGAAAGATTCACCGCTTGAAACTTTACTTCAAATTACACGCCATTTTAATCTCTACAGATAGTATCATGCTTTTCTCCTTAATTTTAATTACCGCGCAGACGAAATGTGGTTTTAATTGCATTCAGATTAGTATGCCACAGATCATGCTTCTTAAATCGTGCGACATGATCAGCAAACAGTTTTTATTTATTCCAGCAAGTACTACATTCTTTGAAAACATCCTGCATCACACGGTGCACGTTGTTGCACGGTTTCTGCACCGTTGCCCAATTAACGAGGTAATGTACGTGAATGCATAAAATAAATGTGTGCAATTATCAGGATTGCAACAAGTAGCGTTTCTGCGAAACTGATCGCGAGTCAAAATAATTTAGGGATAATTGTAACACACCCATAATTATTTCTTAAAGGCCTTCCATTTTTCTCCATCTCTACGAATGCTAACGCGGTACAATTATAATTATAACACAGAAATACTCTTACGAAAATGTAAATTTTCACTATTTATTTGCCACCGCTCGATAAAAGAGGCAGCAATTAACATAATTTGTGTTATCTAAATAAACAAAAATGTTCCTCGCTAGATCATTAAAGCAATATAGGTGGGAGGAAACATTAAAATTTCGAAAGCGTAGCAGAAACGATATCGTTCTTCAGTATTAACAATTTTAGCATTGCAGTATTAACTTTTCCACTCAAACTTACTGCAGGTGTATCTTGAATATCCAAATATAAACAAAATATTGAATTCACCATTTTTCATAAATTATATTCATATAGTATTACAATTACAACAAAAGCAATAGGGGAGAAGACGTAAATATGGATTTATAGATTTAAGATAATGTATTAATAATCATTTTGCATAAAAAATTCAACTATTTTGTAAGCATGGCATCTTTACGGAAGTTTGTCAAAAACGCAGTCTTAAAAATTGGGGTAGTAACATGGAAAAAAGTAAAAAGGTCGTAACAAATGATTAATCTCTCTTACAGATCTTGCATTTTAATGGTAATAATAGAAAGACAAGAACAAAATAAAGAATGATAGCGTATAATTTAATGAAAGTCATTAACGGTCTTCCTCTTTAAACCTTTTTAAATGGATCTAAACATTTTCACATTTTTTAAATAGCATGAGAAAAAAAGCAAACGAAGGTTCCCTTAAAAACTTTTTCGACAAACGAAAAATGGTACTTTCACTTATTAACTACACTGAACATACTAATTGCTGTAGTACCATCTAGTGCCGTACGGGGACATTAGATTTTTAGTATTTCATTAGTATTCTTATTAATTACTAACATCCCACAACAATTATCACAGGACAAAAGTACCATATTTCCATATTTCCATCTTCTCCCCTGCTATTTAGAAATTTCTAAATTACCAAATCAGACTCACAATTACCCAAATCTCTGTAAGGGTGATTGCTAGTTTATTGACGTGTGTATGTTTGTTTGTGTGAAAGAGATTCTAGAATGAACGGTCAAGAAATTAAAATGAGAAGCAATGTATGGAAAACAAGAAGGATGAAAATATGAGTGAATGGAGTAGAGAATGAAAAAATTGAATGAGGATCGTGAATGTATACCTTTTGTTTATTGATGGATTGATTGGAAATAGGACGTGTGAAAGGGATCGGAAAATTATTACACCAAATAAATACATTTATACATTTTTAACCTTGTCGTTTTCCTCAACAATATCAATAGGCATAAATGGCACAATGTTGCGCGTTCCTGTCCTTCGACAACGCAACCAAACGAATCGTACGAACGGCAACAATATCGTTCGTGACGGATAGACTTGTTAGCAATTGAACGTTAGCATACCCTCGCCGACTCATTTGCGACCAATTTCGGTCGGGGCTCTACGGCCACGCGTAAATGTATCGGTGGCAATAGAAAAAGTGATTGATTTATAGGGATAGAAGTACAGGTTGAGAGCGGCAATTTCATTGAATGGAAATCGCACGGGGCCGGTGAATTTATGTGCAGGAAATGTCTCGCCGGTTTCGACTCGATGCGAATCTATTGTTCGCCGTTACGAAAAATCGGCCGTATCAAGATTCACCGTGCGCCGGCGATCTTCGACATTGTCTGGGCGACAATGACAAAACCGATCATTCGCCTTCCAAGTAGAATCACTCAAGCCTCTAGCGAAACCGACTCGCAATTCCCCGCGATGATTATCGTTGACACGGTCTATATTTGACTTTAATGCCGGCAATAGCGTTCCCCTGACCTCTTACGAAACGGAGTTTCGTGTTGAACTTTTTTGTCGGAACTCGGAGTCGTGTTATTTCGTTGCCACACAATGCGGTTTCTTGTGGTTGTCCTTACGCAATGCGTTTTGAAAAAAAAAGGGGTCAGGTATTTTTGCAAAAAAGTGCTCGTGTATATTAACCCTTTGCGCTCGAGAGGCGCCTGTTCGTCGCCAAATGATAGTTCCACAAATTTTCAGACTTCAGTTAGTTTGTTTATTAATCAGAACCGGAGGTTAAATAATCATATGTGTAAATTTTAGTATACGACTTAACTAAACTAAATGAAGCTTAATATAAGTGAATCTTGGTAAATATTTCACACTTCAAAATCTTTGAAATTAATATTGTTAGACAGCTAACAGTCACCTTTCGAGTGCAAAGGGTTAATGATAAATTAAGCTAGTAACCAAATAAAGAAGATTGATGCACTGTGCTTTTAAACGTCACTCAACGTTAATAGAAGATGTTGATAATGTAAAAATTAGTGAAATCTGCAATACTTAATATTATACCAAATTTCTACTTTTACTTTATTTAGTAGAGTGAGAAAGCTCAGGTATGAATAGAATAAAGTGCTTGGAATATTAATAATATATATATTTAAAACAGTTTAATAGTAACAACTTAAACGGCTTTTCAATTTAGCAACTACTAAGTTCTTACTTTCTTCAGAATCACACTTTTTCTGCCTTCACAGTTAAATTCTTTCTGCCACGCACTCGCATGTATCCCAAAATATATTCTTCCAAACACTCGTTTCCTTTCTTTCTAATTGACAACCTTTCTCATTCAATGCATTCGGTAACATTTGCTCAAAATTCCTCAATTGCGACGTTTTCTCAAGTACACATTCTGTTATCGACCGCAACAACGTTTCTTAATTCTTAAGGTGACGTATTGTTCCGGCTCGTGTGATGATGCCCCTTCCTTGATTATCACCTTGACTCAGATCCCGGATGGCGCGATTTTAATGAGGAATAATATTATACGTTTCGTTTGCCTTGCTTCTCTTTATTTCTTTTTCTGGTTTTTGGGCGAAGGTCGATCGCCTTTTTAAGGGTTTGGAAAATAGGAAATGAGAGAGGGAAGTTGACAACTGTAAGGTGGAGGGAAAAATTCGGGAAAGGGAAATCACTGGTAGAAGGGGGTGGTCACCCAGATAGGTTAGGCTCTGACCCAGGGGATACACGATGGTCAGGCCCAGACTTCGTGGTAATAAACCAGAGCCGATTTTTTATGATACAGACAATAAATATAGATCCCTAACACATTCTTTCTGCCACGCACTCGCATGTTTCCCAAAATATATTCTTCCAAACACTCGTTTTCTTTCTTTCTAATTGACAACCTTTCTCACTCAATGCATTCGGTAACGTTTACTCAAAATTCTTCAGTTGTGACGTTTTCTCATGTACTCATTCGTCTTTCGCGCCTTGGAAACACTCAAGACCAAACATTCTACGTTCACACGACTAAACTCGCATCCACTCGATCGCATTCCTACAATATCGCATAAAATTTCGATAAATGCCTGCATATTTCCTGAGAATGTTTAACCATATTTAAGTAACTCAATCGATTCAGATATCATAGCTGTTTAACTGCAGCAATTTTCTCAACGGCGTTAAACTTATGAACCGTAGCGTATCGGTAACGTTCCAACAAACGTTCTTAGCGTTCAGCGACACCAAGGAAGGCGGAAACTCTTTCCTTTTTATCTCTGAAACGGTCGCTTCCGTGTGGAATTCCTTCTATTTGATAAATGCACTGAATTCCGCTGTAACCACGGCGCCATTCCGCTCGCATTTTTCTGCCTAGTCGCCTATAATTTTCCCTCGTGGCACGCTTTAAATTTGTCAGTCTGTTGCACCACTGAAATACCTATACGTGCAGTATCTGCTTCAACCGGAAATCGTGGAACAGCTCATAACGAGATAAATAATAAAAAACGATATTCTTGTGGAATTTCTTTGGTACGAAAGAGTACAATATACAGAATATAAATAAAACTTGTATAAACTAAGTAACAGAAATTCCAACACCAAATTAACCCCTTGCGCTCGAGAGGCGACTGTTAGTCGCCAAACGATAGTTTCACAAATTTTTAGATTTTAGTCAGTTTATTTATTAATCAGACCCAGAGGTTAAATAGTTATATATGTAATTTTACTATACGACTAAATGAATTTTAATATAAGTGAATCTTAGTAAATATTTTGCACTTGAAAATCTTTGAAATTAATATTGCTAGACGACTAACAGTCACCTCTTGAGTGCAAAGGGTTAATAGTTTTACGTTAAAAAATAGTTAATGCGAACAAAGAATAGAAATCTTTACTGAGATTTCGATTAATATTTATAATGAACATTAAAATTATTATAATTGAATAATAGATTACTATGTAATAGATTACTATGTAACAGATTACTATGTGATAGATTACTATGTAATAAATTACTATGTAACAGATTACTATGTAATAGATTGCTATGTAATAAATTAACATGTAATAAATAACTATGTAACAGATTACTATGTAATAGATTGCTATGTAATAAATTAATATGTAATAAATAACTATGTAACAAATTACTATGTAACAGATTACTATGTAGCAGATTGCTATGTAACAGATTACTATGTGATAGATTACTATGTAACAGATAACTGTATAAACATAGGCAATATCAAATATGTAACGTGTATAAAAATTTTTAATTTACATGAATTTATTATGCACCACGCACCTGGCTGATTTAAACGGCCCTAGATGTACGCGGGCACTTATGGCAATAAGTCGTGGACTCGTGAAACAAAGACGAAGATGTACTGCGAACAGAGTATCGTCGTGTTCTTGGGAAAGTGCATGTATGTGTCGCTCTTGAAAGCGAACCGAGTTTCTTAACGTTTACAGGTGCGTGGACGTTACAGGGAACGGACAGAAATTACGTGAATCGAATACGCTCACGGTTAAACGCGACTATAGTCGTTTCACGAGCCTTCGTTACGTTTGAGAACGTGAACGCGTTGCGAAGGGATTGCACGAGTTCAACGCTTCGTTTCTAATCTGTTTTTAATTGACGGTACGCAGCTGCGAAGCGAAATTTACTCGACTTAGAAGTAAAATTAATATTTATATTGACCATGTTGAATTTCTTGTTTTAAACAGTACAAAAATTGTACATTACAAGTATATCATCGATCGTGATCTCCCAACGGGCACTAAATTATTCACAATAAACAATTGGATATTCTGAAAAAAAATTCCGTACCATTTCTTCAATCTGTTTTGAAACAATCTTCAATAATCATGATAAAAATGTTTCAAAAACATTTGATATAATAGTAAGTCATGCAATACCCAATGTATGAAGCGTCTTAAAAGCGATTACAAAAAATTCTGATCAAATTCCTGTTTTACTTCGACCGTGCAGTCGTTTCGTTAGCATTTGATCTCGTGAAAGGGACACGGTCGTACGAATAACCGTATTGTTATGCAAAACATCTCGGAAATGATGTATAACGGCGAAATAAGGATCAAAAGTCGTTTTGTGGTTGAAAGGATCGCTGAGTAACGATCGTAGGCTGACACAGGTAATCCGTCGACGAACATTCTATTGAAACGGCATCAAAAGCACATTTGGAGCACGGAAACCCACGCGGTGAACGTTATTCTTATGTCCGTGCCGTTGTATCGCACACGCACGCATTCACTATGTTGTTTATTGTTCAACGGTACTAACTAATTCCGACAACATTGTGCTACCGTGCAGGGACGTTCCATTAACAATGGGAAATTTATGATACCTGGAAAAACCAAGGATTCGATACACTTCCAGCGAAATTTAAATCACTTACTGAACCTGAATTCATATCGAATTTGAATTTGAACTAATATTCTTTCGTAGCAATCTATTCTTATACGTTGAAAACAAGTCATTCGTTTTGAACAATTTAAAGGAGAGTTCTATGATACATGTATTCACTTTTAACCCTTTGCGCTCGAGAGGTGACTGTTAGTCACCAAATGATAGTTTCTCAAATTTCCAAACTTTAGTTAGTTTGTTTATTAGTTAAACTCAACGGGGAAATAGTGATACATGTAAACTTTAGTATACTACTTAACTAAACTAAATGAAATTTAATATAGGCGAATGTTAGTAAATATTCGGAATTTTTTAATTTTTGAAGTTAGTATCATTAAACGATTAAGTCACCTCTCGAGTGCAAAGGGTTAAATCTTTAATTTGAAATAAACTGAATTTGCAGTATCATCTATAGCAACCACAGAATAGGGCAATAGAAAAATAATTACAGTAGAATCATTCTTATCTGAATACCCATTATTAGAATATTGTACCCGGATATTCTATTATTCGAACAGAGTGTCATCTAATAATGGTCCTTTAGTTTAGAAAGTTATGAAATTTAACAGCGAAAGAGATATGGGATACATAAATATTTAAAATTTAAGTGTTTAAAATATTAAATTTCTTAATATCCATTTAAACCAATTAAATTTAGCCCAAAAGAAGGTAATTGTGCTAGTTCGAAAATTCTTTTACGTAAACATTTTCGTCTCCCTATTAGTTCATATACAGGAGGCTCTTCCGTATACTCGTTTAAAGTGAAACAGTCTCAACCCTAAATAACGTCCAATTAAAAAGGAAAGATTGGTTAACCTACCTAACCTGAGATTGGAATCCTACATAGTTATGTTCATCCTTGCTTAAATAAATAAACGAACAAAGTTTGAAAACTCAAAGTCTGAAACGCGCAAACGAGCAAGGAATCCCCAATCGAAGGGTTACCATCTCGACTATTAACAAGGGCCGAACAACCGGCGACATTGTTAGACCCGCGAGGTCGCATCGATTCGAATCTCGAGGCAACCGTTCCACGTTGATTGCCGCGGCCAGGCATTTGCCGGTGTTCATTGAACGTCGGCCAAAGAAAATATAAATTCCGCGGATCACCGCGATCGCTGCGTGTGCACGCTGCCAGCGTTTTGGCATACGGCCTGCATACCGCCTGTGTACACGCGTTATCGGAATTTCTAAGTTCCCTCGTAACTACACTCTGCCGATCGAAGGCTTGTGTACACGCACCAGCGGCTGCAATATTCTCCAACATTTATTTCTGCTGCAACGTTAACGCGTTAGTGTGTTACAGTGTAATCGTGTCGAAGACAAATGATATTGCCGGTACAGTAGAGTGCAAAAGTTTCGGATAGAAGATTCGGAGGAAATAAGTTAATTAGCTCTAGAGTTATGTTCAGAATTGTGTGTTATGTATAATTTGTGAACACATCTCGTTTAAATAATAAACTCTGTTATATTATCATTCTAACAGATACGTGTTTGTAACGGCAACAAGATAATTGGTACCACCATACAATACATTTCCAATAATGAACAAAGTCCGTGTTTTGTTCTCATCGATGAGACTTTATTAATATTAAGAACGAATACATATATGGTACGGTGTAGTTAATTATGAATTATGAAATTTAGAAGGTGAAACAAATCTCTACCTGAATTCCATTTCTTTATTTACCACTGCAAAGATTCGAATTTGACTAAAAATTCGCAGTCTGATCAACACATATTCTATACGATCTCACTATTCAAATCTCTAAAACTTTCCAAGAGAATAACATTTAGTGTATTCTAATCTATAATTTAACACGCGCCAAGTATTGCCTCTGTATGTGGCAGTTTGTTACTACCCTCTAATTAACAATCGTTATCCCCACTCCTTGGAATATTCAGCATTCATATACGTTTATTTTTCAATCTGCCATTTACTTCAACACAATTACTAGTGTATGAGTAACAATAATGCTATACACGCAAATCATTTCAACCTAGAGAATTCAGTACTCAAAGGGTTAAGAAACAATTTAACACGAGCCAAGTATTGTCTCTCTATGCGGTAGTTTGTTACTACCCTCTAATTAACAATCGTTATCCCCACTCCTTGGAATATTCAGCATTCATATACGTTTATTTCTCAATCTGCCATTTACTTCAACACAATTACTAGTGTATGAGTAACAACAATGCTATACACGCAAATCATTTCAACCTAGAGTATTCAGCGTTCAAAGTGTTAAGGAACAATTTAACACGAGCCAAGTATTGTCTCTCTATGCGGCAGTTTGTTACTACCCTCTAATTAGCAATTGCTAGCCCCGTTCCTTGGAATATTCAGTATTCATATGCGTTTGTTTGTCGATTTTCCACTTACTTACTTACTTATAACTTGTTAAGTAACAACAATGCTATACACGCAAATCATTTCAACCTAGAGAATTCAGTACTCAAAGGGTTAAGAAACAATTTAACACGAGCCAAGTATTGTCTCTCTATGCGGCAGTTTGTTACTACTCTCTAATTAGCAATCGCTAGCCTCGTTCCTTGGAATATTCAGTATTCATATGCGTTTGTTTGTCGATTTTCCACTTACTTATAACTTGTTAAGTAACAACAATGCTATACACGCAAACCATTTCGACCTAGAGTATTCAGCGTTCAAAGTGTTAAGGAACAATTTAACACGAGCCAAGTATTGTCTCTCTATGCGGCAGTTTGTTACTACCCTCTAATTAGCAATTGCTAGCCCCGTTCCTTGGAATATTCAGTATTCATATGCGTTTGTTTGTCGATTTTCCACTTACTTACTTACTTATAACTTGTTAAGTAACAACAATGCTATACACGCAAATCATTTCAACCTAGAGAATTCAGTACTCAAAGGGTTAAGAAACAATTTAACACGAGCCAAGTATTGTCTCTCTATGCGGCAGTTTGTTACTACTCTCTAATTAGCAATCGCTAGCCTCGTTCCTTGGAATATTCAGTATTCATATGCGTTTGTTTGTCGATTTTCCACTTACTTATAACTTGTTAAGTAACAACAATGCTATACACGCAAACCATTTCGACCTAGAGTATTCAGCGTTCAAAGGGTAAATCGCGCGACTCGATTCGGGGCGCGTGCGTTTCGCGTGCGCGTGCTCGGGAAACAGAAGCCCTTAACGATCACCGGTCATCTATCGCGGCGAGCGATCGCCGATCGAGCCCCCGTTTACGATTTCATCGATCCCCGTCGCGGTATTGTCCGCCCCGATCGATCGTCTTATCGCGCCGGCCATCTTCTGCGCGCGGTCACTCCCACACCTGGCCCCTCGTGAAAACGAGAACACGGGGCCAGCAGGCCTGGCGCACACGAGCACACCGATCTTCAGCACCCTTCTTTTTTTTCTTCCCTTTCTCCACCTTTCGCGCTCCTACCTTTTCGCTCGCCAGTTCGTTCGTGCCTTGCTTTTTGCCGGTTTTGCTTTGCCTCGTCTTTTTGCCCGGCACTTTGTACGAACGTGTACGCGCGATCGAGCGAAATAGATCGAATTGGGCAGGTTCGGCTGAGGGTGAATTCATTGGACGGCTCGCGGAAACGTATTATATTTGTTGCGTCCTCGATTAGGGTAGAGATGCGTACAGTAACGAGCCTATACCTGCCTCGATTGAAGGGAAGTGGTTACCAGCCCTCCCTTCTTACAATACTTGTAAGCAATTGTGATTGGTTCGGAATTGCCATCACTTTTGCTATAAATATCGATGTAAAAACAGACACTCAGAGACACTCAGCAACAGACTCAGAAATACACACGGAACAACCACAAATCACAGAACAAACACACAAGAGACACAACTCATCAAGAGAACACAACTATTGTAAACACTCAACTCAACTCTATCGTGTTCAATTTGACATACAATCAACTCTTAACACTTTACCGACCGCTCGTGAATCAATTTATTCCTGACCAGTTTACTAACTTCGCAGAGGATACATCATTAATGAATCGAACACAATGATTTCCTTTGAATAATTAATAGTTCAACATCTCTTTACAGTATATATATATACGATTTTGTTTAAAATAGTCACCTTCGTGTAAGGGAACATTACAAAACTTACAAACTGAAGCATATAAAAAGCCGATTAATCGGCTTCCGGTCGGTAAAGTGTTAACATCAGCCTCATTAAGAGAAAAAAAAACCAATCGCCATACAAGGCGATTACGAAAAAGTCGGGAAGTATTTCGGGAGCAATACATCGCTCTCGCAACTAAACCGACGTACAAAACAATAGTTGGCGGCGATCGAACGTGGACGATGATCGCGCTTAACTCTTTAGCTGCGAGGGAATTAACACTATTACTACCGCGAAATTCTCGCATAAGACAGACTACAAATTTTTCTCAAAAAATAAATAATGGAAAAAGAAGAGAATATTGAAAAATGTATTATAGGTGTATTTGAAGAAAAGTCTAAAATTTAAATAAATTTAATTCGATTACGTTGTATATATGAAATTCTAATCGAAATTTTAAAAACGGTCATTTGACCGGTTGTGGTAGGAATAGTGTTAAATGGTATTTATGTATAGACAATTTCCATAGCAGAGGGTTATCGTTTTATTATCCATATTTATCGCACCTCTGTTCTTCACTCTTAAAGGAGAATTTTCTTACTTTATTTCGCTGCAGCTTTCTTCAATTTTATTATCCGTATACGAGCATTATCTGTGTCTGTTTCATAGACATAATAAAATAAAAATATGAAGTATAATTTACGGAAAAATATGTTATAATGTATTCAGAAACTACAAATGCAGGCGAAATAAGGCAACCGCCTTAAATGGCACAGAGCTAAGCTCAACAACGCTAAAACGCATCACATACATGTAGGAGCCAGAAATTACCCATAGATTTATTAAGTTTTATTTATACTAATTAGGATTTAAGATTATGAAGGTTTAGTGGCGAAATTATTTCGTGGGGCGGCACTGCCTGCGCGGAGGGCAGAAGATCGTGAGCGAGCGAAACGGAGTTGTAAAAACGATTTTGTCACGAAATGTATTTTTTTTGACACAAGACGTCCATCCTTTGTTCATTCCGTGCGCAATGTTCATGTAATTGTAACCTAACTCTCCTTTGTACTATTTTAAAATATATAATCTTTTATTAATTGTTTCCTACATACATGGTAGAAAATCTTTTATTCCGTACATATGTTTGACTTATTAATTGGAAATATATGAATCTGTATATCAAACGCATTTTAACGTTTAAGAATGACCTATTAAACTAATAAAGGCTTCAAGTAAAAATCAAGAAACTTGGGTATAAAGAGACTCCAGCGTTAAAATAAATTATTAAACAAAGTAAAGCCCTCGTTACAATCAGACGACAAAAACCAACTTTAAAATAAAATTAAAAACACCATAATACCATAATACGAAACCAATACTAATCATTAACCCTTTGCACTCGGCGTCATCTCGAACGTATTTGATGGACGTATTCTCGGTTTCTCAAAATCACTAATTTTTTTTATATATCTTGGTAACTGCACCATATTTTGATTCGATATCTTGTGCGATTTTAGCAGAAAACTTCACAGAAACACGCATTTCTGAAAAGATTGCGCTGGAATAAGTTCTAATGTCCCCTGAGAGGGGACAACGGAGTACAAAGGGTTAAACCAAAATATTCATGAAACAAAACATTAAAAAAAAAAAAAATACTAAATAAACCAATACTAAAAATTCGCCGCATATCAAAACAAAATGATCCCAATCGTTTCCGTCACCGAATAATAAACCCTGAGATCCGATATCCGCTGTCTCTGTATCGTTTACAACAAATCGACGATGTTTCGTTCGAACAAGATTTATTACAGAATTAATTGCGAAGCGGTTTTCGACCCTTTTCCAACAGGATGCGCGTCGATAAGGATACCGAGCCGACAAATCCTCGACGGAGGAGCCGAACGGATCCCCGAGATCCAGTGGCGATTTTCACGTCGACCGTGGCGATTTTCACGTCGACCGTGTCTGCTGTTCGCGAACCGCCGCTATCGCGACGACAATCGAGATCGACGAAGCCACTTACACGCTCGCACCTTACGAAACAATAAATAATGGACGTCCCGTGCGATGTTCGCCGTGTAGAGATGATCGAACGGCCGCATCTTGGGATTATGCAAGGGTTGAGCAACAACGAGACAGGATACGAGCGTTGGTGAAAGAACGGATCCCTGATCGCTGTGGTGAAATGCGAGGGAAATGTGGGAAACGAGGAAAATATTCGAATTTGCATTGGAAATGACTGGGCGAAGACACCACGTTGGGATCGGCAGGTTTCGAAAGGGCTGAGGGGTTGAGTTTCAAGTGAGTTCCGGGTTGCTTTCTTATTCGATGTAACGGAATTCATAAAAATATCACAGGAGAGTAAGAATATGAGCCGTTTATTTTGAAAGTGGCCTAAGTCCATTTTTCAAAAAAATCGAGTTAGCTACCTTAATAGTTACATTTTTACATGATATTTTCATTATGAAGAAGATTGTTACTGATATACTTAAAATTATTAAGATTTTGTAACACGAGAATTTGCTGGTCAATGAAATGATCAAAAAGTTTATTTTGAAAGTGGCTTAACTCCATTCTTGATAAGAAAACGTATATTATTCACTTAATAATTGCCACTATTTTATATCCATTAAATAAATGACTGCGTGTACCATCGGTAATTTTCAGACTTCAGTCAGTTTGTTTATTAGTCAGACCCGGAGGTTAAATAGTCATATATATATATAATTCTAGTATACTACTTAACTAAACTAAATGAAGTTTAATATAAGCGAATCTTAATAAATATTTTGCATTTGAACATTTTTGAAGTTAGTATCAGTAGACAACTAACGGTCGCCAAATGATAGTTTCGCAAATTTTCAGGCGATTCAATTACGTTGTGTATACAAAATTCTAATCGAAATTTTAGAAACGGTCATTTGACCGGTCGTGATAGGAATAGTGTTAAGAGAAAGCTGGTTTATGATTAATTTTTGCTTCGTAATATATCTGTATTGAATTTCTTACACTTACGATCTTCGCTCCCGATCTTCGGCGAAAGAAACGGACCTTCCGAACGAACGAAAGGAATAAAACTTAAGAGGCGTTACGTAAAAATGTTCGTGTAACGAAACGATTAAAACGAAAAAGTCGTAGAGCACGATAAACGTTCAGTCATCGTAGAATATTGTTAACGAACCAGGACAGGTGATCCGACGACAAACACAGTGCTCGTTTTTCCCTTTAATTAGGGACGGGAGGAGAAAAAAAATCGCGTACAGATTCGTCACGCTGTCGACGGAACAACGCGTTATCCATCACTGTCCACGGGAGAATTTTGTTATTCAACCTGATGCGTTTCCGGCCTGTCATCTCCGGCTCGATCTCGGCCGGCCCCGATATTCAGCGTGCTTCGATTAGCGCTACTATGTTTATTCAGTCGAAGCGTCACAAAGCGTCAGATCGAATCTGACAGACCTTCTTTAACGAGCCACCACTGGCCACGATTGAATTCTTGGCCGCGAGCGTGTCAATGCGATTTGTATCGAAGATCGATGGACCAGGGACGGTAAACACAATCAGGCATTCAAACCGATTACATAAATGAATTCCGCAGTGACCGTGAGCTAATCTCGAATGAATCGCGCGACAAGCTTCTTAACCGCGACAAGTTAATTCGAGTTTTTTAATTTACATTGAACGATCGAGCCAATTTAACACTATTTCCACCAAGAGGTGTCAAAAGACACCTTTCAAATTTTAACTTAACATTATTCCCTAAATTTAATCATTTCTCCACAATTAATTTTTTGACTTTTCGTACAACAATTGCTAAATTAATTCAACGATATCATTTTCTTCCAGCTCACCCAGCATCTAAAAATGTGCACATAGTATACCTGTTTCTACCATGAGGTGTCTTTTGACACCTTAAGGATTTCATAACAGTGTCTACTTTTAAACCGTTTTACATATAAATATCAACACCATTTTGCAGCATCATATCAATTGTAATCTGATTAGGGAATCACGATTCCTTCTTTAAATGACGGATATTGTCATCTAAACACATTTACAGTGGCTCCAAAAAGTATTCGTACACTGTATTATAAGGAAATTCATCTATTTCTGAAATTTTGATTTCAATGAAACTTTATGCGTGTACAGAGCATGGTGTGTCCTGCATGGAGCAATTTTTTTGGCGGCAAAAAAGCTTTTAACCCTTTGACTGCTAAAGGCGTATATATACGCCTTCATAAGTCCATCAATATATACGAAAGGCGTATATATACGCCCTCACAAATCCATCAATATATACGAAAGGCGTAAATATACGCCCTCTGTATTTTGTTACTATAACACCTTTATTACTGTTTTACCGATTAATTCAACATGGAATTTATTGTCCTATGCAATCTAGCAATTAAATATGTTATTATTATTTGCCATTATTATCTTTTAAACCCTAAAAATGGTATCAAATTTCCGGGTACTGTTTTGGTCACTAGTCAGTGGACAAGTCACAGCGATTGACAAGCGAAAAACTCGCCGTCCATATTGATGGATTCGTCCAAGAGCGCTCCGCAGTCAAAGGGTTAAGGATTTCATAACAGTGTCTACTTTTAAACCGTTTTACATATAAATACCAACACCATTTTGCAGCATCATATCAATTATAACCTGATTAGGGAATCCCTATTTCAGTTGTGACGGAAGATACTTTGATGTTTGCTTGTTTTTCGCCGTGTTGCATTTTGCCAACCACATCCTTTCCAAGTAGACAAAAAAAGCGCCAAATAAAGTATTGTTCAGGTAATAGAGCAACAGGAACTTGCTTACGTTGCGAAAAGTATACGTGTGGGAAGTGCTTAGTAGAGCAACAATTGATTTGTAAAAACTGTGGTATTGAACAACGAAAAAATTTTATTACAATGCTGTTTTTATGATTATTGTTTTTTTTTTTGTTACAAAGATTGAATTTTTATATATGAGACTGAAAGTTCGTTAAGTTAATGATATTACAATGTTTGATTATCTTTCTAATAAAAATAAAAAAATGAAGAATGTAATATTTCTTAACTATTGTTCCCGTTATGTTGCTCAAATTATCTATATTTAACCGATAATTTGAAATCCCGACAGTTTTTGCCATTATTTGCATTCAAACGCAAAGGTGTCGAAAGAGGTATACAGAAAATCATGGTAGAAATAGTGTTAACACTGCTGCGTTCCTCGAATTTTGTCGCGATCAGTCGTTTCGTAATTTTATTAACCCCTTCACGTACAATGACGTCCATTTGATGTGCCATTGTAGACTGTGACGTTTTCGAGACATGCAGTGGCTCCAAAAAATATTCGTGCACTGTATTATAAGGAAATTCATCTACTTTTGAAATTCTGATTTGAATGAAACTTTATATGTGTACAGACCATGATGTATCCTGCGTGGAGCAATTTTTTTGGCGGCAAAATATCTTTTAAGGGGGCTGATAACGAATTTCAAAGTTTCACACTGATTTTTCACGCTTTGAATACAAGCTTTTCTGTGTTCTTTTTTTTATGGCAGGGCGATAGGGTATTAAAAATTAAACATTTTCTACTTGAAAGGTTTTGCTTCATCAAGTACTATTACAAAGTTATCTTTAAAAAATAAGAAAAAGTTCAGAAACTTCAACGCTGGTTTCATCCGTTTAAAATGGCATTTAGATGAAAAGAAGGGATTAATTCATACGTATACTATTACGATCTACATATCCACAAAGTTTTATCAAATACTTCTCTATCAGACTCAGAATTTTGGGGTTAAATGAATTTATTTGTGACATAGTGTACGAATACTTTTTGGAGCCACTGTATTCCAAAATGTTTTGAAATGTTTCATGCTTCACAGAACTGTTAATTTATTATTTTATAATGTTACTTGATATATCAACCTGATTACATGTTATACTGCAATGCAAATTTCAAAATAGAACGTTCTGTTTTTAAACTTGCACATATTAATCGAATTTAAATTTAATTTACCAAAAATTCTCAAATCTAATTGATTCATCGTTTCTCATATTTTATTATGTATGGTATTAATAGTTAGATACCTAACTGTATGCAACTCTATCGTTTTATTACATAATTTTGTACACATTAAAGAGCTATGCCCATCTAGTAGGTAAATAAATAAACAAATATTATAACTGTTCAGTTGGGCCAAATTAAATAGTATTTTCCGGACACATCAAATGCCATTTTATTTGTATGCCAAGGGGTTAAAAAGAATTCATAATTTACCGAAAAACGGTTCTTCAGCATAAAATTGAAAGGATAGAACAAGCTATTGACAACAGTTTCTTTATTCATCCTATAAAACTAATGAGTTTTCTTAGTAAAACGGAAACACGTCTGAGATAAAAATGTTTAGAAAACGGTAACAAAGTTAATTCGATAGAAAATTAAGCTTGACTTATATTGAATTCGCTTCTAATTAAATTATAATACTTGTGTTCGTTTTCGCTATTTGTTCTGCTGCTATTATTACAGTGATATTGGTTTTCGAGAATGAATTACCTCAGACGTATTCCAATCTTTCCGAATAAACGTAACGTTTACGGGTAATAATGTCCAATGCCTCGGGAACACGATTGCAAAGGCAATGAGGAACTAATAAACGATGGAACAATCAAGATTTCAACGGAGCAAACTCTGTTTGATTAAAGAGAGCATAAAATAGTCTCCTTTATTTTCTTCTGATACGCATGACGGCAACCAGGACAAATATCGCTGCCATTAAATGAGATAACATCCCGAGCAAATTAATCCTTCCATAGCGATTATCCGTTTCCCTTTAGCGATTATCGTTTTTGCTCGACACTGTCCCTAGGATCCAGTTTTTATCGTTACAGAGCAAACGTTTAACGCTGAATTAAACGAATCCGTGGCTCGAAAGCGGAGCTAAAGGAACTAGGTAGGCATTCGTTTAAAATAAATTGTACAGTCGATCCTAAAAATATTCAACGGTATAATTTTCACGTTTATACTCTTGCTGTGAACAATTATGCGGTGAATATTAATATTATGTGTATAACCTATCTGTTAACACGTTCATGCTGAGTTTCTCGCCGGGACCAAATCCAATTGCATAGAAAACTAGGGTAAAAGAAAATATAAAAACAGCAAAAATTTTAACATTTTTTTTTTTATACACATTATACTTCAATGCTTATTCCATTGAATTCCTTTTAAAATTCCAATTTAAAATCCTATTTAACTTTAAGAAAAAGAGCATCACCCACATACGGTGTTAATGGTAATGTGTTAATAGAATACCACTCTTTTGAACTAACTTTTGAAGTAATGTGACAAAAGTCTTTCCACACGATTTACATAAGACTAGGGCGTATAAAAAATCCTGCAAAAACTCCGTGAAATACTTTCGAATACGTAGTTTGAGGAGTGAAATTAGATTGTTAAAAAAAAAACAAAAAAACTAAAGAAGTTTTATAACTGCGGTTATTTTGCAAAATCTGCACAAACTGGTGCCACTTTTTAGTGTCGCAAAAGAACTCACTATGCCGTCGCAGGGTTATAAATCGTAATTTTCATGTTACACGTGTAATTTTCACATAATTTTAATATTCTTGCAATCGACTGTATTTATTTCAAACACACAGTTTCCACAGCTATACTCGAAGGAAACCGTTGATCGCTTTCGCACAGATACGAGAATCGCGATTCTTATTGCGGAAGTCATAAACCAAAACTAAATCACAGGCTGCCGTCGGAATTGAATTAATTAGCGCAGAATAAGCGATATAATCGAAGGGAACAGTGAAAATGCACGCGTCTGATTTATTATTAGTAGGCGTGGAAAATAAATTACAGAATTTTTTCAACACTTAAACCGAGCTTTCTGTTTCCTCTGCAAACAAGAAACCGCGATAGTTGCGATTATGCAACTGTAATTTTCGCACAATATTTCTAATTTCTAATTACCACTGAAATTTGCATACAATTAAAATTACATCTATTTCTGAACGGCTAATTCTTTGCAAATTATGAAGGTTCCACAAAAATCCCTATGTGATCGTATTTCCATAAAAACTCCTATGCGACAGTAACTTCTTTTCCAAAATAAAACTTTAACCCTCTATGGGCCCGTGTAACTTTCAGGTCACATGCTAATTTATTGACATTTTAACAAATAATTTTATTATTTTTTTTTCATGAGATGGCGTATACATATTAATTATATAATGTTCTATAATGTAAAATTGTTTAAACTGAAACATTTTTTTGCATCTGCATATAAAAGATTATAATCGTTGATTTTTCGTTCCATCGATCTTTTTATATTCAAAACAAAAATTTGGCCCATAGAGGGTTAAATTATTCGCACTAATAGAAACCTACCTGTACAGATTTCTATAGAACCATACATGTACAACACTAAGATTCTAAAAACATTTCTACAGAGCTACAACAGCTTCTGAGAAAGCTTCCACGCGATCAAAATTTCGGATCAAAGTTTCTATATAACCACAACTATTCCACTCAAAAACCTGTTCAGAAACCGCTGCTTCCTTATCCTGAAAGTTTCACCGACCCCCAAAGTCGTGCAACCCCGTTAAATCATAATCACGAAGAATCGGGCCAGCTCGAGAAATCCTCGCGAACGACGAGCCGTGCAGCAAGCGAAAGGGTTAAAACGATATAACTCACAGACGAGCGTTTAAAGGCAAGCAGCAGCAGAAGAAGAAGAAGAAGAAGAAGAAGAAGCGATATTGCTACAGAGAAGGCATGGTGGCCCGTTGGATCGATAGAAATACCGAAAGATTCTAATCGTCAGCCTCCTCTGGCAAACAGAAGTCGTGACTTCGATGTCCGTCGCTACCTCTTTCAACGATCTCCCTCTTCCACTCGCCCTTTTTGCTCTTTCGCGTGTGCATCGCGAACGGTTCGCCTCTTCTATCGATGATCAGTGTGGAAACGAACACGCGAAAAGAGGAGTCGCAAAAAAAAAAACGAGGACGGGAGAAGAAAAGGTAGACACAGCTCGGACTTTGCATTGACGCGCGGATCAAGAAGAGGAGAGGTTTCGCAACGTCACGATTTTCTGCCGGCGGTATCGATCCCGGCGATCTATCGGAAATCGCATGCGAACGGCATACCCCACGACTTTCCACGGCCGCTTAGATTCTTGTAGATCCCCCGCGAATTTGAATTACGAGCCGGCCACACGCGGGATCTCTTGTTGATCGAGAAGGAAACGGCCAGTCCCGCTTTCTTGAACGATTATGACAAATGTCTGCACGTCGGCTGCCTCGTGCTGCGTCTGTGACAAATCACCACGAGGAGAGCCCCGTTCGCTTCTAGCTAATTTTAAGGATCGTGGTTTTTTCTGGGGGGGGGGGGGGACGCGATCGCGTCGAGGCAGATAGACGAAGATTAATAAACGGTGTTTTGCCGCCTCTGTTCTTTGGAAGAGGACTCGCAAGAAGCTGGGGAAAGGCTTGATTATCGTGAGTCGTTAAGTTTTTCGGAAAGAACAAGATTCAGCTGTGGTCGCTGGATACGATCATCCGGCAAAAAGTTGGATCGTGAATGCGAGGAGAGAGAGAGAGAGAGAGAGAGAGAGAGAGAGAAGGGATTCAGCGTAGATTACGTGATTAATCGTATGCAGGTTGCGGACAGATCGAAATGAGATCTTTATTATAATTCAGAGGATGCACTCAGGTATGCATCTCTTGCAATTATTTTGTTCTTGTTTCATGACTAGATTGCAATCTTATACTGCAATTTCAGATATTAAAAATGACACCTCGATTTGCTTTTTGTCTTACTTGTATCCTTTCAAACGTACCCGTGCAACCCTGAGAATTATTATTCTCGTTTCACCTGGGTATGCATAGTAATTCCGTGCAACACGTTAAACTGTAAATCTTATAGTAGTGTAATACCTGAAAATATGCGAAACATAATTAAGATAAATGCAGGCCGGTTGCTAACTCAGAAAACGATACTTCACGTGAAGCGATCGTTAAACTTAGCGATTTCTGCATGGGTTCCCTCTCGTTATCTAATTCCTATAAAATATATTTGTACATTCGTACTAAATTTGCGATTTACTAATAATCTATGCAAACAAAAAGATTGCTTCAAATGCATGAAAAGAAATTGATAATAATTCCCCATATTTTCCACAATTCTTCAGATGTAAAAGACATTTTTATGGTAACACCATAATATACCCTTTTCCTTTCATCGAAGCAAAGAGTTCGATGAGTCTTACTGAGTCCCATTGTTAAACAAAATCTTGCATCCGTATAATATTGCAAAAAATTGCAATTTTTAGAACTCTTGCAACTCCTAGGTACATGTAATAATATTGTATAAATTGCAATTTTTAGAACTCTTGCAATCCCTCGGTACACGTAGTAATATTGTATAAATTGCAATTTTTAGAACTCTTGCAATCCCTCGGTACACGTAGTAATATTGTATAAATTGCAAATTTTAGAACTCTTACGATCTCTAGGTACACGTAATAAAATTGTATAAATTTCAATTTTTAGAACTCTGACAATCATTGTATAAATTGCAATTTTTAGAACTCTGACAATCGTTGTATAAATTGCAATTTTTAGAACTCTTGCAATCCCTAGGAACACGTAGTAATATTGCATATATTGCAATGTTTATAACCCTTGCAATCCCTAGGAACAGATAGTAATATTGTATAAATTGCAATTTTTAGAACTCTTGCAATCCCTAGGAACACGTAGTAATATTGTATAAATTGCAATTTTTAGAACTCTTACAATCATTGTATAAATTGCAATTTTTAAAACTCTGACAATCATTGTATAAATTGCAATTTTTAGAACTCTTGCAATCCCTAGGAACACGTAGTAATATTGTATAAATTGCAATTTTTAGAACTCTTACAATCCCTAGGAACACGTAGTAATATTGTATAAATTGCAATTTTTAGAACTCTTACGATCTCTAGGTACACGTAATAAAATTCTATAAATTGCAATTTTTAGAACTCTTGCAATCATTGTATAAATTGCAATTTTTAGAACTCTTACGATCCCTAGGAACACGTAGTAATATTGTATAAATTGCAATTTTTAGAACTCTTGCAATCCCTAGGAACACGTAGTAATATTGTATAAATTGCAATTTTTAGAACTATTGCAATCCCTAGGAACACGTAGTAATATTGTATAAATTGCAATTTTTAGAACTCTTGCAATCCTTCGGTATACGTAGTAATATTGTATAAATTGCAATTTTTAGAACTCTGACAATCATTGTATAAATTGCAATTTTTAGAACTCTTACAATCATTGTATAAATTGCAATTTTTTAAACTCTGGCAATCATTGTATAAATTGCAATTTTTAGAACTCTTGCAATCCCTAGGAACACGTAGTAATATTGTATAAATTGCAATTTTTAGAACACTTACGATCCCTAGGAACACGCGATGCTTCCAAAGTTTCGATCGATAGCGTATGCAACATAAAATCTTCAGATGTTCCTCTAGTCGTTCCAGAGGAGATGATTTACGCCGCAATTAGAACCGCAGGAACGGGGCATATCTCATCCAGTTATTGAACCCGTCAGCGAGGGCCGACTGATGGAGTATCGATGGAAGCTCGTGCAAAAGAAATCCTTGGCTCGCTTGAAATGCGTAATCCAATTTAGGTGACGACCGTAATCAACGGGGGAGAAGATCAGCGTGGCCGGGTGGAAATCGCGAAGAAATCGAATCCTCGGCAATGGAAGCGGGATTCCCCATTACCATTCCTAATTGCGTCCATTAAGTAATTACGCGAGTTATAGCGGTGGTACGTACAGTCGAAGGTGAATCAGAGGAGGAAACAGGTCCACGAAGATCGATTCGATCTCGAGACCGATCATCCCGTCGTGTACGGAGATGCGTGGCCTGATTGGTTCGAAACGACGAACGGATTGGCTCCTTTTATCGCGACAAACGAACAAAAAAATGAAAGGGTTGATGTTCTCGGAGCGCGAACCTCGCAAATTGCGGGCAGTTCGGCAAGAATGCCGACGATAATTAATATCCCGCGGATTCGATGGAACCGGGATGAGTCGGAGGCAACGGTGAACCGATAATCACGATGCATTGGAGAACGGAAACGGAGAACGTGATTATGCTGTCGTCCGGAGGCATTGCGACGGGCGAATGCAAATTTTATAAGTATCGGATCCAAACTTTCTCGAGATGAATTTCGACTTCAATAAGATAGGCTATAATTACCTTTCTTGCATTTGTTTTGTTAATGATCATTCTGACTGTGTATAATGCCCGTGAATTTCGCGAAGATGATTAGGTAGGTAGTATTCGTGAGATTGTCGCCGTAAAAAAGCTAAGAATAAGAAGAAAACGTCGCTTGAATTTAATTGTAATGTAGCAGAACGAACAAACAGTGGTAACAATTATTTCAAAATGGCATCCGGAGGAGGATTAACATCCCTGTGTTACATAGGTGTTTTGTAAATATTATTATTTATCAGTGTCGTTTTACATATTCCATTCTGTAGGGAAAATAACAATTTTGGCAGTACTTTGCATGAAATAAATATCTAATCAGGGTGAAAGTACAGATACCAAATCCTTAATTCTTACATCTACGTTATTTGATCATTATGGCAAATAAACAATACCTTTGTTCAATTAACAAAAGCTTTGCCTTTTTTTATAAAACATCAACGATATAATACTAAGGGTGTCGACAGAAAACATCTAATAATTAAATAAATAAAGTATCGATCCTTATGCATGTATAAGAAATCAGAAGCGTGCAAATAGCGTAGAATACGCGAGAATCCATTAAACATCCCAAGTAAAACGAATATTATTCCACTTTTAACATAAAATTCATTACTTTAATCGCGGTTCGCATAAATTTAAATTTACATAAAAATCCACAGTTTTATCTTTGATCGCGTTATCCATAACGTTCTCCAACGTCTGCTCTCTATTCGCTGATAACCCGGTGAAACAATTTTGCGTTTCCCTCTATTCTTCTCCTTTCTCATGCGCGTGTGCGTGCACATTTTTCTCCGCTTCTGGCTTCTTATTTTTTCTTTTTTTTCGTACTTCTTTTCGCAAGAAACTCGCCCACCGTGACAGGAACTCGAGTTAGAAAGGGAGAATGGCGGAGCCCCGTAAGAGCACAAATGCGAAACGAACGAGCGTTTGAGTCCAGGAAACCGTTTGCGAAGCACGAGTGGCAGCCGAGCAATACGTGCCCGTTCATTGTCCGTCCTTCCGTCCGTCCTCGCAGTCTTTCACGTGATTATTTTTGCCGGTTCGCGGGCACAATGAGCGATTTCTAGCCGGCCCCCATTGTTCCCCCTCGAGACGCGCCGCGTTTTGTGCCGATGCCCGGCCCTAGCGCCCACTTGCATGGACAAGTTAGCTGGAATTTATTTCCTGACAGTGTTCCCAGGTATACGTGTATGCATGCAACGCGAGCAACGAATCGTTGAAACTGGATTTGTTCCATTAGATAACGTTCGATCGATAGAATCGAGCGAGGGGGGCTGCGATGGCGATTTCTTTGGAATTATTTTAGGGGTTTTAGTTTCAGAGATTAATTGTTGTATGATACCAATGGATACCGATGATTTTTGGAGACGACACGAGTATAGTACAACTTCTCGTGTATGAGTTAATATAGGGAGACAGAAGTGTTCGGATAAAAGAATTTTTGAGGAACAAAATAATCACGTTTCTTTATGCTGAATTTAATGTATTTAAATAGGGGTTTTAGGAGTTCTAGAAATTAATTGTTGTACCAATAGATATGGATAATTTTTGGAGACGACACGAGTACAGTACAACCTCCCGTGTATGAATTAAGATAGGAAGGCGGAAGCGTTCGGATAAAAGAATTTTTGAGAAACAGAATTATCATATCTCTTTATGCTAAATTTAATTATTTAAATACGGGTTTTAGGAGTTTTAGAAATGAATTGTTGTACTAATGGATATTGATGATTTTTAGAGACGACATGAGTACGGTACAACCTCTCCTATATGAACTAATATAGAGAAGCGAAAGCTTTCGGACAAACGAATTTTCGAGGAACCGAATAATCACGTTTCTTTATGCTAAATTTAATGTATTTAAATAGGGGTTTTAGGAGTTCTAGGGATTAATTGTTGTACCAATAGATATGGATAATTTTTGGAGACGACACGAGTACGGTACAACCTCTCATGTATGAGCTAATATAGGGAGACAGAAGTGATCGGATAAAAGAATTTTCGAGGAACAGAATAATCACGTTTCTTTATGCTAAATTTAATGTATTTAAATAGGTATTAAGAAGATTTACAGTCTGTTTAAATATTTGTATATGCTATATTTCTTTTACTATTGAATTTGGCAATCTTAAAAAATTAAATTTAAATAAAGAATTAAAGAATTATTGTAAGTGATACTTTTGATCGTGTGATAGGATATCGAGATAATGAATGTTTGGATAAGGGAGATCCTACTGTGTACTGATTCTTAACTTTTGTATCAATTTTATTCATAGTGCGGTCGATGGAAATATTTTTGATTTTTTGAGAATTTTAAACATTTTATACCTGAAAACTAGTTTTCTACTATAGAGAAAGATACTGATTCCGGTGAACAGTTAAATAATTTTGTTTACACGTTGCTTGCACGCACAACTTAATAAACGTTCTTCTAAAATATGGCACTGTGCCGCCATATTTGAACGTTACCACGGATCTGGTGTGTCGTCAAAGTCGTTTCGATCGAAAGGGTTAAAGAACCTATATCCTCCGGGGACACACAATATAAGCAGATTCCGTTTTTAATATCCACAGCTGTTATTTTTACGGACCACATATCCGACACATAAAATCTAACGAGATAAAATATCCCGGAATAACGTCGCTGTACTGTTGGATACTAATTATAGGGCCGTTATTAAATAATCCTGCATAAGATGTCGTCCATTAAAGCGCTGCTGACTTTACGACGCCCGCGTGTCACTGAAAGTGTGTAAATAAAACGAGATAAAATATGAACGCCTATACCGGCGTATGCTGAAATACTGAACACCGGTTGTTGCGAGGGATCGAGTTTAACCACCATAATAATAATTCTTTCGTATCGCGACGAATAAACGTTCGACCGCGGCCGTTTTAAGCTCTTTAATCGGTAACAATGTTGAATAACTAATTTGCTCTTATAGGGAAACGAATCGCATGATTTATTGTAATACCATATATTGTATATCGTGATTACAGTTATAGTATACGCATTTTGATGTACGCAACATGTAATTCAAATGTATGCAAATCGATCGAGAAATTAAGTGCGCAGGATGAGCGTCGCAAATTGAAGAACAGCTTGATAGAATAACTTGTGAATTATTTATAGCAGATAAAAAAAGTTTCGAATAAAAGTTGCACGGTATCGAGTGGAATACATGATAATGTAATACTTTAATATAAAATTAATATTTTTAATATTTTTTAATATAACTATAATATATAATTTCTTTTTCTAATGAATAATTCACGGAGTTGAGATTCATTCCGGTACACGTATACAAATAGATTAAGATTCTACAGATTATAGAAATTAAGTTGGGACACTCGAATAAAATCCAAGTTGCATAAAATTATGATTACTCCAGTAATGTACATGGTACATACTAAACGCCTCGTTCAAGAAAACAAAAATCACCTCGAATTCTTTTTTTAACGCCTAGAAATAGCAATATTACAGACAGTCAAAGTATACCTTGTACGATTGTTGTGAAAACATATTCCAGTAATCGAAAAACTGAATTTCACTCTATTAAAACAATATTATTTATTTCTTTGTATTCTGAACTGAATTGCTGGTGTAAATATCAGGACGCCAATAGGAGTCTTCCATGTCAAAAAGATAAACTATGAGGTAAACGAACGCCTATAGGCGCCCACAGTTAATTTAACCTAGGGGTTAATTTATAATAGGTAACAATGAAATACAAAATGTATTACTTGGATTACTGATTGTTTTGCACGTCGGTATAACTGCGGGAGCGGTGTACTGCTCCCGAAAGTTTCCCGACTTTTTCGTGATCCCCTTGTGTGGCGAAAGATTTTCATCCTCTTGATGAGGTTGATCTCTGAATGTTTATACTGAGTATCTCTTGGTGAGTTGTTCTGTGTCTTTGAGGTTTTGTACTGTATATCTCTTGATGAGTTGTTCTGTGTCCTTGAATGTTTGTACTGAGTTGTGTCTCTTGATTGTACTTGTACTGAGTTGTGTCTCTGAGTGGCTCCTTTTTTTTGTACTGACTGACCTTTGTTTCTGCCTGACTCGATATTTATAGTAGAAATGATCGCAAGCCCGAACCAATCGCATTGTTTATAGTTATTGTAGAAAGGGAGAGCTAGCAACCACTTCCCTTCTACCGAGGTAGGTATAGGGTCGTTACTGTACGTGCCTAATTTAGGACGCAACATTGATAGTAATAGTGATTAGAGTATAGAGATAGTAATAGTAATTAGAGTGATCTTAATATATTTCAATTATCTTATATTATTGCTTAGAATTGTAAAGGACAGACATTTATCATTATTTGTGTAGTAATAATTAATTATTAAGTTGTACTTTAAGTTAATACATGAAATTTTTTCCAAATTTAAATTTCATTTCCTAACAAAAATTGATTTCCCTCAAAGATCATCCCTTAAAATCCGCCTATCGCTGGAAGCATTAACACTATTCCTACCGACACTTCACGTGTACCTATTCCTACCGCGACATTCCCACGTAAGACAGACTACAAATTTTTCTCAGAAAATAAACAATGAAAAAAGAAGTGAATATTGAAAAATGTAATATACGTCTATTTAAGGAAAAGTCTAAAGTTTAAAGGCGATTCAGTTATGTTGTATCTATGAAATTCTAATCACAATTTTAAAAACGGTCATTTGACCGGTCGTGGTAGGAATAGTGTTAAAAGGTTGACCGCATTTCCGCAAATTGCGAGCGCCTCGTCAATTGTCTGTATCGGTGAAATACGTTGGGTTTTTTCGACACGAAATCTGAAGAGCGCAAGAACGGCTCATGGTACGCAAACGGTTAATAAAAAGAGAAAGAAAATAAATAAATACAGGTTTCGTTCGTCGCGACTCGTTCGTTACGCCAAAGCGACGGAGAAGAGATCGCCTCGAACGAGCCACGCGTTTACCCTTACCCCGATAAACCGGCGAAATTCGCGAGCCGATTACACCGAGCGAGCGAACGTGTACGATTTCGCATTCCGCGAGGGAACGTCCGCGACGTGACTTCGTTAAAGTAATGGACAGAAGCCGTTGTTGGCGTCGTCGAAAGACGCCGCGAATGCAAATGGCCGGCCTGAATCGCGCGGCGTTTTGTAATGCACGCCGGCCCCGGTGCGACTTTTTTCTCCACGGTATCGTCCACTCGAAGATGAAAGTAAAAAGCGCCACGGCAACGGGACGATTTCTCGCATCCGCGCGTCCACTTCACGGCTCCCAGCTCGAGGACTGTTATCGGATCTCTTGGAGCTCGTTTATACCGGTTCAAAGACCTATTTAGCATTTTCTTGCTAGCGAGACTTTAACGACGCTCCGCCACTCGAACCACGCTCCAAGAATAATTTTTCTCCTCCTCCGCCTCCTCCTCCTCCTCCTCATCCTCATCCTCCATCTCGTCCCAATCCGCCATTCTTGGCCGCGATTCAGAAAGGCAGTTTAACCTTTTGAGTGCTATGGACGCATATACGCGTCTGACGGAAGTTGCTGGTAGGGATTATGAACGAAAATATGCGTTTGTTAAGTTTTGGTTCTGTTTTATTCACCTTATGACCTTTTCCATGGCCACACATTTCGGCGTTAACCTTTTAGCACTGACAAAAGTTGCTTATAGGGATCATGGACGAAAACATGCGTTTGCCAATTTTTGTTTTCTTCACCTTATTACTTTCTCTGTGGCCACACATTTCAACTCTCTTTCAACTGCTATGAGCGCATATATGCGTCTGATGGAAGTTGCTGGTAGGGATTATGAACGCAAACACGCGTTTGTTAAGTTTTGGTTCTGTTTTATTCACCTTATGACCTTTTCGTGGCCACACATTTCGGCGTTAACCTTTTAGCACTGACAAAAGTTGCTTATAGGGATCATGGACGAAAATATGCGTTTGTATTTTTGTTTTCTTCACCTTATGACTTTCTCCATGGCCACACATTTCGACTCTCTTTTAACTGTTATGAACAGTTACTCGTAGGGACCATGGACGCATATATGCGTTTGTCAATTTTTATTTTCTTCGCCTTAAGGCTTTTTCTGGGGCCACACATTTCGGCATTAACACCATTCCTACCACGACCGGTCAAATGACCGTTTTTAAAATTTCGATCAGAATTTCATAGATGCAACGTAATTGAATCGCCTTTAAACTTCACACTTTTTCTCAAATATACGTATAATACATTTTTCAATATTCACTTCTTTTTGCATTGTTTATTTTTTGAGAAAAATTTGTAGTCTGTCTTAAGTGGGAATGTTGCGGCAGGAATAGGTATACGCGAAGTGTCGGTACGAATAGTGTTAACCTTCTAATGCTAATTGAAAGTTGCTTGATGGGACCATCGACGAAAATATGCGTTTGCCAATTTTATCGATCTTTCGCTTACTACAACGCAATTTTCAGTGTACGAGTAACAATAATCCGTCTCCAGCGATAGTGCGCCGTTCCTTCAAAGCGCTTAGAAAAAGTATTCAGGGCTCAAAGGGTTAACCCTTTGCGCTCGAGAGATGAATGTTAGTCATCTAATAATATTAACTTCGAAGATTTTCAAGTGCAAAATATTTACTAAGATTCGCTTATATTAAACTTCAATTATTTAATTAACTGTTATACTAAAATTTGCATATATGATTATTTAACCGCAGTATCTTACTAATAAACAAACTAACCAAAGCCTGAAAATTTGCGAAACTATTATTTAGATACTAACAGTCGCCTTTTGAGCGCAAAGGGTTATTATCGTGCCACCGGAGGAACGGATCACGATCATCGATCGCAATAATGGTGGCTATCAAAGAGGGGGAGGGAACGACCGACCTCGCGATCCATCGGCGAAACGTTCTCGTTCCAAAAGGCAAGGACACACGGCCGCCGGTCTACTCATCCTTTCACTTCGTTACAACGTCTACCACCGCCTGCTGACAGGTTGAACGTGACGAATCGTGGAAACAGCGTGGAAGACTTGTGAAAGCTTGCGTTATCGAGGATCACCGATTGGTCAGGCATTAACACCGAGATAAGCATACCCGTTTATCGCTGAAACAATCGAGCTCACTCTTCTCCTCTCTATCTCGTTTCCATTTCTCGTGCTCGAGACGAATCGTACTTACTTATTGGGAGATGTAAAAAGCAAGCATTTTTGTGAAATTTAAGAATGCGTTCGATAAACAGCCTTTTTGCTTATCGCGTATAAGAAAGGATGACAAACAGTATGGAACGTTTAACCCTTTGCGCTCAAAAGATGAGTGTCAGTCGTCTAACAATATTAACTTATATTAATTAAAAAGATTCGCTTATATTAAATTTCACTTATCTATTGAAGTCTTACACTAAAATTTGCATATATGACTGTTTAATCTCTAAGTTTGACTAATAAACAAACTAACTAAGGTTTAAAAATTTGCGAAACTATCGTTTGGCGATTAACAGTCACCTCTTGAGACCGAAGAGTTAATTGAAAGCAACGACACCAGAAGATATTCTTAATTGGCCGAGTAAAAATTAATTAACGAACGTGATACATTGAAAATGAACTGATAATATAACACGGGGTACAATCTAACATTGGTCAACTCCGTGACAAGCTAACGCATACAAAGCTGAAAGCTTGTTTCACGCAGAGGAATTTACAAGGTGCAAATTTTTCAATCGAACAATCGATCGTCGAGGCGTTAATGCCTTCTTATCAATGGAACAGCCGCGAACGGAGTAATAAGACAACAATTAAAAGCCGCTGAAGCGATAAGCCGGGCTTTTACGAGGCCGTTACGCGAGCGCTTAAGCAACGCCGTAATAAAGACAGAACAAACGAGATCGGGTTTATCAGTTCGCGTTTTAAGGCTTGCCAAGATGTTTTCTAGTTTAACATAAAATATGGGATCGCCTGCAACGTGACCGCAATGAAACGAACGCTTTTTACCGCCGTCGCTTTTACGTTTGCGTTTAACGTACAGAGTGCCCCGACGAAACGCGAAGAGAAACGCAAATCGATGCGAAAGAGGGAAAAAGATCGATCGATCTTAATTGAAGAAAATGTGATCAACGAGCTTTCTATTTTACATTCGTATTTTGTTCGACTATAAAGCTGTTATTATTGTGACACGCTCTAACTTGGAAATGGTGCAAAAGAAAAGAATAACCGGTTTCTGCACGAAAAATCCACAATTTTTACTTTATCACTGCGCTGTGGTGTATTGTTAAAAAAAGAAAGGCACCTAAATGCTCATCGATTTACCTCGTACGAAGCAAAACACGACAATTACAGTAGTGGACAAAAGCTTAAGGCCAAAAAGTGAACAAAATTAAACTAATTTATAAGGAATATTGTAATAAACAAAGTTGCATTCTATGCTAATCAACAAATAGTATTCTACTATAATAACAATAAAGATGAATATACAGACAATATTTGCAGACCATAGAACTATGTTCGATATTGTTCTCTCGTCTTAAACTTTTGGTTGCTACAGTACCTGTTACGTTTCTTTTACTCGATAGAAAGGTAAGAATATTTGTTCAGTATTTATTTCATATTATAACTGTTATATCTGTATTACCGATCGTATATAACGTGACGTCTTACGTTAATTGTCTATAAATTTTGTGTATTCGCGTGTATGTTACATGTGTGAGTGTAGAGTATGTAACAACAAACGTCGAGCGTGTAGAGTTAATTATTGTTGAGATTCTACAGTGTAAACGTATATCTATCTTATTAAAATAAATTTTGAATACTGTGTGAGAAAGTAAAAAGAGCACACTCATTAGTAACCTACCAGCCCACTGGAAATTGCAATAAAAACAACAATAACTATGCCATACAAATTTCGAAAGTTCAAAGTAAAATGTAAACGTGTATCTATCCTATTAAAATAAATTTTGAATACTGTGTGAGAAAGTAAAAAGAGCACACTCATTAGTAACCTACCAGCCCACTGGAAATTACAATAAAATCAACAATAACTATGCCATACAAATTTCGGAAGTTCAAAGTAAAATGTAAACGTGTATCTATCTTATTAAAATAAATTTTGAATACTGTGTAAGAAAGTAAAAAGAGCACACTCATTAGTAACCTACCAGCCCACTAAAAATTACAATAAAACCAACAATAATTATGCCATAAAAATTTCGGAAGTTCAAAGTAAAATGTAAACGTGTATCTATCTTATTAAAATAAATTTTGAATACTGTGTGAGAAAATAAAAAGAGCATACTGATTAGTAACCTACCAGCCCACTGGAAATTACAATAAAATCAATAATAACTGTGCCATAAAAATTTCGAAAGTTCAAAATAAAATATAAACGTGTATCTATCTTATTAAAATAAATTTTGAATATTGTGTGAGAAAGTAAAAAGAGCATACTCATTAGTAACCCACCAGCCCACTGGAAATTACAATAAAATCAACAATAATTATGCCATCAAAATTTCGAAAGTTCAAAATAAAATGTAAACGTGTATCTATCTTATTAAAATAAATTTTGAATACTGTGTGAGAAAGTAAAAAGAGCATACTCATTAGTAACCTACCAGCCCACTAAAAATTACAATAAAACCAACAATAATTATGCCATAAAAATTTCGGAAGTTCAAAGTAAAATGTAAACGTGTATCTATCTTATTAAAATAAATTTTGAATACTGTGTGAGAAAATAAAAAGAGCATACTGATTAGTAACCTACCAGCCCACTGGAAATTACAATAAAATCAACAATAATTATGCCATAAAAATTTCGGAAGTTCAAAGTAAAATGTAAACGTGTATCTATCTTATTAAAATAAATTTTGAATACTGTGAGAGAAAGTAAAAAGAGCATACTCATTAGTAACCTACCAGCCCACTGGAAATTACAATAAAATCAACAATAATTATGCCATAAAAATTTCGGAAGTTCAAAGTAAAATGTAAACGTGTATCTATCTTATTAAAATAAATTTTGAATACTGTGAGAGAAAGTAAAAAGAGCATACTCATTAGTAACCTACCAGCCCACTGGAAATTGCAATAGAATCAACAATAACTGTGCCATAAAAATTTCGAAAGTTCAAAGCAAAAGCTTAAGAAATCTCTTTATAATATAATACGTGTAAGTTATTCAATGATTTTCTGCAGTCAGAAAGAAATCACCAGAACACGTTTTGGTCCCAACGCGCCTCTGTCGTTGCATAATAAATCCCTAATTTTTCGGTTCTACCGCTTCAGTTCGAATTCCACCCCGTGCGAAACTGTAAAAGGAATCAGTGACGAGGCTGAGCTACGTACATGAATCAGGTTCGAAGGTCGCAACTGGCCGTTTTCGTGACAAAAATGTATAAACGTCGGTAGAGAGAAGCGACACCCGAAGTTTTCGAAGCGCAATGGCAATTGTGTCCTCGGACACAATGATCGGCAAACAATGGCCGCTCGTTACGGGGACGAATCGGTTTGAATCGTATGCATAATAGGTATTAATGAATAGACGGACCGGACCGACCGCGACGCCCTTTTCAATCCGAGCTCGGCTCTAAAATTAATTATGATAATGCGAACGGAACAGAGGCGGCTCGACCGATTCCCTCGGATCGATGTCCATTCTATATCGTCTAATTTCGCTTCATTCAGGATACGACCGCTCCTTCGATTATGGGTCGAAAAAAGCCGAGGAGCGCGATACTGACTGTTACAAATTAAATATACAGTGACTCCAAAAAGTATTCGTACACTGTATTATAAGGAAATTCATCTGCTTCTGAAATTCTGATTTCAATGAAATTTTATGCGTGTGCAGAGCATGGTGTATCCTGCGTGGAGAAATTTTTTTGGCGGCAAAATATCTTGTAAGGGATCTGATAACGAATCTCTAACTTTCAGCGATTTTTCACCCTTTGAATAAAAGATTTTGTGATCTTTTTTATTACAGGGCGATAGAGTATTAAAAATTAAACATTTTCTATTTGCAAGGTTTTGTTTCATTAAGTGCCATTACAAAGTTATCCTTAAAAAATGAGGGAAAGCTCAGAATCTTCAACACTGGTTTCACCACTTTAAAATGGCATTTAGATGAAAAGAAGAGATTAATTGTTACGTATACTATTACCATCTACATATCCACAAAGTTTTATCAAACACTGCTATCAGACTCAGAATTTAAGGGTTAAACTAATTTATTTGTGATTTAGTGTACGAATACTTTTTGGAGCCACTGTATATACATATACAGGTACGGACGAAGCTAGGAGAAAATTGAAGAGGCAACTCTATGCAACATTCTAAGATGAAAATCAAGAGTAACAATATCGCGTTTGACGCTTTGTTTATTAGTTATAAGCAACTAAAAAAGCGGACTATTTTACGCCTGAGAGCAGGCAAAATGGGGGCAGCGCGGTAGGTAACGTCTACGCAGTGATGCTTAGTCGTAACTACCTGCGGAATACGGTTTACCTCTGAACAGTTACAGAAATGCACTTAGTTACAACGTAACGAATGTTTCCTGAATTATAAAGAAAATAGAAATTGCTATCACGTCACCTTATCACTTACTTATCACTAATCCAGATAAATTTGTGCTATATCTAGCATTTTCTGGCTTCGATTGAAATTGATGATAAAGTAAAAACACATAACGTAACAGAATACATAAATAGTGAATAGAGTTTGGCAGGGTTAAATGAAATTGATTTAATGGACCTCTCGTGTTACCAACACATCCAATCAACCTTTACAAAATCTACAAACGCAATCTCAATCACGATTGCGACTGTTCCGGTCGCAAGTGACCGAGCCAGGAATTTTCTCGGTTGCTCGTAATCACCGCTCGTAAACGTCCTGACTGATTTAACCGCTTTCGCCGCGACGACCGTCCATTTTCTCTCTAATTGCGAGCTACTACAGGTCTCCTTGATTTTTACGCCTGTGTCTTCTAATCATCTTTCACCTACAATTTTTTACGCCTCTCGCTATTTTTCTTGCTAAAGAAATACTTCGAACATGTGTGTAGGGAATGCGATCGAGTGGATGCGAGTTTAGGAAAATGCGAAGATTGTTTGAGTTGGGCGATAGTCGTGTGAACGTAGAATGTTTGGACTCGAGTGTTTCTAAGGCGTGAAAGATGAGCACTTGAGAAAACTGAGCGACTGAGGAATTTTGGGTGGTCGTCGTCGAATGCAACGAATAAGAAAGTGTTTAGAATTAGAGAGAAAGGAAATGAGTGTTTGGAAGAATGTATGACGGGGAAAATGCGAGTACGTGGCTGAAATAATTTCACTGTGAAGGCAGAAAGAGTTTGATTGTGAAGGCAGAAGGAGAGATGTTTCTCTTTCACGTAGAAAGAGTGTGATTCTGAACGTAGTAGTTGCTAAGTTGTAAAGTCGTTTAAGTTGTTACTGTTAAATTGTTTAAATATATATACTATTAATATTCTAATCACTTCATTTTTATTTATTCACACCTGAGTCCCACCTCTCGCTCTATTAAAGTTGTTAAAGTAGAATTGTCCTATGCTGTGGTGATACATATAACTATATGTATCGGCACATAAGTGACTTAAAAGTTTCTTAGGAAGTAGTAAATGATATTTTTTATCTCAAAAATACGTAACTCGAACATAATAAATTAAAAAATTAAAAAGTGTTGTATTTTGTGCAGAACGAAAACTATGAAGTTTACAGATAAATACGAACGGTTATATAAGTCAGATTATGAATTTATTAATATTTCATATAACTATCCTATTATGCATTTAGTACCGTGTTTATTAATTTTTTAACGCTTTCAATAATGTTATCGGTGCCACAATCTGAACATGTAACATGTACAATATACGCGTCAACCATTTTACGAACACGTAGTTTACTAAGAATGTTATGGTTATCGTTGAGAATGGTCGGTTCGTAGTGGTTAGATTGATGCGATGACAAGAAATAAATCGCAGGCCAAGCCGGGTCGCAAAAATTTCCAGTTCCACCTGATTGTGATCGAGTTTTGCATACACCGGTTGATTTACAAGCAGCAATTTATGGTAGCGGAGAAATGATTGATACCTATGTTGCCCGATCCGATAGTTTGATACGACTGCTTGGTGAAACTAGATTCTGTGATCCCTTTTCTAGCACAGACACATTGTAGAGACATTGTAATTCCGTAGAAAATATAAATTTCGTTAACCCTTTCGCTACGAGCGGTGACTGTAGTCGCCCCCTGAAATTTTGCGAACAGAGTATTATTGCATTATGCGATAATATTTTAACCCTTTCCTTTCTACGACTGACTATAGTTACGCTCTGCGTAAGATTCCACGGTATTGAACGTATCTTTTGGTATTTTAGTTCGTAGTGTCTTTCCAGTTAAAGTCCCCAATTAGTTACACCAGTTTCATTCCTCGTTCTGTAATTTTTATTCTTTGGAGAATCGTCATCACGGCGCGTAGTCAGTTATATTTCTCTTACACTTACTAATTTTTTACACATAGCAACGGGAACGTTTTAATGTCAAACTTAAATGTGTATACAACAATAAATAATTTTAAGAGAATTTTTTATGAAACGGAAATGATTCTAATTTTAGGTTTTCCAATTTGTGGGTTCGAGGAACCCCCCTCCTCTCCCCTTCCTTAGGAGTTCTAGGGTTAATCTTTCTTTTCTATTCGCGACAAACTGATATTCACCGGATATCATAGTGCAGTTAGTCGATCTTCGCGAGTGCTCGTCGAAAAATTCTTCCTTCTTATCTCTCTCACTCTCTTTCCTCTTTCCTTATTCCCTTTCAGAGCGAAGTAACGTTCGCGATACCGGTCGTACAAAGTTTCCCCGACTTAAAGTGCAAAGCTCCGGGATCGTAAAGGAACCGTAAGAACCGCGGCTGGTTTACAGCCAATAGTAATTTTCTCAGCCGATGTGGACTAATATCATAAACAGCCGCGGCGTTTTCGCGTTTTACGATAATTCGCGATCCAAGCCAGCCATCGTTACGAGACTCCGTTGGACGCGAGCGAATCCTCGAATATTCGCGCATCTTTTTCGCGAGATTCCCGAGATCCGACCACGTCTCGACGTGGATCCCGTGCTGTTCGACGGAAATTGCGAGCGATCGCGGGAATATTTTCCAAGACGTAACGCGTGTAGTGTCACTGGCACCAACAATAACGCGAACGTTGTTCGTGAACACGAGGACAATCGAGTGCACGGGGAAACGAACTTAATGGGGGACCATGGTAACCGTTTCCCTTAACACTATTTCTACCGCAACCGGTCAAATGACCGTTTTTAAAATTGTGATTAGAATTTCATATTTACAACATAATTGAATCGTTTTTAAACTTTACACTTTTCCTTAAACATACGTATAATACATCTTTCAATATTCACTTCTTTTTTCATTGTTCATTTTTTGAGAAAAATTTGTAGTATCTGTCTTACGTGGGAATGTCGCGATAGGAATGGATATACGTGAAGTGTCGGTAGGAATAGTGTTAGCACTATTCCTACCACGACCGGTCAAATGACCATTTTTAAAATTTCGATTAGAATTTCATGGATACAATGTAATCGAATCGCCTTTAACCCTTTCGCTTCGGCTGTCCAGTCCACCGAAGTACCGTCACTGAACGGAAGCACGCGTCAGAAATATGCACAGTACGCGTTTTTCTAAGTCTTAAATAACAATTGTGCTGAATAAAACAATTGCTGCTCTAATGTAACAAGTATATTTACATTTTTAATATGAAAAGGCTTACAAAATTATTGAAATACAGAATTATTAAAATATAAAATTATTAAAATACAAAATATATTTAGATGCCGCTTATAAGCGGCGCTCGAAGCGAAAGGGTTAAGAAAGATAGGGAAGAATAGGCTTAAATGTCGTTTCTCTATTTATAGGTAAGAAAACTGTAAATAATGTAAATAATGTAAAGAAACTTCGACTATCGTTTAATAAATAATATCTCTATTTATGGTGAAACACAGTTCAGTTTCTTTACCCAGCCAATTTTATAAAGAATAGACGAACATTATATCTATTACTAATATTCGTATATTAACCCTTTGCACTCGAGAGGTGACCGTTAGTCGTTTAATGATACTAACTTCAAAAATCTTAAAATTCGAAATGTTTACTATGATTCACGTATATTAAACTTCATTTAATTTAGTTAAGTCGTATATTAAAATTTACATATATGACTATTTAACGTCCGGGTCTGAACTAACGTCTGAAAATTTGCGAAACTATCATATGCTAGGATTACGATGTCCCATGAGAGGGGACAACCGACTGCAAAGGGTTAACTGTTTGGGGCACAGTGGGATTAAAAATGCCCCACCTTTTTGATAAAAATATACCTATTTTGTTTCATTTAAAACGCAACAAAATTTCTGTGCAACATGGGTCTATTTATTCTTCGAAATCATGTGCCTCAAACAATTAAAGAATAGGTATATGTACGAAAAAGAATTTGAAATTGCAGTACCGAGAGGGAAATAGATTTGGGTACATTTGTATCGTTCCATCGATAAAATTCAGCAAAAATTGCTAGGAATAATAGTGATTATTTTTGCAAATTTTACTTACGAAGTCCAAGACCCGTCAAATTGACGGGTCCCGTAAACCTAATGTTAATACGATGGTGAACTTGCACGCGTCGGAAGATACTTCTAACGATTCCCTGTACGATATAAGTTTGCGGGAGAACGAGCAGTTCGTAATTTGACGCTGGTACGAGAATATAGGCTCTCGAGGAGGATGGTAATAAACGTAGTACGCTTCTGAAAAATTAGTAACAGCCTAATGGAGGAGTATGAAGTCGTAATGCTGTTGTAAATTTGGTTTCGCGTTATGCTGCAGTTTTGTAATGGTTATCGATAGGGGATAGACAGGTTCGTTAAAGTCATGAAACGCGGAGCTGTAGCTGAACTCGTGTGCCTACTAAAGATATATATAGTAGACGATAATACTAAAGCAGTTGTTTTCATTTTCTTGTATTAGGGTCGGTTTATGTCACAATACTGTATATCTGTTGGTTTTATAACGAAAACTTCTGCTGATAAAATATAGGCATTTGTAACGAATTATCGTTACCCATCGAATGGCCGACTCTAAGTTAATTTCTGAACATATTCTGCAAAATAATGAATAAAGACTAACCATTTATGTATTTTGCATTCGTGTTACCGTCTAACAAGCCTTTAAATATATAATAACATATAACTTTGGTAGAGAAGCAATTGTTTAACTCCTTGGGCCACGGTGGGATTAAAAATGTCCCACCTTTTTGATGCACGGTAATGCATGGTGGGACGTTTTTAGACCCACCTTGAAATATTGTAATAGCTGCATGCGCATCGGTTTATATTTAGTTTTATTTACGTAAAGCAGTTGGTAATACCATAAAAAAATGTTATAAATATATTCGTTTGTGTTGGCAAGTTTTAACATATCAGTACTTTGTTAATAAAAATATACCAATTTTGTTTAATTTAAAACACAACAAAATTTCTGTGCAACATGGGTCTATTTATTTTCTGAAATCCTATGCCTCAAAGAGTTAAAACATATAAGTCCAAAAAGACCCAATAATGGGCTCTTACGCCACAGTCAAAGGTCGACCATCCAAGAATTACAATTGCCACAAATACTGATAATAAAAATTATGAACGTCGGTATGTTTTGAAGTAGCCAACCTTTCTATAGCAAAATGTTTTGTAAACGTAAGATGTAGAATTCCGCCATTTTGATAGAATGGGTGAAATAATGTTTTCTACGGGACGTCGAATACGCGGCTACTTTGGTAGGCAAATTTCAATAGCCACAAGTGCGTTAAATCGTACAGCCCGTTCTCATTAACAGCAGCCACATCAACGACCATGAAATTGTCTGAAGCCGCCCAAAACATCTGTTCCACGACGTTGGCTAACTTTATCGTATCATAAATTATTGCGCCGATCGCGCTTTCACGCGTGAAACGCGCGGATATTTCGCGTGTATCAACAGACCAGGTGCGGCACGTGATCTATAAACAGTAAAGAAGCATTAATCTTGAGGCACGCGGTGCGTCGACAATAAAGCCAGCGACGCGTTTATTCGAGCCGATAGGTCAGCCATCTTGCGCTTTTCATACGCTTTCGCCATCGCGCTAACCGGTCCCGCTTCTCTCTCCTAACTGCTTTTCCTTTTTCCCTTTCTTCCCGCATCAGCAACGTGTGATTCTCCGTGGAAAAAGGTTTACAGGCTACGAGTCTGTAGGTTAGAGATGGGCTTTCAGATAAAAGTGTCGCTGGTCTGGGAACAACTGTGATGATTGGTACTTTTGTAAATATCACCGAAGGAAGGCTTAAACAGAGGCCTGTTTTACACTCAATATTATAATTTATAATTTATAATATTATAATATTATAACTTAGATATGTTTTTTTACTTTTGTATACTTTGCACATTTACATCTTTTATAAACAATTCTGATAGATGTTGTTACGTCGAATAACTTTCATTTAGAAATATCTTCAATAAGCAATTTTAATTGATAACATGATCTGATAGATGTTGTTACATTGAATAATTTTTATTTAGAAACTTCTTTCACAAGTGATTCTGATTGATAACATGATCTGATCGTTGTTGTTACATTGAATAATTTTTATTTAGAAATATCTTCAATAAGCGATTTTAATTGATAACATCATCTGATAGATGTTGTTATATTCAATAACTTTTATTAAGAAACTTGTTTCCCTGGGATACATTCAAAACGATCACTTTTACCGATCCACCACGTACATAACACTTAGGCAATTACTGACAACTTTCAGTACACCATATTCACACACAAATTAGAGAGTCCAGCATGCAACTTTACGACTCCGTAGTATAATCGTCACGTTATAAGCTACATTAACACTTTTCTTGCGCATACGCACGCACAGCGACGAAAGTAGATAAATAGTGCAAAATGAACGAAGAAAAAATTTTACGCTTCTCTCCGATTTCATTGCAGCAGACACCGAACGCGGATAGCACAAAATGGCTGAACCTCAACGTAGGATGGGACAATTTATGGCTAATTATTCGTCCCCAACAATCGGGCAGCGTGGTAATGGCGCGATTTATGGCGACGATTCGTCATCGCGACGCCGATCGGTAGGCGTAATTGAAGGAACGCCACGAATGAAGACGTCGCGGCAGCTAATTAATAATAAAACGGCCAATGGGGAGCATGGGCAGCCCGTGACAAATTGGCTGCGTGCGACCCGGCGACCCCGGTCCAAGAATCCAATTAATGAGAATGTACACACCGCGGCAACGCAACTTCCCGTGGTATTATTATTATTATTATTATTATTATTATGGCCGCCGCAGCCGTGGCCGGAAAAAGGTGAAACCCGAGGCTCGGGGGCTGAAAATGTACATTGTAATGGCCGTGATTTATGAAACAACACGATCGATCGCTCGAACGATCCTAATTCGCAATTAACCGCGAGACTTCTTTCTGTCGGCCGCCAAAATTTATGATGTCCGTTCGTTATTTACAACGCAGGAACGCTTGTTTTCTCTTTATTCCCGCAACGCTCGAGCCTCGAATTATAGAGTGGAAATATAATGGGCTTCGTGGCAAGTTAGGCTAGCGTTTAATAGCGTTCAATAAGGCGTCAGATAGTTGAGCCGGATGATAATTAAGTTACCGAGGGAGTCGTTGTGAACGCAGACGTTTTTCTGGTTTGCTCGAGGTACAATAACCGGGGAAAGTTTCGTTTCTTAACATGGGGTTTACGGAAACCGTCACAATTTGACGAATTTCGGATTTCGCGAGCAACATTCGCAAAGACAATTAATATTATTCTTAACGATTTTTGTTGACTTTTATCGATGGAGCGATACAAATATACCCTAATCTATTTCCCTCTCAGCTTTGCAATTAAAAATTTCTTAATATATATATATATATTACAAATGGATATACGAGAAACGTCCGTAAATTTAATGTTAAAAACCGAGGCTTACGTCAACCGAAGTATGTAACGCTTCACTGGTGATTTTTTATTCTCAATTGATTGAAACGCTTAAGTTCTACGTTTTTTAATACTACAGTCATAAAAGAGATCATAAAGTAGGAATTCGTTGAATAATTTTGCACGAATGCAGTATTAGAAAAAAAAAAACCTGTAACGTTACTATTGGAGTTAGGTTAAAACTTGGATTGAAATAAGAAATTCTCAAAAAAGCTTTATAAATCGCCTCTTTATTTTTCTAATCGATTCAATTCTCTCTACTAACAAGTTTACGACTAAAGCCGTGGTCTTATATGCTAATCTATAATACAGTGATTCATTAGATCATATCGTTGAAACCTAATTTCTCAACAGTTACATTGATCTTCAAAAGGCTTAGGATCAAAGGATCAGAGACTGAGGATAAATTAATTATTTTACGAGCGAATTTCGCGCCTTGCGCTGACCAATGAAACATTTTACAATTAACGGAAAGAATAAATGCCTGGGGTATTTCACAAGCCACGAAACTGTGAGAGTGGTTGCAAGTTTATTGACATTGTGTGTTTGTTTGTGTGTTTGCATGTGAAAGGGATTCTAGAATGTGAACGGTTAAGGAATTAGAATCAGAAGGAATGTGTGGAAGAAAGGAAAGATGAAAATATGAGTGAATGGAGTAGAGAATGAAAAAAGATGAATAAGGATCGTAAGCGTGCATCTTTTGTTATTGATTGAATGGGGATGATACGAGTGAATCTCAGAATAGAAGTATCATTAAATAAATTTTTCATTAACACGTTCCCCGCGCTAAAATTTCCTCCCACGCCCACGAAGAAATCCTTTTAAAAAAAGGCATATTTTTAACAATATTTTGTCGAATAAAATAAAAATGATTGCTTTTCCGGCTTAACCCTTAGCGCTCCGTATATTTTTTTTCTTTACATACGACAGTATCTTTCTCAGACAATCGCTGATTACTTCGTACAAAATCCATCTTTATCATCGCTCAGTTTTACATTCTTAACTGTAACATTCTTCCATGCCCTTAGCTATAAAAATAGGTCGAAAAATAACTAATGACAAAGCATCTGGAATGTAATCGTATCAAATACGGAATGTCCCCGCAGCGGAGCCAACGGAGCGCTAAGGGTTAAATTAATAAAGAGATATGCCTTTATTTTAAATTTATGGTTTTAAATTACTGAAATATTGTGATATTATACCACAGAAAACATGTTTGCGCCAACCATAAAAGAAACGTGGGTCGTATACGCCCTACGCTGGCCTGAACAGAAAGTCTTTAAAAAAATGTCCGGCAGGGAACGTGTTAAGTAATTTTTTTAAATATTTTTACACATTTTTACCATTGCCGTTTCCCTCAACAAAAACTATGTTTCTTACTCCCATCTCGTCTTAAACTCCCGTCCACTACTGTACCCTTCGGTTGATGCAGCGATTAGGATAAAATATAAGCGAGGCTGCGTACCGTTCAGGAAACATGGAGGTTCGAACACGTAGGTAGGAATTGACGATAGGAAAATGTGTAAAGATTATCGCTGCTTTTTATCCTCCCGTCGATTCTTTCGAGTAAAACGTTGAACGCAGCTGGTTAGAGGAATTGTTGGATTGCTATCAGCCAGAAGAATCATACTCGTCGGCGAATCCTTGTTAGGTAACAATTAATCGCGACGAACGCTTAAGCAAACAACAAGAAAAACGAAGAATCGTGATCACGATCTACTGTTCGTGACCACGAAACGTTTGATTACGTCGATTAAAGGGGACTGATTTCTAACGCTGATCAGGTGTTTTGAAGGAAGCAAACGCCTGTGCGATTTCGATCAAACAGAAACGCTTGTTCGATGTTTCTTTATCTTTATTTTTGTTGGTTTTATTTAATTTTAATAATATAAGATATATAGGAAATGTTCTATAAAATGTAGAACGGAAGATGGAATTCAGGTGTGACAAATAAAAGTGAAGCGATTAAAATATTAACCACTTGCGCTATAAAGACGTGCCACGCACGTCGAGATGCTTTTGTCTCAAAACCGCCAGCGACGTGTATACAACGTCGATAGGTATTCGTCGCAGAAACAAAAACGACGTGTCCGCCACGTTGGCTAACAGTTGGATCGTTCATTATTCGAGCTACAGTTCTAGTGTGCATCACATCGCGTAGCATCATCGATATAAGGAAATATTTCAGTAAATTTTATTGTTGTTGTGAATATTTATTCATATCCGTGTAAATTCTTTATGTAAGACCTTACCAACGTGCTAGGGCACTGGTTAAAGATTTGCGCTCGCAGAAGTGGAGCGGCGTCAATGTAACGCCTTACCGCACTTTATATCATAGAGCGCGACTCGGCTACCGAAAGTTAAATCGTAGCGCAAGTAGTTAATAACAGTATTGTAGTGATTTAGAGAGAGAGAGAGAGAGAGAGAGAGATTTCAAAAGGACGAATGGGTAATTAGATTGTTTGTAATGGAGCGAATGATAGGCTGAGTGAGAAAAGAATGAGAGGGAATGAGTGAGAGAGCGAGAGAGAGCGCGTGAACCGGTGTGACAAAAGGCGAAGGTAGTCAGTAGAGTAAGATAGTCAGTAGAGCAAGAGACGCGAATGGCGAGCGAAGGCGTTGCGAGCGGACAAGCGTAATGTGATTAATAAAACTATTTAATATCTAAAGCTACAACAGTATATTTAAAACAATTTAACAAAAACAACTTAAACGACTTTACAACTTAGCAACTTTAACACTCTTTCTACGTTCAATACTTTCTGCATTCACCGTCCAATACTTTCTGCCTCGCGCTCGAATTTTCCCCGTCATATATTCTTCCAAACACTCGTTTCCTTTCATTCTGTTAGAGATGTATGCGTGATTTGTGGGAATCTGTATAGGTGTGTAAGCGTGCGACTGAAGTTTTGTCATTTATCGAGGACCTTCCAGAATGTTCCCTACGGCTTATTCTATGACGCGTGGAGGACCTTCCAGAATATTCGAAACTAATACTCCTAACAAGTATAAAAGACAAGAGCGTGCTCGACGCCGCGCAGTTCACGGTTGATGGTTGTAAGAATTGGATGTATGAGTCGTTTAATAACATTTATCTGTTTATACGTGTATTACTTGTAGTTTATAAATAAAACAATTTCTTTACCAAGTAATTGCCAAAGGTGCATAGAAACATCACTAATTTCATAAAATCTAACACATTCTAATTGTCAACCTTTTTCACTCTACGCATTCGGTCACGACCACCCAGAATTTCTCAGTCGCGATTCTTAGTCAATATTTTGTACTTCTCTTTGTACTGTTTTCTCAAGTTCTCATCTTTCACGCCTTAGAAACATTCGAGCCCAAACATTCTGCGTTCGCACGACAATCGCCCAACTCAAGTACTCTTCAAACTTTCCCAGACTCGCATCCACTCGATCGCATTCCTACAGATATGATTTGTACCCTCGACAGTGTTACATGTTAACACTTTGGCCGACGATACAGAAGAGAACGAAACACACAGGCGAACCGAGTGAAAATTTCAAGTATTAGACCCAACCCGGACACGTTTCTACAGTGATAGTTTTGTTCCGGGTGTTTACAATCACATCTAAGACATGTCATGAGTAGCAAAAGTTCCAACAATTTTCCATTTTCTTTTTTTAATATCCGATCATGAAATTGAACAGCATTCTGCGAATGTTGCAGAATTAATTCGCATCATGAATAAGAATACAATGAAAAATAAGTATCTTTTATATTTTTAATGGTAATCCACATTTTATTTCTGTAACATCAACTTTTCGTAACGAGATACAAATACGATCAAAATAATTTGTGAAGATTTGTAAAAAAGTTTGGCATTCATCGTACAACTGTTGGAGATCACATTAAATCTGTTCTCGGTTTGAGTTAAAGCAAAGTGTTTGGGTTCCGCATGAATTAACGGAAACGGAAAATACGACAGAACTTTTGTTGTATTCCGCCGTAGTTCGCAGGTTAATTTTGTGTATAAAAGTAATGCAACTTCCAGCGAAATAAAAGACGAAAGTTTTATTTTAATATCGGAGAAATATTCGGTACAGACGTAAGTCCTAAGACGATCTAAACTGTTCTTTTTTTTGCAGGGAAGGATTCGGGGCTTTTATAACTTTAAAATGGAGAAGTGGGGGTTGTTTTGGGATAGTGATTAGTAAGGGATGAGGTGTTGCGGACAAGGTTCGGAAATGACTCAGGAGGGTGAAATCATCGGGTATTGGGAAAGGATTTTGGGATGTTTACTGGAGGATGAGTAGGTAGTCTTAGCTTAAGATAATATTATGTGCAGGCATACAACACTTTCCCTCCAACCTAATACGAACAATTCGTAGATGTGTTTGCCGTACGACAGGAAACGGTCCAAAAATTATTGCCACAGAGCTACGAAAAACATCGATACACGGGATCGTTATTAACTTTAATGGCCATTGCCACGTGTGAATCGCGATTATGCTCGCGAGTATAAATTGATCGAGCGTTCCGTACCGAACTCGATCTCGCATAAACGAGATACGGAACAGCGATCAGCCTGCCTCGAAATACGATGTATAACAACGTGGCATGCCTAAAACTCATTACAGAAACTCGTGATAATCTCCTCTGCCGGGACTTCCATCTTAAAAAATGAAAACGGATAGCGGAGGGATCCGAGGAACTGATCGAACGAATTCTCAGATACCACCGCGATACGCCGTATTATTTGCAAATTAATATGTTTCAGAAATTGTTATCCCGGTGTCCGATGAAGTCGATAAACGATGTAATATGTGTACATCGTGGATGTTAGGATTAATTCCTCGCGAATAAAAAGCGTACCGCGGAAGCGGCTGGCATGTTCGAAGGTCATTACCCTTTTGAACGCTATGGACGGATATATGCGTTGGTCAATTTTTGTCTTCCTCGCCTTATGACCTTTTCAGTTGTCACATATTTCAATATTAACCTTTTGAGCGCCAATATATATGAGCGCCGATAGCGTGCCATCCTTTCGAAGCACTTAAGCCAAGAGTGTTCAGCGCTCAAAGGGTTAAGGCGTCGAGTGTCTTCGTAATTTTTATTCGAAAGTAAACAGACTGAGAAACTGCAGTAAACTATGAGCTTCTTCGCTGCTTAAATATTAATAACCGCATGCGTCGATTAAATGTACCATTTTGCGAAACCGCAACTTTCGCGATACATTGTCTGTAATTATTACGAGGGCTGTCTGAAAAGTTTCCGACCTCGATAAGAAGATGGTTGGCACTCGTTAACAAAAGTTGAGGGATGTGTTTATACATGTTCTGATATGTACTCATCAAAATTTCAGCCATTTTGAACGCGCAGTTTTTGTTTGACAATCGTTCGAGCGAGTCGATGTGAGTACTTTAGTGAAAATGGAAAAATCGAGTATCGAGCCGTCATTAAATATTTGTTTTTCAAAGGCAATACGCCTATTCAAATTAAAGATGAGTTAGATGCTGTGTGCGGGAACTGTGCACCATCATTTACCACGGTGAAATTTTGGGCAGTTGAATTTGAACGTGGTCGTACCAGCTTGGGTGACGATGACCGTTTGGGACGGCCAAAAACTGCAACCACTGACGATAACGTAGCTCAAGTTCACCAAATGGTGCTAGATGACCGTCGAATTAAGGTTAGAGAGATAGCAGAGGTTATGAATATGTCCAAAAAACCAGTTTGTCACATATTTAATCAAGATTTAGTCATAAGAAAGCTGACCGCACGTTAGGTGCCGCATTTGCTCACTCTAGACCAATGCGTCGTCTCACACCTCAGCGGTTGCCATGGCGAAAATCTACGACTTATGGTTTGAATTGCTTCATCATCCTCCTTATTTATCAGATCTAGCTCCAAGCGATTCTTTTTAATTCCCTAAGTTAAAAGTTGCGATCGGAGGACAGAGAATTTCGTCGAATGAGGAGACCATCACCTTAGTAAATAATTATTTTGCAGAAAAAGACACCAAGTACTATTTGGACGGGTTGAAGGGATAGGGGCATCGCTAGAAGAAATGCATATAGCCTTACAAGTAGACTATGAAGAAAAATAAAAATAAATTTGAAGAAAAAATACCACGTTTCATTGTTAGGTCGGAAACTTTTCAGACAACCCTCGTGCACTTGTTATTCGAACGATTTTCACCGTATCCTGTTTTAGTTCTTCCAAGAGAATTGAATTTTTATGCATAATTTGTTAACACTCTGCGAGTTAAAAAAAAAAAAGAATTCGCAGACGAGAGACACTCGATCAATTTACATACGCGAGACGCGCAACGAATCCATTTCGCACGTTAATTTCGCTCCAATTTTCCGCGGCTAAGCTCCCTTCTTCTCTTTGCATACTCGTTAACAGGCCCATTTTGCCTCCAAAAAAGAAAAAAAAAATCAATCTCCCTCGAGCCGGCCTCTCGGGGGCTCGTTGATGGCGATGGCCAGGCAGAAGGAGGAAGGAGCAGCGTGTGATCAATATCTGAACGATGATCTTCATGTTTCAGCGCACAGCCGAGGAATTCCTGCGCGCCTGGCTATTTCATTATCTCGTTGCACTTGTGAACGAACAACAGTCCGGGATTCTATATCCGCGAGAGGAATGGATAAGGCCCGAGACACGCGAGACGTTTTGAACCTCGTGTTAACCCGTACAATTAACCGTTTGCGCTCGAGAAGGCGACGGTTAGTCGCCGAACGATAGTTTCACAAATTTTCAGACTTCAGTTAGTTTGTTTATTAATCACACCAGGAGATTAAATAATCGTATATGTAAATTTTAGTATACTTAACTAAACTAAATGAAGTTTAATGTAAGCGATTCTTAGTCAATATTTTGTACTTCAGAATCTTTGAAGTTAATATTGTTAGACGACTAAAGACTCCGACAAGTGTTTCCTTCATTCTGTTGTGTTTCGTTTCCAATTTTTTTGGATGAAGATAAATAACAAAGAAAAAATTGGTCCAAAATTAAGATCTATCTGAAGATTCTGCAAGATCTTCTCTTGCTTTCATTACCTCGGTATACTAATCCGATTCGATAGGCACGTGATATAAAGTAACACAACAATTAAATAAACCATGAAATCCTTTAAAATCCAATACCCTACTTTGATATACAATTAACATCTGTTTGTCAATCCCTTTCCTCTCCTCTGCCTACAAATTAATGCGCATTTCCCCATTCCCGTAAATTCCCTCCGTCGAAAGTTTACAAAACTGTTGAAAACAATTACCGACGTGCACAGTTGGGTATAAATTTCGAGTTAACACGAGGGAACATCGATACAAGCAGAAATCAGAAAGTGTCACCGAACGTTTCATCGATAACAAAATAGCCCTATCAACACAGCACGCCTGAAGGGAAACATCTCGTGCGCATCAGGCCTAACATGGATCCACGGGGGGAAGGTCGTGGAACGCGCGTGCCCTTAGCGACACGAGAGGAGGCAGGCGAGTTCACGTGTTCGAGGAGTCCGCCTTAATTAAAGGTTCTCCGTAGGAACTTCATTTATTGGTGAACTCTCTCTCTCTTCATCTCTCTCTCCCCCTCTCCCTCTCTCTGTCTCTCACCCTTTCTCATTCCCTTCCTCTCTCTCTCTCTTTCTCCCCCTTTCTTTCTCTCGTCAGACTGCCACGTTGCATACATACACACCACAGCCGACGCTATGGTCGAACAGAAAAGGGGGCGAGAGGAAGAGGGACGAAGAAGAAGGGGACGAGGAATAGAGAAACGGCTTTGAAGAGGGGTGGATGGAGGAAGGGGATGGAGAAGGATAATCGTAGCCTTCGTTAGACGCAGAGGGAAGAGGTTGCACAAGGTGGACGAGAGTTATAATCATTGGGGTCGAGGCCCGCCTGCCGCAGCCACCTTTGAACGAGCCCACGAAAGGTTGGTCACTTCAGGAAGTGAGGAATCATAAGGATCGCCGGCAGACGGTCGGATCCGTTCCTGGATCCCTTCTCGTTTATTTGAATTACTGCTAAGCCTTTAACTGTCCGACCCGGCCGTCCTAACTGTACAACTCCTCCACTTGTCCGTGCGGGAACACGCCGTGACTCCTTCTTTCAACAGCAAACGCTGGCCGTTCCATTCTTTTGACGATTGACATTTTGAGCGGCGAGACGAGACGAAGATGACGATTCTTGGTAGCTCGCGATGGGATACGAGAAGCGTATCGAAGAAACTGAGGGTGGACAGATGGTCGAGAAACTGTTTCGGGGGGATTTGGTTTAACACTATTCCTACCACGACCGGCCGAATGACCGTTTTTAAAATTCCGATTAGAATTTCACATATAAAACGTAACTGAATCGCCTTTAACCCCTTGACTACGGCAGACTTTGATATGTACTGGTCGTACCATACGGCAGGAATTGAGTTACGATGTGCGCCGAGAACGGCGAATTTTTGGTGTCAGAAAGCCAAACTGTGTGAAGCGCCTATAGGCGCTTTCAGTGTCAGAAAGTCAAACTGTGTCGAGCGCCTATAGGCACTCTCAGTATCACAAACGCAAAATTTCTAAGCGCCTACAGGCGCCCACAGTAGTCAAGTGGTTAAACTTTAGACTGTTCTTCAAATATACGTATAATACATTTTACAATGTTCGCCACTTTTTTCATTGTTTATTTTTTGAGAAAAATTTTTAGTCTGCCTTACGTGAGAATGTCGCGGTAGAAGTATGTATACGTGAAGTGTCGGTAGGAGTAGTGTTAATTTCGTTCTCACCGTTTCGCGTATTTGGAAGGTGACTATTATAATTGTGAGGTATTTGAAAGAAAATGATGAGCCGCGTTCTTTTCTATCTAAAGAACGTATGATCTTTATTTGATTGCCAAGGAAGATATACCCTTGTTATCTGAATATTATGAAGCGATTGAGAACTGAAACCTCCTATCTGGAACTTGTGTAAATACTCAGTTCTTGCATTGCAAAAATTAAAGATTCAGCTAACGTTATCAGGGACACTTGAGATGTTAGATTGATTTTTGCTCAAATCTAAGTATCTGTTTTTCAACGGTGATCTATCAACGAAATGAAGATTCCAATGAAAACTCGTTCTTCTAACATTAACCCCTTGACGTGCTTTGACGAGTCTGACTCGTGATATTCATGTTCGGTCCAATATTATCATCACGAGTGTGATTCGTAGAATGAAGATGAATATATACTGAAAATAGTTTGACGGGCAGGTAACGATTGAAACATTTGAAACTTTCTACAGATTGAGCCCAGATTTCATCGAGTTAGATGGCAAGGGAAATAAAGAAAGGATGTAAAAGTAATCCAACAGTTTCTAAATAACTCAAATCTTATCCCCTACTCTAAATGTTGAATAAACGTCCTGCACTCGCACAGCAGTTCATAATTTTCTAACTTGCTATTGCGAAATAGCGGATCCAACGCGAAATCATTTATTGCTTTTATCTTGCGATCGATCACTGGCGAATAGAAAGCGGGAAATAATTTTCTTTGGCATCTCTGCGGCCGGAGAAACGAAATTCTTCAAGGTCGAACGAGCTCGACCGACTCCATGGACGATTATGGTGCCAGAGGCTGCGATTATCGGCCGAACCAAATATTCAGGCCGGCTTGCCGACGTGTCCGCATACCTTTCCTACCAGTTTCGTCGACACGTGACAGATACTGTCCCTGTGCATACACGAACAACGTAATACCTAAGCTCCAACAAATGCGCAACGTAACGCCGGTTGCCTTTTAGATCGTGTCCTGATAAAACAGAGATCGGTTAATTATAACGGATTCGGTTGCTCTGTCAGAGGTGTTTCATCTAGCTTTATCGCTTGAAACATCTCTGCTTTCATTAAAGGTTTTTAAAAATGTCAAATGTCTCCAAAAGAGCTGCATAGCTTCGTTGAGCCGGTGTGGGATGAAAATATGCTACACATGCTTTGAACAACGTAGATTTGAAGTGAAATGAAAGGTAACGCAAAGAGCTCGATCTTCTAAATGACAGTGTAACTTAAGGAGAAAAAGATGTATTATACGTAAACAAAAATTAAGACTTTCACACTGGTTTTAGTACCTATTTTTAATCCTGCTTTAATCCTACTACTGTATATTTATTGGCATCGAAATCGCTGGAAAGTTCATTTATCATTAAAAATTTCACACGATTAATGAAAAAGCATGTAGCGTTAATCAAAATTGCCATCGATAAAATACAGGCACAATTGAAAATTGAACTTTTTAACACTAAAACTACCAGAGCAGTCAAAATGATCAATTGGTAATTATTCATAGCAGCCTTATAAATTCACTGTCGTAAAGCTTCCAAAATTTACTATGATTTTTTGCAGAAAGTATAAATAAAAGTTTGTTTTCTATGCATTCAATATTTTTACCTGTAATTTTCAATTTGATCTGTTCTATGCAAATAAATACACTATAATTGTCGGTAGTTCTAGTGTTAAGCTTCTGTGTTCGAATGTCCCATTTGAAGGGACATCGTGAGTCGAGCAAGCTATTGGGCTGCCTCCTCTCAGAGGATATCAGACTTTAGCCATCAGACTACAATGTTATTCCGACCAATACTTTAAAACAAAAACAGTTGTTGGTGTATATTTTTTTACATCCCTCTATTTTCAAACATTCAACGTTCGCACACACTTTCAGAAATCAATTGTGTGCGAAAGTCTAAAGACGTCTGTATTTGTGAGCAATTCTTCCAAAGGTAACCTTACACTCTCCAACATTCCACATTCCGTCGAGTATTAAACATTTCTTCAACGCCTACCGATTTCCCAGACCTCTTAATTGTTACATACGATCGGCAAACTCATTCATACCACCAAAGCAGGATGCCATTCTTTTACATCCCTCTATTTTCGAACATTCAACGTTCGCACACACTTTCAGGAATCAATTGTGTACGAAAGTCTAGAGACGCCTGTATTTGTGAGTAATTTTTCCAAAGGTAACCTTACACTCTCCAACATTCCACATTCCTTCGAGTATTAAACATTTCTTCAACGCCTACCGATTTCCCAGACCTCTTAATTGTTACATACGATCGGCAAACTCATTCATACCACCAAAGCAGGATGCCATTCTTTTACATCCCTCTATTTTCGAACATTCAACGTTCGCACACACTTTCAGGAATCAATTGTGTACGAAAGTCTAGAGACGCCTGTATTTGTGAGTAATTTTTCCAAAGGTAACCTTACACTCTCCAACATTCCACATTCCTTCGAGTATTAAACATTTCTTCAACGCCTACCGATTTCCCAGACCTCTTAATTGTTACATACGATCAGCAAACTCATTCATACCACCAAAACAGGATGCCAACCAAGCTTGTTCCAGTCTCCCGTCCGTTTGGTTTATCGAACGTCGAATAGTCGCGAGGCTCGATGAACAGGAAACCGGTGGCCAATGCTGGACGATTAAATTTTAACGAGGAAATTAGCGATCTCGAAAGGAGCTCGGAGGCTGTCGCGGACACTCGACGTCTAATAACAAGCTGCGCACAGGGGAGGGCCGCGTAAAAATCGGAGACGGAGCGAGCGCGATAAGATCGAGCGGCAGAAAATCGATTTGTTCGGGAAGAAAGATCACTCCCCGTTAGGGGAGTGCAACGCTATCATCGATCAAGCCGTGGCGACGTTCAACATGGCCAACGCCACGAGCGAGAGCAGAGCCGGTGGAACGGGCGCGCGTGCTGACCGAAGAAACTCGCGATTTACATTTTAATTGAACAAACCGAGCCAAATGATTTATCCTCGCGTAGCGCTCGCACTCTTGTCGCTGCGATCCGGATGACGGCGGCCCTTGGAAATTGAATCAAACGAAACGAACCGAACCGAACCGGTCCGGGTCGCGGCGACGATCGAGCGCAACTGATAAACGTCTCCGGCTCGTGTAACGTCTAATTGCATTGTTAATTTGTGCATTTTCGACGTGAGGTACAGTAACGATCAAGAGTACGAGACTGAACAGCGATGAAAGAATGAAGCGTTGCTTAACGATGGAAAAATAGAGTTATCCGGATGTTGACCGCATTTTTGATAATATTAGTTCACTTAGATAGGGTGGTTTTTATCGGCATCATGTTAATTAATAATTAACCCTTTTAGTACCGAGCAAATTTAACGAATTTGCTAAGGTTTGGGAAAAAGCTCGTAAAAACGGAAGTAAGAATGATATTTATAAAATTCAACAAGAAGCATATTACTGAATAAAAGAAAAAAATTGAAACATTTATAACGTTTTATAAATTTATTTGCTCTCGCGATGCAAATAGTTAGGCGCCATGGCATACGCAACGATCTATCGTCGTTCGGTAGTAAAAGGTTTAATAAAGGTTAACATATAGTAATATGTTCATCGTTAAATTTAGTCAGTGTTTATGTAATGTCATTCAGTCAATATTTAAGATTAATGTGAAATAATCGTATTTGATTCCACTAGGGAGAAGTACCTACATTATTGAACATAAAATAAGTTGTTTTTAGGGGAAACACCATATGATTTTTTAATAAGAAACGTATCTTCATTTAATATCAACGCATTCTTACAGAATAACGTGATCACATATAAAAGTCTATTACAATTAATTTAATACTCTTTCCACCTTACTATTCTCTTGCGTAACAATGTTAATTAGATACCGCTAACATTAACCATTAACATTAACATTTACCGCCGGTGGTACACGCAGTCATTTATTTAATGCACTGAAAACATATATTTTATTACAAATACAATTCTGTAAACTATATTTTTACCTAAAAAATGAAGCATTATACGAGATGCAATACAAGAGCAAAACACATAAGTTTATTTAACTCTTTGGGTACATTCGACGAGTGAGACTCGTCATCTGCTTACTTGGACGAGTCTGACTCGTCATCTCAATTTAAGAAGCAGGCGTTGATGTTTACTGCATCTCCGCAACTTTAAGTTGGTTCTTGTTCTACATAAATATTTCTATTTTGTTTCATTTATATATTTATTTATATTTCGTAACTAAAATGCTGTTTCAAACATATATATTTATATCACCCATACAAGTATATTCCAAATTATCCATATATCGACAAATTAAACCCGTTCCATGGGCATAAAAATCATCAAATAATTCAGTACTCAAAGGGTTAACTGTTATATATTCAATAATTATTAATTACATTTAACGGTGCATGTAGTCAAAATATCAGAAGGGCTGAACGACAAGTCAGGCAAAAATGGGCTGGCATGGAACGTGTTAAATTGTTTAACCACAAGATACATGCGAACATAAATCCGTTAAGAGCCTGCGTTGCCCAATCTATGCTGCAATATTCACGTTTGAATTTCGTCTAATATATCATTCGTACATATTTTCACTCGCAAGAGCTGCCGTTTGTCAGCAACAACCGGATACACCCTGTACACGCGCTATCGATATGTAAAATCTCCAACAAATCGATTTCCTCGAGGACTCGTTAGACATCTGAACCGAAGGCTCGTTTTCTCCCGTTTCTCGCGTAATTGGACAGGTATGTGTGCCGGTCAAAGCGGAAAATAATCAAACGGAAGTCGCCTGTTGCGACTAATTGCAGAACAAGAATCAAACGAGAATTATTGCGAATCGCAGATGGAGAAAAGGACGGCTGCTACAGCAGGTTTCTGATTAAGCTCTGGGCCCCCCCCCCCTCGCCCAGTTCTTCGTTCTCGTTCCTTTTCATTCCCCGTCCCACGGAAATTCGTTATTCATAACACACGTTCCACCGAAGAAATATGCGTAACTTCGGCTAATTAATTACCACGGTGTCGGCGATTAATTTTATTCGCACTTATATCAGAACTAAATGAAACAAGGCGAAATTGGAAGAACCTCGAAACATCAAATCGTGTCCACCGATCTGTCACGCGAAGCAAGTACAGTCTTGCTCGAAAGTTTTAGTACAAAGTTAGAAACCAGTATGATCAATTTTACTTTTTATCAACTGAGGACCATTGAAAAATAATTACCTCGGTTTTCGGTCGTTTCGAAATTGGAACGAACCCTATTAATGATAAAAATAAACTCCACCATTTTTTAAGGTAAAAAAACATAAAATGTATATCTATAAATAAACAAAAACGATTGATTGAAAGATCGTCGAATTAATTGGTGTTCCATCCTCCATTTCCTTCGATTGCAAATCACTTATGGGTGTATTAAAAAATTCTAAATTTGCAACATTTATTAGAAAAATAGTTTAAAACTTTTGAACAAGAATATCTGTCTCTCGAAACACAAATTGAAATGTTCATCATTATGCGTTGTACATAATTCAGTACTAAAGACCATTTTCGGTGTGAAATTTGTATCGAACGAACAAGCATTATATACAGAAACAAGAAGGACAGGATTTATCTGACGAAGTTCTTAGCACATTATTTGCGTCGCTGCGAATGAAGTAATTAAACATAATTGTCAAAGGTAACGTTTACACCGACGCAACTTTCATTAATCATGCTAATTGGGACCAAAACAATCGATCGAGACCGGGACTGAATTAATGCACGTTTAATTATAAAATTGCTGTTCCGTGTGCTTCTATCATCTACGTAACAGCACTTAGTGCGCTGAACTTTTAAGGAAGGAATTGGTTGGCATGCATAAACATGAGCCTGAACACGATTTTCCATCCTGCATTAAGCAATCCCTCTGTATTTCCTTTTTGTTACCTCCCCAATTATCGAAAATAGCACACGCCGTCATTGTGCACGCAAAAAACGTTTAATTTACAGGGAAACATCTTATTGAATTCCTTCGGGAAATTGTTACCCGCGGTGATTTTAATGGCTGCCTTCGCGCCGCGTTATAAATAGACCGCATACTTTATGAAAATAAACGGCAAAATGAGATCTAAACAGAAATCCTTTCTTAACGCGCACGGTTGCTCGCTAATTTTGTTCGCCTTTTCCTATTGCATTCCTTTCGTGAGAATGCGCAGTCACGTTATTATCCCGTATAAACGCAAAACTTCGGTTGCGACAGGCATAACAGGTGGTTAAATCGGAAGAACTTCATTTCGTTCAGAACAAAAGAACGTGTAATTTGTAGATGAATATGAACAACATAAGATAATATTTAATTTGCTTTAACTTAACCCTTTTAACACCCGAACGACGATATATCGTTGCGTCTCCGTTGGAGCCTTATATTTTTATGTTATTCTTATGATTTTCAACAAATATTGAAACACAATCGGCATCGTTTTATTCTCCATTTATTTCGCAATACGCTGCTTTTTAAATTTTGTTAATATCACCCCTACTTTAGTTTTTACGAGAATTTTCGCAAACCTCTGCAAATTCGTCGATTCGGCCCTGTATTTTTCGCTTAGATAGGCTCCTTTCGCTCGGTGCTAAAAGGGTTAAACGCGACACGGCTAACATTTTACAACGTTCCTTTTCTCTGTTTGCCCTTTCGCAATCATATCAATTTGCAGTAAATAAGTTTAACTCAAACATTAGACACAGCCTCAATTTATGCGATTAATATCGCACGTGTGAGATTAAATTCGTTGCGCGTGCTGGCCAACGCGAAGCAATGCATTTTCTCCAGCCACCTACCCCCGTCGTACAATTTAATCCCCCTCCATAATTCGTCGGCGAGGGAACGGTTTACCTAAAACCAAAGCGACCGTCCGCTCGCACGAACGAGACCAAAATCTGTAACTTATTCCCGGAATCCGGGGATCGGCGTAAAAGTTCAGCGAAACGCAACGAGCTTCACGTTCCGCTGCGTTCCATTTACGAGCACGATACGTTTCGCGTTTCGCATTCCCGCTTCGATCTCGACGGCTCGATTACTCGCGACCAGTGTTAATTAAAATTTAATTTACGCCGGATCGGCTGGATGGTCTCGGGCCCCTGAGTCCGTGGCTGGGTACGCACACGGACGAGGATACTCGTGATACTCTCTCATCTACGCGTACCATACCATGTACACTCGCACATAGACAAACAGACAGGGGTGGGTGCGTGTGTGCGTGTTCTCAAGTAAAACGTGAAACGCGGCAAAGCGCTGCGGTACACGTGAAAACTTTTTCCCCGCGTACGCATGAAAGGGGACTGCCATGGACGCGGGCAGCCATGGGGCGAGAGGAACACGAGGCGCCTCGAGGGGGAGGGACACACAGAGGGTGCATTAATTAATTACGAATTCGTTAATTGCTACGAAAATGGCCGACTGGGCGTGCCCAATCGATCGAGCAGCACCACCTCGAAAAACCCTGCTCTCGCTGGCTCCCCGCTTTTTCTGCACCCTTCGCTCCGATTTTCTGCGGAACAGGGGGTAGGCCCCCTCCTGCACTCGTGCATCCATCGTTACAGAGAGGCGGAGTGTGCGAACGATGAAAGAGAGGGACAGACGGGGAGAGTAGGATGAAAAAGAAGGGGAAAGAGAAAGAATGGGGAGACCATGACTGCGTTACTTAATTTAATAATTATATGCTCTCGGTTTTTACGACTTAATTACCGACCACGGGGAACTGCCGTGAAACGGTGGTGAATGCGACTTTCGTGCACCCCGCCGTTCCAGAATTATGCGACGGGGAAGCGATATATTTCTCGAAAGGCCGTGCAAGGCGTCCCGCAAGAAAGAAGGGACGGGGGTAAAAAGGGGGGAAAAAAGGAACGGGCGGAACGTCGGCCTGAAATGGAACACAGAAACGAGAGCGGTACGCCTTAGCCGCGGAAGCGCGAACGAACGGTCTCCTACCTCTCCCCCTCCCCCTTTTCGCGGGGGTTAAGAAGAGGACGGGTGCCCCCGTGAATTTTGCAAGTTATACCAACAAGAAGAACCGGTCCCCCGGTTACTGCCAATAACAGCGAACCGCGCTAGAAATTACTGTTATTAAAGTTTCCCGCGGGTGTTACAGTTCGTGTAAACACGCGTTCAAGCCCTCTTCGCGTGTTGCTCGCAGCGAGGCCGCCGCGATTTTTTCACGCGGGATGATGGATAGCGCGGCATCCGGAGTCATCCGGAACGACCGCGTTCCATTCCGAGGGACAAGATGATCGTTTAACGAATGACGCGGCGTAACACGAGAAACGTGGTGGCCAAGAGGGAAGAATGTAGTCGTTTTGGGGGGAGGGAAAAAAGTAAATCCAATATCCTGTCTCTTGTTATTTTCAATTTAAGATTAACCGTTAGCATTCGTGATCTAACGAGCAGGTGCTGTTTTATAAAATTACGATCTATATTCAGCTAACGTGTAATTGATTTACGTTTTACCTGTTGTTGTTGTTGTTATTATTATTATTATCATTATTGCAGGCAATACGATTATCGTAATTCTTATTAGTTGGCGATTTAAGTTAATGCATTTGCAGGTAATTGAAGATTGCAAAACATGACTCGACTGATAGAACACAAGATATACTATATCTATCGTATATACAGTGGCTCCAAAAAGTATTCGTACACTGTATTATAAGGAAATTCATCTACTTTTGAAATTCTGATTTCAATGAAACTTTATGCGTATAGAGAGCATGGTGTGTCCTGCGTGAAGGAATCTTTTTGGCGGCAAAATATCTTTTAAGCGGACTGATAACGAATCTCAAAGTTTAGGCGATTTTTTTACGTTTTGAGTACAAGCTTTTCTGTGTTATTTTTTTTTATGACAGGACGATGGGGTATTAAAAATTAAACATTTTCTATTTGAAAGGTTTTGCTTCATCGAGTACCGTTACAAAATTATCTTTAAAAAATGAGAGAAAACTGAGAAAATTCAACGCTGGTTTCACCCCTTTAAAATGGCATTTAGATGAAAAGAAGAGATTAATTTATACGTATACTATTACGATCTACATACCCACAAAATTTTATCAAATACTTCTATCAGACTCAAAATTTCAGGGTTAAACGAATTCATTTGTGACATAGTGTACGAATACTTTTTGGAGCCACTGTACATCAGATATACTATATCTAGTATATATATATCAGATATACTATAACTAGTATATTAACAATAATATCAATAGAAATAACGCTTGACAATTAAATTAAAATTAAAAGGAATTGAAAGGAATTGTTTTTCAAAACGAGGGCTTAGTTCGGAAAAACGATTGTTCCCTATCGACGTTCGTTGCGTTCCTTCCCTTTGTTTTCACAAAGACCTCGTCGTAATACGGTTTTCTTTGTGCAACAAACGAGGCTCTCGCCACCGGCAACTCGGCCGTGCGCGCTTGCTTGAAACAAAAAAAAGAAAAAAAAAAGAAGATGATGTTTCTTAATCTCCCAGCCACTTGTTATGCTGCTGGCCGCACAACAAGAAAACGATCGGAACGAAAGTATGTTAATAGCAGGGTATCAACTGTAAACGAATGCACAATATTATCGGCTTATTGCAAGAAACGCTGTTCTTTGATCTTGTTTAACTGCCACGAGATAAAGGCGAACGGGGAGGATCGTTCCGGCGGAATCGTTCAATTTGTTTACGACTGAGAACGTGTACCTCAACGAGAGGTGGAACGAAAAAAAGAAAAAAAGAAAAGAAAGAAAGGATTGTATGTCCGCGGCCACGTGTGTAATATACTCGAGGAAATACGATAATGGCGGCTAGCTGCGAAATTAATACACTAGTTTAATGATCTGCAGAAGAGAGTATCGCCTCGCGCGCAGTACATTAGCCGTATATTAAGATAAGAACAAATACGGATAGATTCCTTGTACTTCGTGGATGTAGATACCTGCGTACCGTGACGAAGGAAAAACAACGCGAGATTCCTAATAATAGCTAATAGTAGGAAACCGGGAACACGACAGCAACGTATTATCTTTAACGAAACACCGGTACTATGTTTCAGTTTGCCCGAAAAAAAAAAAATAACCAAGAACGTAGGCAAATATGACTCGAACTCTTAATGGGCTCGGTTAAATTTGCGTCTTAACGACAGCTGCACCGTGTTACCACGTGGTTAACATCGGGAACATAATCTTCGAGTCCATTCGAGATGAAGAAGATAGAACACAAAGTTTAACTAATTACGTTGCTCACTGTTTCAAAAGTTGAGCTAACACCAATTAAAGTTGCACAGTAGTTTCAGCGGGTTTGGAACAGACCACCTATGAACACGATCCTGGAAGTCCGCGTCGTACACGTATCAAACTTCAAATATTTAAAACAAAGAGGAAGTAAACCATACCTTTTGTGGTGGTATGGTTATATATATGATATATGAAATTTACAAAAAAGATGACAATTTTGAATGTGCAAAGCAGTTCTTCGAAATTAATCACCACTCAAGGAAATGTTAGCGATATTGAAGTAGATAGGAAAATGTGATTTAAATATGAAAAGTGGTGTAATATAAATAAGATACAAATCTGAGAATACAAGAAACAGAGTAAGTATTGTCAAAATATGAATTCTGTGAAACTAAAAAATAATTGCATTGTATTTTCAATGTTGTAGCTGTAGTGGTATGGTTATCATAGAGCATGGGGTATGAGAAAGAACGTTTGTATGGAAGAATCAGTGTAACGAGTGCGTATGATAAACTATGAGTAAATATTATGGTTCGTGGAATGAGTGTAGCAAAATGTGATCTATGTGATTTGCATATGTATGGCATAAATAGAGAGAGCTGCGATAAAAAAAACAGTCAATGTGATAGCAATCATAGTAAAGTGAGAGAGAAAGTGTGTTTAATTTTTGTTATATTTCGTCGTGTTTTATTGTTAATAGTTGGTATATAAATAAATTGTATTTATTATTATTATGCATTTATTCACACCTTTCACCATTTAAAAGTTTGACAGCACATTCTGGTTTCACTGATTTTTCTATCAATTCAAAATTAATACCCCAACCACTAAAAACGAATTTCCTAACGAAGAATAGTATTGGAAATTTGAAGGTAATCCATGCCTTTCGCAGTGAAAGGGTTAGATCGTTCTGTTCTTCGAAATGAGTAACTGTTGGATTTTGACGTGGTCAGGGACAATATTTTTAGTTTTAATGGAGAAATGAAAGCCTTATAGATTTTAATATTCAACAATAATAATAACATAGATTTAATTAATAATTACAATAACGTTTTCTTATCTTTTATCTTAATTTTATGCAATTTTTAATTTTACTTTCGTTTCGTCTTTCTTACTTACTTTCTCTCTCAGCTCTCAAAAACGAAGAAGTGAAGATCATACCACACAGCAATAATTCAGAACACACTCATTATTGCCAACATACTTTCACACACCACGTTCATACCAACCATTCACACTAATTGTTCTCAACAGTCGGAAATTTGAAGGTAATCCATGCCTTTCGCAGTGAAAGGGTTAGATCGTTCTGTTCTTCGGAATGAGTAACTGTTGGATTTTTACGTAGTCAGGGACAATATTTTTAGTTTTAATGGAGAAATGAAAGCCTTTTAGATTTTAATATTGAACAATAATAATAACATAGATTTAATTAATAATTACAATAACGTTTTCTTATCTTTTATCTTAATTTTATGCAATTTTTAATTTTACTTTCTTACTTACTTTCTCTCTCAGATCTGAAAAACGAAGAAGTGAAGATCATACCACACAGCAATAATTCAGAACACACTCATTATTGCCAACATACTTTCACACACCACGTTCATACCAACCATTCACACTAATTGTTCTCGACAGTCGGAAATTTGAAGGTAATCCATGTAGCGTGTCGCGTAGCCTGGATACCGTTAGAACCTGAGGTGCTGCTTTGCATCCACGGTGTTACGAGCGCTGAGAGGAGACATTCACGGTGTGCCGCGAGAAAATGGCGAAGAGATTCCGTGAAATTCGCAGCGTGACGGGAGAACAACGGGGATCAAAGCGAACGACGCTCATTGGAACAACTTATCGATGGGAGACAGGAAGAGGCGCCTTTTCCACACAAGACGCGACCGGCATTGACACTTAAGCCGATCGTAAGTCATCGTTAGGTCCGAGTTAGCTCCGATCGTGCACGTCGCCTGGATGTACCGGTAATCTGTGATCGCCTGCATCGTGGGTGGTACCGTTAGGGTGTTTACATCGGGGGTTTCGCGTAAAACTCGATTAAAATCTACCGGCAAAGGCTCCTTTTGAATGTTCAACGTGTGAAACTCCTGCATAGACTTTGATAAGTACATGAATTATTCGGTTTGACGACGCGGGTTGATCGGATACACACCTTTGATTGTAACGATTTAATTCTGCCGTTAAAAGAAACAAACTTTCCTCTTTCGTTGAGGTAGAACGAATTTAGAATTATCTATGAAAGGTCTTTCATTTAAGAAATTTAATGATATCGCATTGGATTGGCAACAGAGTTCAGAGTAACGGTAAGAGTTACGTTCGTACGCTTTCAAGGAAGAAAAGTATAAAAATTGATCAATTCCTGTGCGATTTTTTTAATATTAAATTTAGAAGCAAAATAGTGAACGAACTTTTCAGTAAACTCAATAATTAACACTAGAACTACGTAAACAAAAATTAAGACTTTCACACTGGTTTTAGTACCTATTTTTAATCCTGCTTTAATCCTACTACTGTATATTTATTGGCATCGAAATCGCTGGAAAGTTCATTTATCATTAAAAATTTCACACGATTAATGAAAAAGCATGTAGCGTTAATCAAAATTGCCATCGATAAAATACAGGCACAATTGAAAATTGAACTTTTTAACACTAAAACTACCAGGGCAGTCAAAATGATCAATTGGTAATTATTCATAGCAGCCTTATAAATTCACTGTCGTAAAGCTTCCAAAATTTACTATGATTTTCTGCAGAAAGTATAAATAAAGATTCATTTTCTATGTATTCAATACCTTTTAATGTAATTTTCAATTTGATCTCTTCCATGCAGATAAGTACACTATAATTGTCGGTAGTTCTAGTGTTAAAGCACCAAGATCAATCAACAACGATTTATCGATCTGAATTGTCCCATAACTTATCCAAACGATCTATATTCTACTGTAACACATATATTTTACGCGAAAACAGAGTGTTTATGATAAACCTTCGACAAGTTCCAAGCACAAAACCTGTGGTAAACCGTTTCCAAGGGCAGAGAAACGGGATCAATCGCGACAAGAAGAACAGCACACGTATGTACAGAAACCGATAGCCAGCCGCGTGGTCCCCACAAAAGACGCGCATTTGCATCGAGCAGATACACGCTAATGCACTTATACAAAACCTGTGATTAAACCTGCCGAATGAGCGCGGTGCGTGTGTACGAAGGAAAAACGCAGTGATCCCCGTGCACGTACAGTGCACGACAAAATGATAGCTGTTGAAACAAGAAACTGATGTATAAGGATGTCACGTGGTAGCGTTTTTCTTTTGTTTTTTGGTAATGGCCGCTCCCGCACTTCCTACGGTGGACCATGTCCCGTATGCGCTTTTTGTCTCATGTGTTCTGTTCCGTTTTTTCTTTATTCAAATCATATTGTATTTGTTTCGTATAATAATCAAAGTTGTGTACAATAAAACCAATTAATACATAAAACAATAGCACAGCCTATGGTTTACAGTGTTTCTCGAATAACTCCAAATCGGTATACCTCGGCGAAAAAACATCGTATAATTAAAAGTCAGATTTGACTTTATAGGGGAAAGTTAGTACTATACGGTGCTATTTACAAAAAAATTGGACAAATGTTACTATCTATGGAATATCAACGTTAATGTAGGGAAAATCTGTACTTTCTATCCATTTATCTTCTAAACTTAATGCGGCAGGGTACTTTTGGGATCAGATTTGAATTTAACACTTGAAAATGTATAATAACGAAGTCTCGTTGATCTCTTTTTTCCTACCCGCAGTATCATTTTGTCGCACCTAGTTTTCACATAAAAAGATTAAATTTTCCGTAAAAAATATAACCTGCGGTTAATCTTTGTCTTTATTATTAAGAAAGAGATACTGCATACGAAACTGCATGTACGAAACTTGTATACATTACGTTAGATTCAAGAAACACTAAAACTCATATGTTGTGCTATCATTTTGTCGCGTACTGTATACGATGCATACACCCGGCAACAAAGCGGGGACAGCATCGCGACGGTACACACACGACCAATCCCACAGCAAATTCATCCCTATCCGTGCACAACTTCGACATGCCATAAATACAGAAAAACAGTCGGGTCCTCGTGTTGATGCACACGCATACATACGTTGGCCGACATCGTCATCGATCATCCGGCGTCACGGTAGGGTGCGTACGACCGTAGGTATATCAACAGGGGATCGCATCTTTCTTCCTCATTTTTTGCCGGTCGACCATGCTACCTACCTCCCCCCACAGGGCCACCCTTCTTCCCTCTTCCCCCACCGCCGCGTAGCCTGCTGTTTCGTCTTTCGACTCCCGCCGCTGCTTCCGGTTAACCACGACTTCCGGTTGGCGGCCGCGCGGCACCGCCTCGTGCGGCAGCCCTCGCTTCCGGTCGGTCGGGGTAGAACGAGGTTGTCATGGCGACTGGTCCGCCGGCTACACCCCTTGGGCACACCCCCGACAACATGGCCGCCGCCTCGCCCCGTCCAACACCCTTCGCGCGCGGTGGTGCCACCGCCTCTCCCCGCTGCCGCCCTGACCCTTGTCAACCACTCCCCCACCATGACGGCTACCTACGCGCGGCCCGTATCAAGGATCCTAGGGGCTGCTGCGTTTACTAGGGGGCGGGGGCGAGAGCCCGCAGTGGCCAGAAACCCCATGGGGCATGGCGTGTACCGGTGGAAGAACCCTCGACCCTACGAGTGCCACTCGTCGCTGCACTGCGCGTCGACGAGCGTATACGTATTCGCCTCCCCTGCGCGCTTGTCGTCGTTCGTAGGTGTGGGTGGACGAGCGCGCGTGTGCGCGAGGGATCGTCTACAGGAGCGTTCATAGCTAGGGTCAGGGCTGAAGAATCAGCGTCGATTTTTCGAAGCAAGGAAGGACAATCGAAGGAAAGAGGAGGATGTTTTGCGCTAGGGATCGTCTACAGGAGCGTTCATAGCTAGGGTCAGGGCTGAAGAATCGGTTGCGAGACGTCGATTTTTTAAAGCAAAAAACCATGATCGAGGGGAAGAGGAGGATGTTTTGCGCTAGGGATCGTCTACAGGAACGTTCATAACTGAGGTCGGGGCTGAAGAATCGGCGTCGATTTTTCGAAGCAAGGAAGGACAATCGAGGGAAAGAGAAGGATGTTTTGCGCTAGGGATCGTCTACAGGAGCATTCATAGCTGGGGTCAGGGCTGAAGAATCGGCGTCGATTTTTCGAAGCAAGGAAGGACAATCGAGGGAAAAAGGAGGATGTTTTGCGCTAGGGATCGTCTATAGGAGCGTTCATAGCTAGGGTCAGGGCTAAAGAATCGGTTGCGAGACGTCGATTTTTTAAAGCAAAAAACGATGGTCGAAGGGAAGAGGAGGATGTTTTTTTTGCGCTAGAGATCGTCTACAGAAACGTTCATAACTGAGGTCGGGGCTGAAGAATCGGCGTCGATTTTTCGAAGCAAGGAAGGACAATCGAGGGAAAGAGAAGGATGTTTTGCGCTAGAGATCGTCTACAGAAACGTTCATAGCTGGGCTCAGGGCTGAAGAATCGGCGACGATTTTTCGAAGCAAAAAAGGATGATCGAGAAGAGGGGGATGTTTTGCGCTAGGGATCGTCTACAGGAGCGTTCATAGCTGGGCTCAGGGCTGAAGAATCGGTTGCGAGACGTCGATTCAAGAAAGGACGATCGAGGGGGAGAGGAGGATGTTTTGTGAGGCAAAAATGCTGTAGGGAGCTGGTAAGTTGGCAAAGCCTGAGGAATACAGGTCTAATTGGTCTTAGCCTGAATAGACCCGCCTGTCTCAACACGGTCATAAAAATAAGGCGCTCGGGTGTATTTTCGTTATTGGCGGAAACAAAATAAAATCGACGAATCAGATCGTATCGCATAGCATGACGAAAACAATTGGGTGGTGCGAATAAAGTACCGCCTCTGTGCCATTTTACTCGCCAACTTACCGGCTCCCTATAGTACCACAGGTGGATTCATCGAACGATATGGAAATTCATTTAGTGTTTTAAATACGTACAGAATAATTTTAGGACAATCTTGACGAAAAGATTTTGCAATGTTAACCTTTCGTATTGTGACGATAAATTTGTAGCCTATCAGGTGGAGCAGATTATAAATTATGTACAAGAAAACAGTTGTATTTGTAATAAAATTTATTTTCAGTTTAAACTATAGTTTCGGTTAATGAAATTAAGGATTAATGAATGTAAATTACGTATAATACTTTAATATTTCACACTTGATACATCGTGAAGATGGTGGATTATTGATACTAGCATGTATGATCGCTAAAAAAATTACAAGGTAAAGGGTTAACAATGAAATGTGTTAATCTTTTCAGTATACCCCATAATAATCAATAGGATTAAAACCAGAGGGTATCTATCTACGACACATTACAATAGATATTCACAATTTTAAAAATGCAAAAAGTAACACACACTACAATTCTACGAATTCAGACCTACACGAATCTACGGATTATTATACGTCCGACTTGAAGAAGCTTCCACGAATTCTCGATCCGCCATTGTCCCGTAATTTATGTTGTTTATTCGAGAGATTCGTACCTTTCGAAAGGGTTCGCCGTGCGACGAGAACGAGGAACGACCGAAGCGGAACGGATTAATTAAATTTATACGCCGACAGGTTGCAAGTTGGCGAACCCGCCAAAAGGGGGGGGGGGAGCAGCTTGAGAAACTTTATTGTACATGGGGCGTTATTGAAACGCGATCCGTAATTTTCGAAACCCGTCTGGTTTTATAAACCCTTTTACACCGCGTGGGCGGCGGTAGTTTCAATTACAGGTAGCCGACCACCTCGGCCAGATTCTCGCTACGATGACTCGCGATAAAGTGTATAATTATCCTTTGCGCCGAGTTAACCCTGTATGGGCCGAATTTTTGTTTTAAATATAAAAAAAATTGATGGAACGGAAAATCAATAATTATAACCCTACATATGCAGATGGAAAAAAAATTTTCCAATTTAAACAATTTTTATATATTTAGAACAAAAAGGTATAGGTCGAATTTTTGTTTTGAATATAAAAAAATTGATAGGACGGAAAATCAATAATTATGATCCTATACATATGCAGATGGAAAAAAAATTTCCAATTTGAACAATTTTTATATATTTAAAACAAAAAGGTATAGGTCGAATTTTTGTTTTAAATATAAAAAATTGATGGAACGGAAAATCAATAATTATAATCCTATATATGCAGATAGAAAAAAATTGATGAAATGGAGAATAAATAATTATAATTCTATATATGCAGACGGAAACAAATTTTCCAGTTTAAACAATTTTACGTTATAGAACATTATAGAATTAATATGTATACGATATCTAATGAAAAAAAGCTAAGATTGTTTGTTAAGATGTCAATGATATAACATGTGATCTGAAAGTTACACGGACTCATAGAGGATTAACGTAACTTCTAAGTGGGTCCTTTTTTTTGGTTCCTACACTCGCCTGTCTTACCTTTCCATTTTTCTACTTTATACGAACGCTTTTTCGGCAGGCGAGGGAGAGGGGCGAGATTTCGCGGACACTCTCGTTGCGTGGATACGGGTCCACCAGTCTGAATCAGGCTGTGCGCGCACACGAGCACAGGAGGGCTCATATCGATCCGTTCAAATCCCCATAGAAATTAACTCGAGAACACTCGGCTGCCCCTTTCGCCGAGCCACCCGATCCAGACACGAGCACTCGTTAGAACATTCATTAATTAGCCGTAATCGAAGCCGGTTTTACTGACGCGGAATAGAAATTCGCTGGTACCGCAGAGATTTCCCTGTAGGTATTAAAAAAAAAGAGGGGGAGGAGGGAGAAAGAGAAGAAAGGGTGAAAAAGAGAAACTTAGTCATTCTCTCGTAAAACCATTCTTCCAACTGACGCGTTTCGAGGCTCTAACGCTCTTAATTATCTCTGTGGGCTCAGCCGGAAACCACGGCTTCGATTCTGATTGGGTTTCTGAGCGGGTGAAGGAGCGAACGGGACAAAAATTTGACTGTCTGCGATAATAATCCATCTGTCGCGGGTTTTGACAAAGGTAGTAGTCATTCTCCCTTTGATTTCGCTCAGTCATCGCGAAATCTGATGAGTATCCTTCGTGGATGAATAAAATGTGGACCAATTATCGAAACGTTTTATAAGAGCTCGTATGAGAGGGAAAAATTGATAGGAAGATCGAGCGAAAAAATGATTGTAATATAATGAATCTACTTGACAGACATATGAATATTATTCTAATTAATCCACATTGAAAAAGGGAATTCGTTTCAAATTCAAAATCAAACAAATTTCTAGTAGCCATCGCAATGACTTATTAAACGACTAAAACATCTCAGGATAAATAAATGATGCCAATAAGTTGACATTGTGCTCCTTTTAGTTTTAGTTTTACTTTAACTTTTACTTTTAATCATTTTTATTGTTACTGTATTACTTCTTTATAAAGGGTGTTCACCCGTTAAATAAATAAATAAATAAGTTTAACTTTTAAGTGCTTCTTTTCTCTATCCCATTGCTTTATTCGATTGCCACCGACTTAAGACGAAAAAAACGTTCTTAAACAAAAACCTAACTCATTCTCCCTTAACTCTTTGGGGCACGGTGAGATTAAAAATGTCCCACCTTTTTGATACGCGGTAATTCATGGTGGGACATTTTTAGACCCACTTCGAAATATTGGAATAGCTGCATGTGCATATGTTTATATTTAGTCTTACTCACGTAATGCAGTTGGTGAATACCATAAAAAGATGTTATAAATATGTTCGCTTGTGTTGGCAAGTTTCAACATGTGCGTACTTTGTTAATAAAAATATACCTATTTTGTTCAATTTAAAAAACGGAACAAAATTTCTGTGCAACATAGGTCTATTTATTCTTTGAAATCATGTGCCTCAAAGAGTTGACTCGAAAAAGGTTCGCCTCTAAAGAAATTAATCGCCGAGGAACGTTTCTTTCTATCTCCCACAAGCTACGCTTTCCACGCGCGTAACGTTGATTTCGATCAATTCATTCGTGGGACGTCTTGGCAAGAAGCGGGAAGAGGGAGAGAAGGCGTCTTTAAATACATTCAGCGATCACAGAGACCCACCACCGTCCCTCGGGCCTCTCTCGGCGCCGTCCCCCGTCGATGACAGAACGCGAGGTCTTTTCTTTTCACAAGCCAGGGTATTTCGTCGCGGCTGCTTAAGATTCATCTTGAATTACGATCTTGGCGCCGTCGAAAGATCAGCCGAGCAGCTGAAACCCTTGAAGTCCCCGGCCGCGGACACGGGGACCCAGGCGTCGCGACGGCGACGCCGGCGAGGACGAGAGCCGTAGCCACGGCGTCGACAGTGACGTCGCCGTGCCAACCATCCGTAACGACAAAAGGGAGGCGAAAAACCGGCGACAAAAGGTCGTCGCTGGGCGCACTCAACAGAGGAACAGGAAAGGGGGACCGTGAAGAAGGGTGGCGGCGGCGGCGGCGTCGGGGCGGGGTGAAGGGACGCGGGATCCTCTCGTGCAAAGGGGGGAAAAAAATTCGGGCGTCGCGTCACTCTCGAGTGGACGCCGACCGAGAAAAAATCCATACCGGGGCACGAGGGGCGGAGTCAGATACGCGCTGGAGAGGGTGCGACTCCCTTTTTGGGGTGCACGGGGGCGAAAATGATAATTCGTCGGCATGGCAACGCCCGTCCTACCTCGTTTCGATTCTACCAGAGAGTATTTCTTCCACCCTGCCTTCCGACCCCTTGTACACCCCAGACAACCCGCGCCACCCTTCATCCCCCTCGTGGAACTGCCACAGACTCGACTTTCTCTCTTTCTCCCTCTGCCACCTAGTGTTTCGGGGGCCGAACGAATGGCGCTCGTGAAATCGCGTTTTCTTCCTTTTGAAGATCTTCCGACGGGCGCACTTGCCACCCTCGATCCCTCCATTAGGAGAGAACACCGGGGTGAAATGTGAAAGAGGGAGAAAGAGGGGAAGAGAAAGAAAGAAGAGAAAGAAAGAAGAGAAAGAGAGGAAGAGAGAGAATTGCGAGGGGGTGGAAGCGAAAGAGAGGAAGAGAGAGAACCGCGAGAGGGTGGAAGCAAAAGAGAGAGAGAGAGGGGGTGAGAGGGAAAAGCTGGTCTGGTTGGCATAGCAACTACCGCCTGGATACCCTCCGCCAGAGAGAGGAGGACACTCGGCTGTGTGCTCCTTAGGCTGGGATGGGGAGAAGGCAGCTGGATAACCTTGAAAAGCACCTCCTTTAAGACCACCGCATCGAGGGTGCAGGGGAGCGAGGGTGGATTATGCGGAGGGTACAGAGTATCGACGTGCAGATACACTCGACTAGGCTCGTCGCCGTGCCATGAGTCCCGCGGACTTTTTGTTGGAATTTTTATTTTCGTTCTGCAGACTAGACCAGAAAAAAAATATGAGACGCTTCACGTTTCATCCAATTAACGCCTTAACGACGAAATCGTTAGGTTGAATGTTTTCGTTTAGAAAAATACAGTAAATATGAATGAAAATTCTCTTAAGAAAAAGAAAAATCTATTCTACATGATAGCACTTATTAACCCCTCTTTTTTTAAGTAAATAATTAGACGAAAGGAGCTCATTCAAATAAGAACTTTTATTTATATCTTGAATATTCATATTATAGAAGTACATACTCGTAGTATCCTTTCTTACATTGCACAAGAATCGTATATACGTAATTCTGAATTCGTATAGAATACAGTGGTACCTCGGTATACGAGTGCCCTAATATACGAGTATTTTAACACATTGTATGCCGGTGGCATCTGAGGCATTTAAAACTGTAGGTGAAGAAAATATTTAAAATTTTATACATTATTGTAAAACACTAAAATTGGTTTGCATATTCATTATATGCAATTTAACAATAACAAAAAATAGAAACAAACAAATCGCCAAACAAAAGAATGTTGTATTATCGCAAACCCGGCGCTAAAGCAACAGACTTCCAAACCCGCGTTTTCGCGGGGCCGGCATACAATGTGTTAAGACACGAGCCGCCGAGCGAACGATATTTTGCTTTGAGACGATAGCAAGATTTGTGATACGAGCAAGTGATTGCAGGTGAAAATGAGCAAAGCGTGACGAGAAAAGCGAAGACCCCAGTGACGAAAATTAAGCGCTTCCGTAAGCACTTCACTTTTTCTTTTATTACGTTTTTATAGAATATGTATTTGTTATTTATAAATAAATGTTTCTTCTTGTAAATACATTTTTCTTATTCAAAAACACTTAACAAAAACAACTGAGGTTGTGTTTTGGGAGCTGGAACGGATTAATGGCATGTCAATTAATTTCAATGGGGAAAATTGCGAGCAAGGTTACGGAACTAATTAAACTCGTATGTCAAGGTACCACTGTATTCGTTTTCAACATTTATTACATATTACATACATATTATTTACCGGTTAAACGTTGAACGTTTCACTGAAAATCGTTTCGCGATATATTTATGATAACGCGACTTTAATACACCGATACGTATAGACGTAATATAGATTAGCCTCGTTTTACAAGTTTCCACTACCGAAAGCTACATCGCGTCGTCAAGGTGTTAAATCGCATGCCGATGTTCCACGCGTTCCTTTATACGCGCAAAAAGGGAAGTCGTGAAACGTCTTCCGCGCGAAAGAAGCGTCGTGCTCCACGAGGACGTAAAACGGACACGTGGATCGCGTGCGAAATATGCAAATGTTCCCCTTTCCCCAACCGAAGGATATTGTCGGGTGGAAGATAGCTAGGATCGGCACGCGACTTTTATGCCGCCTATATAAAATTTAATGAACATTCCTTCTTGAATTGAATTTCCCAGTACACGCCCGAGGAATCTAGCAAACAGAGAGAACGGGAAGAGGAGAGAGAAAGAGAAAGGATCAAAGAGAAGGAAGAGGAGAAGGAATTGTAAGGAGATCCTCAAGACAACTCTTCGCTTCCTTTTAAGCACGACACCTTTGAATCGCGGCGGATAAAGGGGGAGGCGGAGGAAGAGAGAGACGGAGGGCACAAAGAAGGGACGGCTCGACGAGAAGTAAAAAAAAAAAAATGAAAGAAAGAAAGAAAGAAAAGAAAAATAAAGACAGTCCCTTTGGTGACACACGTTTGACCAGCATAACGAGCCGTCTACGTAATAATAATACCGGCCTGAATAATGGAGAACGTAGACAGCCGTAAATGTCACGATCTACCAGTCGGTTAATTCGTCGAGGATCGCGTACAGCCCCGTTAAAATTCAAATTTCCCTAGCTCCCGGTGTGCGCCTCCTCGATATCTTCCGGCCGATCGGTGCAATTTGTATGCGGGCAATATCGCCGGTAAATATCTGCCTGCTAATATTCCGAGCGAAATACACGCATTCGTATCGGTGATGAAATATTTGACACGAACTTAATTAGCGTCCGACGTGTCATCGAGGCTGTGAGTGTTGGCTTTACGCGTATGGGAGAGAGAAAATGAAGTGACAGTCCTTTGTCTAGTGTGTGAGTTAGATAGTTTTTGGTGTAAATAGTTTAAAGTGAGTGTTTTATCTAGTATTTATCGTGTTGTGTATGTTATGAAGTGTATCCTGATGAGACAATTGAAAAGAAGTAAAAAGATAGAGTGATATATAACCCTTTCGCTCCGAACGCCAGATATATCTGACCTGCACGATATGATTATGTATCACTGTTATACATTATTCTTTCGCTATTTTTAATTGTTGATGAGACACTTTTTGTAACCATTAAATAAGTTTATACGTAGACATTACAAGTGTATTCTTCTAAAAAGAGATCCCTCTTCTTCTAAAATACACTGTCCTCGCGCAATGGGAACTGCCGTAGCGAAAGAGTTAATCCAATAAACAATTTTGTGTTCACCTGCGATTAACCGAATTCAACATAATTCGTCTCATTCTACCCACAGAGACACTCGTCGTTAAAACCGAGAAAACCGAACTTACACGGAACACCGTGTCGCTCTATAAATATTGTACTTACTTTGCTCCAAATGTTTTTGCATATTTACGTGCCTCAATGAAAAAAGGTATTCAAGAAATAAGAGCGTGTTTGCGTAAAAACGATTACGTCGGCAATTTAACGATTTTATTGCGAACGATTGCCCCGCGGTGGTTGTATCGTAAACGCGAAAGACTTTGAAAGCTCTGATCCGTTTACTGTTGCACGGGAATACCATAAATTAACAATATATCGTTGAGAGCAAAAGGAAAGAACGGGCAGCCCGGTTAAGCCAAAGAGAACGCGAACCGCCGTCCTCGGATCCAGCGGGATACGTAATTAAAAAGTAACTCGTTACCATGCAAATGGACCGTCGTCATGCATATGCAGACGCGCATAAAAACCTCCGTTTCACAATTGCTCGTTCCGAACTTGTAAATTCGAACGCGTGCAACGCGGCGTGTCGTGCGACATCGTTATATGTAACTAAGTACTTAGGCAGTTTTCTCTGTTGCTGGCTGACTGGTCGCGACGATGAAAAATAAAGCCTGACACACACGTGAACGCCACTTAGGGAGCAAATTACAAACCAGGAGACAACAGGCGAGGACAAAGGGGTGTTGTTGGACACTCGGTTAGATCGAACTCGAGCCGGCCTGATAGATATGTTGCACCCGACTAATTACACGTCCGACTAATTAAGACGTTCAGGATACACTACCGTTTGAAAGTTTGAAAGTTACTTACGTGCGCCTCGAATTTGTATCAAGCTTTCCGATAAGTTTTTTATTAACTAAGTAAAATCAATGCAGTGTGCACCGATCACGAATGAATAGAACGAATGAATAGATTGTTCTACCTAATATTTAAAAAAGAAACATATTTTCGACACATGAAATAGCTAAATCGTTGGAATGCAAATTTTTATGCAAATTCACAGGTATATGAACGTAATTAACCCTTTGAGTACTGAACACTCATTATTGTGGATATCATTATTGTTACTCGTACAGTAGTAATTATGTTGCAGTAAGTGGAAGATTGAACAACAAACTCATATGAATGCTGAATATTCCAAAGAATGGGGATAGCGACTGCCAATTAGAGAGAAGTAACGAATTGTCATACAGAGAGACAGTGCTGTAGTAGATTTCGCCAGACGCATATATGCGTCCATAGCGTTCAAAGGGTTAAAGAAACTTGATTCTCCCTCTAAACATTATAATACGCACTATGTACTTAAAATTCATATACCACACGTATCCAAATTATGAGAAATTTGGGCGTGTTCTAAGTTGAAATTTCTCATAAACGCATAAAAATCCGCAGTCCAAGCATTGCGATAACCTTTTGTTTATTTATCGTATCGATAAATAACCGATAAATAAATAAACGAACGTTTTCTGACGTTAAACCAAAATTTCCCGATGGCGAAACCGATGTATCAAAAATTGTTGATCGAATCTAAATACTTTTTTGCTTCTAAACTCGTAGAATCTCTAAACTATGTATCGTGTCGCCGTACTTTTGGCCGGTAATGTACAACGATCGAAACGGCCGACGATCTACCGTGGCAATGATAAGAGCCCTGCACGAAAATGATGACAACAATGACGATATCTTCAGGCAAGTGGGCGTGTCATTAGCCGGAGGTACAGGCGACTCGAACTTAATTGACAATTAAGATAAGCGAGAGGTACGACGGTCAGCTCCTCCACACCTGTCCGGTCCGCGTTTCGTTTCCTCCCTTATGAATATTGCTGTTTTATTTATGAGCGAACGATAAACCCGAGTGTCGATTGCCGGCCTATCCGAACGAAAATCTTATCGTATTAGGTGCACACCGAACAATTAGCAACGTTACTGCTCAACTCTTCTCTATTGCTTTTGTAAAAATGTAACTGTCGAAGTGTTATAGGAAAGTTCTATAAAAATGATTTTCGTAGAACGGAAGATGAAATGCAGGTGTGAAAAATAAAAGTGAAGCGATTAAAGTATTGATAAAAGTATATTTAAAACAATTCAACGAAAACAACTTACCTGCCGAAGTTATTAGTACTTGTCGCGAACGCGATACTTTTTATCTGCGAAACCTCGGTATTTATGCTTACGTGACTTCTATCGCGGTAAAAAACACGGGCCGATTAATTAGCGTGTCGGTACTTTGATAAATGAACGATAAATCATAAACGGGTGCTCTGGTGGAAAGAACTTCGGGATCGGCGTACAGTACACGGTAGCAAAGATATATGACCTACTTCATGGCACCTACGCGTCGGTGTGCACGGGAAGACGATAAATTCGCGAAGCTGAAGTTACCTTTTGACACGCGAGAAGGTCTTTCTGCTTGAAAAGAAACCGATTACGAGCTACCACGTATACATGTTGCTGCATCGTAACTGTAAAGTTGCTACACAACGTCTTTTGAGCTAAACATTATAAAAGAGCGTGCCTATTTAAATTAATTTCAATACGTAAATAAAGTGCAACTATCGCGATAAGCATAGGAAGAGTTTTCCTAGAGACTTAAAGTTTCTTTTAAATGAATAAAAAGAATATTTTTTATGCCTTCTATTTTGCTATTTTTATAATTTAATAATATTAGGAATGAAACAATCGATATAGTTCATTTATATTCTGGTTTAAGGTTTGGTATAGCACTTCCAGACATCGTCAAACGAACTTAATCGTTTTTTACTCTATTCCCGCTACTATTTACACAAAATCTTGGCTGCATAAAGTTTCAAACCTTAACACTAGAACTACCGACGGTTACCGTGTATTTATTTGTATTGGACAGATCATATTGAAAATTGCATGAAAAAATATCGAATACACAGAAAACAAACCTTTAATTATACCTTCTGCAGAAAATCATAGTAAATTTTGGAAGTTTGGTCAAATGAATTTATAAGGTTACTATGAATAATCATCAATCTGTCATTTTGAATGCTCTGGTAGTTCTAGTGTTAACACTATTCCTACCACAACCGGTCAAATGACCGTTTTTAAAATTTCGATTAGAATTTCATAGATATAATGTAATTGAGTCGCCTTTAAACGTTAAACTTCTTTTCAAATATACGTATAATACATTTTTCAATATTCACTTCCTTTTACATTGTTTAATTTTTGAGAAAAATTTGTAGTCTCTATTAGATGGGAATGTCACGGTAGGAATAGGTATACGTGAAGTGTCGGTAGTTCTAGTGTTAAATACATTGCTAGGGATCGACGTTAGAGGCCATTTGGCGTTATAGAAACTGTTCCATTCATTTTTCTGATGTTGAATTAAAATTTATTAGAAGTGAAATTAATATATCATAAAATTAGGTGCTTCAGTAATTGAGAAATGCTTCATTAATTTCGTTCATCCTTGTTTTATACGTTACATTTTCTAGATTGCAAGAATAATCGAATGATCAACGAATCTGTACGTTCCAAATGAAACGAGAATAAAGCAGTTCCTCGATACAATCAATAAGCGAGCACTTATTTAATAAGAAGGTGTGTGCGTACCGAACGTTCTTGAGTTTATTCCTAAAAATCGGGATTAATGTTCCTGATCGTGATAGAGGAAGGAAAAAAAATGATCTTCACACCTGACTTGCTCCGTGAAAGCAGCCAGCTTTTAAGATAATTAGATGTTCTGTTCTTCATTTATCAAGCAACGCGCAGATTCGTACCGTTAACTGGTCTCTATAAGTTTCCTTCGGGGTGATGTATGGATGTAATTCTATGAAATAACGCAGCAATGCGTGGCAGGGCCTATGCACAATTACGCTCATAATAGCGGCTTGTAAGCATTATCTTATGAACATTAAACAATCTTATTAAAAGTAATGACGCGAAATTGCCGCTTAAATCACCTGTAACAACGATAATAAGGGATCCGTGTTTCGAACGTAAATTGCAGAACGAACCCGATGTCGTCGACTTTTCAAATCTTAATCGAACAACATTTCAACGGCGGGCACAGCATATGGAACACGTTTTAATGAAAATCATAAATCCCTCACAGCGAATTCATCGATGTTTGAGCACGGGAACGTGGCTAAATTACGGAGAACGCGACGCATGGTGAACACGAATACAAGCGAACGTCGGGTGTAAAATTTTATAACGAATATTTCAATTTAAATGGAATAACGTCGCGGTAATAGGACGATACCATTTTTTTTTTCTGTTTTATTTTCGAACAAATATCGCATTAATATTCGCCGCGTCGAGCTTACGCTTGTACACGGAGAATTTACGAGTCGATAACGATCTCTCAACCGTTAACAAATTAACGAGGAACGTTAAGTTTACGTTTCTTGTTCCGATGTTCGACCATCCCGGAAGTATCCATCCTAGATAATAGCCACACATCGTTAACACGCCTCCTTTCGAATAAATTAATTGAAGTAACAATATTTAAACGACCACGAAATCAAGTAACCGCGCTATCATCGACGACCATCTACGAAAATCTAAAATCGTGCTTGTACACGTGTCTGTTTATTTATTTATGAGATTTTAATTAATAAGAACAATAAATATATTTAACACTTAAACGCCTTTTCGTTTATGCTGACAGCTAATTATAAATTATTGTACACGCATATTATTACACAACAGTTTTCAAAAGCTTCTTTGTTTCATACATACGAAATATGAATATTGCAATTTTCTACATATGAAATATGAATATTGAAATTTTACACATATTAATATTAATGAAACATACAGTGGCTCCAAAAAGTATTCGTACACTGTATTATAAGGAAATTCATCTACTTTTAAAATTCTGATTTTAATGAAACTTTATGTGTGTACAGAGCATGGTGTGCCCTGCATGGAGCAATTTTTTTGGCGGCAAAATATCTTTTAAGAGGGCTGATAACGAATCTCAAAGTTTCAACGATTTTTCACGCTTTGAATACAAGCTTTTCTCTGTTCTTTTTTTATGGCAAGGCGATAGAGTATTAAAAATTAAACATTTTCTATTTGAAAGATTTTGCTTCATCAAATATCATTGCAAAGTTATCTTTAAAAAATGAGAGAAAACTCAGAAACTTCAACGCTGGTTTCATCCCTTTAAAATGGCATTTAGATGAAAAGAAGAGATTAATTCATAGGTATACTATTACGATCTACATACCCATAAAATTTTATCAAATACTTCTATCAGACTCAGAATTTCAGGGTTAAACGAATTATTTGTAACATAGTGTACGAATACTTTTTAGAGCCACTGTATATTCGCGAACACGTTTAACACTATTCCTACGACGACCGGTCAAATGACCGTCTTTAAAATTTCGATTAGAATTTCATATATACAACGTAATTGAATCGCCTTTAAACTTTAGACTTTTCCTCAAATATACGTATAATACATTTTTCAATATTCATTTCTTTTTTCATTGTTTATTTTCTGAGAAAAATTTGTAGTCTGTCTTACGTGGGAATGTCGCGGTAGGAATAGGTATACGTGAAGCGTCGGTAGGAATAGTGTTAACAATAGATTTACGGACGTTTTTTGTATATCTTGTTTTTAATATACATATAATTAAAAAATAGGTATACATTATACAGAATTTTTAAATTGCACATAAGAAAAGACACATAAGAAAAGAGCAGGAATTAAAGGACACATTTATCGAAGCAAGGCTGCACAAATACGAAACACTCTATTTAAACTAACTTCCTTAATGCTCTCGTAACACACGTCGATTACAGCCGTGATAAGCGCAGATAGTTTAAATCGTGAATAATCACCAGGCCATCGACGCAAGTAACTAGACTTTTATGGATATTTGCATACCCGAGCAATGGCTCGAACATTCGTCGCTACACGATTACACGTACATATGTAATATTCCTCCTGATGCAATCATCCACGTGTACGACGGACCGGTTTAACCCCTTGGCTTACGATCGCGAGTCATACCGCAGGGAACGCAGGTACGGTCTAAATACAGCTAAGACACTCCCGCGGTTGTGATAAAGTTCAATTTCAATTTTATCTGTATTTTTAATTTGCGAAACTGCAGATTATCGGATGCAAATCGCCTGGAGTATTACAATGTTTGCATTCGCTAATGCTAATACACGAGGTCAATGTGAAACCGAGGCAAGAGTGTCACCGTGTCTCTGTCACGCTTAAGCCGCGGATTTTTATGCAAATCCGAATTTATACGGATATAACTAAAGCAATGTGGGGCTTAACCAGAAATTTATTTCAGCCTCTAAGTGTCATAACGTGCATGTTACTCGAGATATTTAGTGGACTTCTGCGTACTGGGTGCAGCATGCAACTCTTTTTACGGATTCTGACCACTTGCAACGATTCGTGATACAATCATAATCAAAAACACAAAATTCAGAACAGGTTAATTAAGCCCCCTGTAAATCAACACAGCTAAAGTCAAATACATTGTATAATTTTATGTAATTAGCGTGCCTGATAATGACTACGCCATTCTTAGTTGAAATTTCAGATCTCAACATACTTGAAAGATTGCCAACTGCTTATCGACTTATAACGACACGTACAGTAGCGGACATTAGTTTAAGACGAGAGGATATTCTAAAATAGAATATACCATGGTTTATAAATGTTATGTATGCATCTACTTATTATATTATTAATAGAATAGTATAGTACTTGTTAATTAGTACAAAACACGAAATTGTTTATTCTGCTGTTCCTTATATATATATGAATCACTTTATTTTTGTTGATCTTTTGTCCTTAAACCTCCGTCCCGGGATCTCAAAATAATAAATATTATTATTATTATTATTATAACAGTACAAAGAAAAGTAGAATTTTCCTATAATAGAAATCACCGGTTCTCAGCAGTACCTTTTTTCAGTAACCGTTGTAACACTATATTTCCGTATTCATAGCAATAAAATATTATTATTATATTATTATTATAACAGTACAAAGAAAAGTAGAATTTTTCTATAATAGAAATCACCGGTTTTCAGCAGTACCTTTTTTTCAGTAACCGTTGTAACACTATATTCCGTATTCATAGCAATAAATATATTATTATTATTATTATATTATTATTATTATATAACAGTACAAAGAAAAGTAGAATTTTCCTATAATAGAAATCACGGTTCTCAGCAGTACCTTTTTTCAGTAACGTGGTAACACTATATTTCCGTATTCATAGCAATAAATATTATTATTATTATTATATTATTATTATATAACAGTACAAAGAAAAGTAGAATTTTCCCTATAATAGAAATCACCGGTTCTCAGCAGTACCTTTTTTCAGTAACGTTGTAACACTATATTTCCGTATTCATAGCAATAAATATTATTATTATTATTATTATTATTATTATTATAACAGTACAAAGAAAAGTAGAATTTTCCTATAATAGAAATCACCGGTTCTCAGCAGTACCTTTTTTCAGTAACCGTTGTAACACTATATTTCCGTATTCATAGCAATAAATATTATTATCATTATTATTATTATAACAGTACAAAGAAAAGTAGAATTTTCCTATAATAGAAATCACCGGTTCTCAGCAGTACCTTTTTTCAGTAACCGTTGTAACACTATATTTCCGTATTCATAGCAATAAATATTATTATTATTATTATTATTATTATTATAACAGTACAAATAAAAGTAGAATTTTCCTATAATAGAAATCACCGGTTCTCAGCAGTACCTTTTTTCAGTAACCGTTGTAACACTATATTTCCGTATTCATAGCAATAAATATTATTATTATTATTATTATAACAGTACAAAGAAAAGTAAAATTTTCCTATAATAGAAATCACCGGTTCTCAGCAGTACCTTTTTTCAGTAACCGTTGTAACACGCCACTCCCAACGGATTACGTAAGCGAGGCGAGCACATGCATTTCGACCGGTTGATGTATTACGTGTACCTGCACGGGTACACCTACATGGAAGGGGACCAGTCAAGCCGGTCTCGGTTCCTGGTTCCTGGTTCCCGGTTCCTGTACCTCCGCATGCAAAACTCTCAAGGTAATCCTCTTTCGAGCCGGCCCCGCTCCTCTCGCGGCTCCGTTCCAGCTCCGTGAACGATTTCGCGTGACAACAACCTCCGCGTGTGTACACTCGGGAAGAGGAAATTCGCGTGGAGCCGAGCTAACGCGAGATAAACACGGATCTCGCCTGAAAATTTGCTCTCGAGCTGTGCCACCGGTTTATTGCTTTATCTAGCCGGTGGACGGCCTTACGTCGCTCACGAGATCCACGAGCCTAACCGAGCGAACCACGAACATGCTAACCGTGAAATTATCGAAGACACGAGTGCGTGCGGAAGAATTATTAACCCTTTCGAGGGGGTAGTGTAATTGCTCTATTTGATGTCTGCTGTGAGAAGCAGAGATTCTCAAAGGTGCGGATCCTGAGTTTGATTTAAACGAGCATTAACCTAATTTGACTACGAAAGGCGTGTACGTACACCCTTGTAATATATTATATATGAAAGACGTATTATGTAAATCCTGTAAAATTTTACATAATTTTATAATTTTGTAATAATATAATTTATAATTTATAATTTTATTAAGTTCATAATTTTATTAAGCTGATCCAGCATAGAATTCATCGAATCATGTAACGTGGTAAGTGAAAATTGCAAATAAGCATAACAATGTGCACCAGGATACTTTTGCAAACGGCATCCATCTGGTATCGTTTCGTAAATTTAAATAAAAAATGAAATTTCAATGGAAATCCATTTTACCCTCTGCACATTATAATATGTACTTTTATCACTGCGCTTGAAATAATTTGCATACTTCGTGTAATCTTCCACGTTTCACTTTCCCACAGACGCATACAAAAATTCACAGCCCAATTATAAAGTAAACATATACGATCTTCGTCAGTATTTTCAAATTACTATTTATGAGAAATTCATAAGCTAAGAATTATGATTAAATCAGAAATTAGAATCATGAATATTAGGTTACTCTTTATAAGACTGAAGTCGTAGATAATGGTTTTAGATAATTCCAGTAATCCTAATCTGAGAACTTCACTACCCTTTTTCACGAGCAGCCTCATCGAGTTTCGCAGAAGCACTGTTACGGTAAAAATACGATAAAACAAACTAACGCGAGAAAATGAAGTTCACGAGATGCTTTAAGAATCCATCTCCATAAAAAACGTCGATCATCTCACCTCGGAATGCCGAGGGTTAAACGCGATAGGCAACGAGCCACACGCAGAACACGGAGTGTACACTCCCCGTAGTTTCATGACTTAAACAAGTGTATGCTGCTCGAAATTATACAGCCACGCGGAAGGTCGTAAAAATTCACGGCCACACTCGATAATTCCTACGATAGAATCGCGTGTTCCGTTCGTTTCGTAATCGCGAAACCTTCCGGGTGTAACAGGGAGCAAAATGCTGAGATATCAAAGAAGAACCTGCTGTTCTCGCGTAGAAGCAACGATACATGCTCGGTGTCGTTACCGAACGGAAATGAGACGATTTGAAAACCAAGATCGAGGATGAACGAAACAGATGCGTCGGGCGCCAACGAGACAAAGGGAGAAAATAATAAACAGAAGAGGAAGCGTTTGTACGCGTACACTATCAACCAAAAGTTTGAAATCACCTTGGTTGATGTCAAATTAATTACTGCACTATGTAATGAAAATTAAAAAATTAAAAATGGCGAACGAATTAAAAAAAAAGGATAGAATGTGCAATAATGTTGACTCGGTGGATTCTTTGGTAAAAAAAACATATGTATATACCAAAATCAGAAAAAAGAATTATACAATAATCCTCCATACACTGTGTCAGGGTGGTAACACATACAATGACAACGTTATTTGTGTTAGTCGCAGAATGACGATTGCCTTGTTCCACGCACAATTTTTAATTGAGTAAACAAGAAAAGACAATACGATCATGCGTCAAAAGATCGCTCGTCTGCGTTAAGTTTAAATCCACAGTAAAAGATGCCGAAACAAACGACACAGATCGATTTTACAAAATACCTTATAACTAGTGTTTCTTCTCGAAAAATTTCATAATCGTTCATTTTCAATTTCTCGAGGAATTATAGTATTTTTCTTGAAAAATTTAACTCCAAGAAAATTGTTACAAGTTTTAATTATTTTTGAAAAAAGGTTTCTTTAATTAGCACAAACTGCTGATTGTTGTATGTATTGTTTGAATATACGTTTTAACCCTTTGAATGTTATGGCGAAATGTACTATTATATTGCCTCTCTATGTGGCAGTCGCTATCTCTGCTCCTTGGAATATTCAACATTCATATGCGTCTGTTTTTCAATCTGTCATTTACTGCAACGCAATTACTAGTGCATGAGCAACAATAATACTGTCCATGCAAAGCATTTCGACCCAGAGTATTCAACGCTCAAAGGGTCAACACTATAACTGCCAATACAGTGGGTTAAAAATTAAATTACCCCTTAATATCGAGTCGCCAGTTCCGCTTTCACAAGCGATTCCAAACTTTTGGCCGGCAGTGTAGCCGACGACTGCATGCATATCTTCTTCGCGAAATAATGGATTCATATATGACTATTTAACTTTTGAGTCTACCAATTAAACAAACTGTCTAAAGTCTAAAAATTTTCAAAACTATCATTTGGTGATTAACAGTCCCCTCTCGATCGCAAAGGGTCAACCCTATAACTGCCAATGTAGTAGATTAAAAACTAAGTTAGCCCCTACTATCGAGTCGCCAATTCCGCTTTCATAAGCGATTCCAAACTTTTGACTAGGTAGTATACTACTTTTAGTATTTTATACTAGGTAGTATAGTACTGTTGGTAGTGTAGCTAACGATTACATGCATATCTTCTCAACAAAATGATTCATTGATATATAATTATTTAACCTCTAAGTCTAACAAATAAACATACTAACTAAAGTCTGAAAATTTGAGAAACTATCATTTGGTGATTAACAGTCCCATCTCGATCACAAAGGATTAACACTATAACTGCCAATGTAGTAGATTAAAAACTAAGTTAGCCCCTACTATCGAGTCGCCAGTTTCGCTTTCACAAGCGATTCCAAACTTTTGGCCGGCAGTGTAGCCGACGACTGCATGCATATCTTCTCCGCGAAATGATTGATTGATATATGATTATTTAACCTCTGAGTCTGACTAATAAACAAACTATCTAGAGTCTGAAAATTTTCAAAACCATCATTTGGTGATTAACAGTCCCATCTCGATCGCAAAAGGTCAACCCTATAACTGCCAATGTAGTAGATTAAAAACTAAGTTAGCCCCTACAATCGAGTCGCCAGTTTCGCTTTCACAAGCGATTCCAAACTTTTGGCCGGCAGTATAACCGACGACTGCATGCATATCTTCTCCGCGAAATGATTGATTAATATATGACTATTTAACCTCTGAGTCTGACTAATAAACAAACTATCTAGAGTCTGAAAATTTTCAAAACCATCGTTTGGTGATTAACAGTCCCATCTCGATCGCAAAAGGTCAACCCTATAACTGCCGATGTAGTAGATTAAAAACTAAGTTAGCCCCTACTATCGAGTCGCCAGTTTCGCTTTCACAAGCGATTCCAAACTTTTGGCCGGCAGTGTAACCGACGACTGCATGCATATCTTCTCCGCGAAATGATGGATTGCGCGGGGCAGCAAGAGCGATCGCAAGAAATAGAGGCGAGGAGAGTTCCTGTCGTTTGATTCCTAGATCTAGACGGCCGGATCGGCCACCTACGGCTCCTGTAATGATATCGATAACGACGTCGGCCACGCATGTCTACCTAAAAATCGTGCAGCGCGCCGCCATGGCCACTCTGAGCCGCGGACCCGGAGATGGAACAGCTGCTGATTGCATAGCATCGTGATGGATTGGCTCTCTCGTTGAGTTATACGCCAAATGGAGGTAGCCACGGCCGTGCTTCCCGATGGCCCACCTACCGTTCCGAGTAATGATACCGATGCCGTGTCGGTAGGAGCGTACCTGAACAAACACGAGCCACGGCGTGTGCATGTCGCGGAGGACACCATCCGGAGGGATCCAATGGGATAACCGGGTCTCCTTCAACCAGTCGCGTGCACCGGACGAATCGCGACAATGTATCTGCACTGTTGTCTCTCGAATTCGATCCGGTGATTTGTCAGCCGCGCGGTATCCTTCGCGACAGGAAGTAACAACTGAATTGGACGATGATTATGGTGACACTGCGACGGCAAAGTACATGGTATGGGAGAAACCTGGTCATAAATTGACTCGTTTCGCGACACAGTGTACGAAACATAATATAGGGTACTGTGGGGACGTTAGGGAAATAAATGTACTCGCAATCGTGTGTACTCGCCGTATAAACTTTAACCCCTTAATGCACAATTTTTGTGCCAAAAAAAAAGTGTGTTGAAAAACCGGCCAAAAAGATTCAATTTTTTTTAACGTAAAAAAACACAATTTAGAACGTTGTCTTGGCAAGAAAATTAAAAAGATGCAAAAATAATCAAAATTTGTATTGTATCGTAAATTGTATTGTCGCTCGAGTTAACCCGAGCGTGCACGTTAAAGGGTTAATTTAACACTAGAATGCAGGAGTGAATCAATTTGACTCGCTTATGATTTTGTTAAGTTCAAGTATCATATGAAAGAAATAGAAATAAGGGCGTTTATGCTAAATATAATAAAAAAATTTGGGGAAAATGTATTTTAAAAACAGAATATATATGTAAAAATTGGTTTGAATAATCTTTCTTTAAAATAAAGTTATATTTTTTTTTTAAGACTTCAATTTTCATGTTCGAGTCAAATTTACTCGTTCCAGACAAAATAGGTGTATCCAACATCCAGTAATCTAGTGTTAACACTAAAACTACCGACAATTAAAGTGTACTTATTTGCACGGAAGAAACCGAATTAAAAATTGCATGGAAAATATACCGAATATATAGAAAACAAATCTTTATTCATACTTTGTTCTAAAAATCATAGTGAATTTTGGAAGCTTCACCACAGTGAATTTATAAAACTAAAAATTTGACTATGAGTAAATTACCAATTGGTCATTTTAACTGCTTTGGTAGTTCTAGTGTTAATACCGTTACTATCGCGTGACTCTTTTTCGCTGCGAGGTTCGAGCAAATAATGCCGGCTCAAAATCATTTTTGCCAACCTAACGCCTCGTCGTCCTCCAAGGCGGAGGAAAATAAGAAAGAGGACAAGGTTTTTCCGAGCTTAATCGGGCCTCGAACTATATCCAATTCGTTTATTACCCCCGGGGCCCGAGCGTTCAAATACAGGTACCTTTTTCCTCCACTCCGTATTTCTTCCGTGTGTTATACGCCACAGTACCATTAATTTCCCATTGGTAATTCCGTTTATCTGCATTACACGAAAAGTACCCGAATAACTTACGCGAATCGTACGTTTTACTATCGAAATCATCGTCGTTTTATTACATCCTAACGACCGTGTTGGAGACGCTTTAACACCCCCGCTGAGTTTACAAGCCGCAACACCTTGCAGGCCATAACTGAGGCAATAGCCGAGGATAACAGTGAAATGTAAAATATCCTAATTGTTGGCCGTCGTCCCGAATTCCTTGGGATCCCATGAAACGCCGTGTTGAATGTCAGGAACGTTTAACCAACGCGACGGAGAGATTGTGCAAAGGCTGTTTAATGGAGACGCGAAAAACTGCACGTTCCACCACGTGGAAACCGTCGTTAATTGATATCGCGTTTGCGTCGGGTGTCGTAATTGGGACATTCGAGAGGCCACATTAGAGGCATAAAACAGGCAATTTTATTGGTTAGATATTCTTAGGAGCGGCGAGTGATGCGCAACCGCCGGTAAACCTCGAATAATGTCCGTCTGATTTATACCTGCTTGATTTATTCGCCGATAAATAAATAAAGTTTATCTATTGCCAGGGGATTTTTATCGTCTCCCCGTGCACGCGTTAGGGCCATCATCTTGCGCGGGAAAAATCTCGTCAAACCACGCTCATAAACGACAAGTGGATACCTTTATTTATTGTCCGCGTATCCCATAAAACAGGAAATATTGCCGAATCGTTCCTTCTAACTTGAGAACACATGTATAATTATGCATCACGCATAATTCTTGTTGCCTAACTCTTTTGATTGATTAACTTGAATTTTCGGTAACTTTCATGCTCCTCTGTCAAACCACCATTTTTCGTGCTAATATTGTGTAACTCAGAATAAACAATTATACGAATTAATTCTTGTCACTTTGTTATCCAAAAATATTGACGCGCGTATCAAAATATTTTTATCCGTAAAAAATTTGTACATTTTTGAGAATGTACAAAGTATTGTAAACGGCTATACAATGCTGTTCTAAACATCATTTTTAAAAACTGATAACAAACGTCTACGGTAAACCGGAATGGTTACCGACGGCCGCGTAATGCAACGACCTTAACACTGCGTCGACCCAGCAACAAATTCTATCAAATTAACAGAGCCTAACGATTACATTTCTAATGAAACAACTTTACAATCTTGAAGCAAACTGATCGTTGAATCGACAAATATATTATCGTTGACTTATCGTTTTACAGCGGAAAACAATCGTAAATCAAGTTTGCCCATCTTCCTGTTTCAAGAATCTACGAATAAAAAGAAATTCTTTGATTTACCTCCCGCAACAACCATCCACAACAAACTTTTACTCAATTTCCCGGTTCGAACGTTTTGTAATAGACTCGCGTGACTCGCTGCTAAACATTAAAACAACGAACCGTGATTCAGCGGTAGGCACTGCGAGGAAGGCCAATTTAATTGCCAGCAAGACATCTTCATTCGAACGTTGATTCCTGTCGAGCACACGAGCCTTCCGCTTAACGGAAGGCGAACGAATGGCCAGCGTAAACACGGAGAGAACATCGAAATCCCATTTGAATTACGAGACACGAAGTGAAATACACCCGTGTAGGTACGCGCCATGGAAATGTGAAATGGCCCTTATCTTCGGACCATTGCCGATAGCCATTCGCCACTGACTCAGGAAACACTCGTAGCCATCGCGTTCAAAATGGTTTAGTCATTTTCCATTATTCACCTTTTCCAAAGTCCAGAGAAACATCCTAGTCAACCTATGGCTAGGACTAGAGTCCACCATCATCCCTATCCATAGAGAAGTCTATAAAGACCTGGGAAAACGGCTCAGGACACTTCTTCTTATAGTGACCACCACCCGGTCAATTTATATTTGTTAACCCTTGGCACTCGAAAGATGACTGTTAGTCATCATGACGTTTAATGATGCTAACGTCAAAAATTTTCAAATTCGAAATATTTACTAAGATTTGCCTGTACATTAAGCCTACAGCGGAGGTGGGGAGGAAAAAGAGAGAGGGAAGTCAAGTGTATGATGTGAGTGAGGATTGTATGGAAGTATGAGAGTAGGTTAAGTTACAATGTAAACCAAGCCCATTTTTGTAAACCAAGGCCGAGCAGGCTGAATCTAAATAAAATAATACTACTACTAAAATTTACATATATGACTGTTTAACCTCTGAGACTGATTAATAAACAAACTAACCAAAGTCTGAAAATTTGCGATAAGCGACTAACAGTCACCTCTCGACCACAAAGGCTTAAAAATGTGAATTTTTAAAAATATGCGAAATAGCGAATTGTGCGAAAGTCAAGGGGCACCTTATATAATATTTCAAATAAAAGCACGTTATATTTAGTAGTTGTTGGTGGATTAAATAACTAATAACGATTTTTAATATAATAAATATAATTGCAATAATAATAATGATAATAACAATGTGATAATACTATTTTAACTACACTCTTTATACACACTCTCTCTATTACTCGCTCTTTACTTTTTGATTGTCCGTTATGGATTGATTCGTTCGCACTCTGTCTCCCCACCCCCGCCTTCCTCAGTCATACATTATACACAACAATCAGATGATCATACCACGCACCACTCATTACCCATACAAACGATAACACTCACCTTTTGTCATTCTCTCCAACCTGTCATACTCACTCATCCACTCAAACATTTTTCACACCTTTATCATAATACTTTATAATCTATGGTGACCAAATAAGGTATATGTATGTATCGCAGTAGTATAAAACCCCGTTTCCAATAGTCGACGTAAACCACGGAAAAAGGGGTTGGAAACGCGACAGTAAACGTAATCGCGCGCGAAAGGTTTCTCGAGCGGAGAATTCAATCGCAGGCGAGTAGAAGCCAGACTTCCGCCACGACGAAGAGAAAAAGAGTTCGCTCGGCTGAGAGACAGATAGGATCTTTTCCGTTGGCAGTGGCCACGTTTCAGAAACGATATGTCCAAGTGTTCTTTCCTCCCTGGCCCCTGTGTTCTACACTTTCTTGCTCGGCCAAGATAAACGAGACGATAGTAATAAACGGTACGCGGTTACGCTGCCGCTATAAACGGGGGAGGCTAAATTATTGCGGCCTGTCCCGCGTTATCATTTTGTATCGCTTTATCTATTACGCTATTGTGGCGGCCGTTGCCTGGGTGGCAGGTTCTTTTGCTAAATCGACCTATTATCCAATACAGGAATTATTATCCGTGGTCGCTGTGTGGTCCGCAGCTGGTGAAACTCTGTCGACGGTATGTAAGTACGGTAGGAAATCTTTCGAAATGCGAGAAACTATGGAAACGGTATCGTTTCACCGTTTCGATGGGAAAAGTTCATTCATTTTCGAAAATTAGTCTGAACATGATCGATTCTCGCGTTACAATCATCCGAATTAATATTACTCCGATAATAACATTTTACCAAACTTCTTGTATTCAAAAGCGATCCCAGCTGCGGTGTTGTATAATTTTCATTGAATGTCTGAATATTGCGAAACAGAAAACTAAAAATAATTTATACACATAAAAAGACATGTCCTGGCTGACTGATTGATTCACAATCGCAGAGTTTAAACTATTGAAGCTTGAAACATGAAATTTGGGCAATGGGCTCCTTTTATTACGCAGGCATCCACTAAGGAAGGATTTTTTGATATTCCATTCCTAAGGGAGTTAAATAGGGGTTGTAAGGTTGTTTGAAAATCCTCCGATTTTGAAGTAAGCACTATGAAAATTGGTATTCAGCTTTTTGGTTAGAAATAAAGAAACACGTGTTTCAACGTCTTTGGAGAATCAACCCCCCAATTGGGTAAAATAAGGGATGAAAGTTTGTTTGAAAATCCGCTGATTTTGAAGCAAGCACTATAAAAAAAAAGATGTGATCAACAGTTAGTCAAGAATAAAAGAAATGAACAATCAAGACTAACCCTACAATCAGCATTACATTTGTAACTAAAAATGTCCGTTCAAGTGTACTATATAACCAACAAAAACCTCTTCGAACTATCCTCATTCGAACAGACTCAAAGATCAGCCGCTTATAGATCGCGAAACCGATTAAGCCGGAAAATGGCCTGCGGAATAACGAAGTATGTAGTTTCGGATGCTGTGGCGTGGCATTAAATCAGTCTGCCGGGTAATAAAACAAAGTGTGATTAATTAGAAGTACGTGTCATTAAATTACACGTTGGCATGGTGCCGGTCGCGACGTATCTCCATATTTCAAAATGGCCAAGATAGGAGGCACGTAGGGAACGGTACCACGGCACCTATCGACGTCTAAAGTGCGCCCTCTCATTATAAGGTAGCTCCACTTATCTCGATGACGCAGCTCTCTTTTTTAATCGACCACTAAACCGATCGATCGGCCGGCACGAATCATGGCCAGAAAACACCTTGCTACTAGGCAGAGCCGGTCATCGACGCTTCGCGGATCCGGCAATTTGTTTAATCAACGCGGCAGATTAATGACTTCGGCAGGTCAGTCCCTTTTTCCCGGGCGAAATTACTGATTTACGATTACATTTATTGCGCCAATTTTTTACGGGTAATGATCAATCCACGGGGATAACGAGCTCGCGGAATTTTTACGACGGGAAATGCCACGGTGGACCGAAATTGGTTACTTAGCTGAACACACGTGGAAGTGAACTGAATCGAAGTTTTTCAAGCACCCTTCTTCTTACGCGCACCTTTGCCTTCGGCAGCCAAGGATCATAATCAATTTTTCCTGTTTCAGATGGATTGTGAAATTTAAACCGGGTTCGTGGGTTAGAAACACGGATGAAGGGGGCATCGGATGAAAGGGAGGAACCGTAGAAATAAAGGAGGAATGTATTGATATAAAACATGAAAATACAAATGTGTACGCCAATAACATTATGAGCGGTGTTTAAAAACACAAGTCGACTGTTTTATTTTGAAAGGGAGAAAAAGATAATAAAAAGCGGACTATCGATGTTGCTAAGGAATGCTATAATAATGAGTCAGAAATATTAACATACCAGCAACATACCGTTTTCTTCAAGGTATGGAACATGAAATGAAATAACATTCCTTCGCGTCATTTAACTATTACTTAATTTTTAATTAATTTAATGAATAAAATAATTGCCCAAAGGTATCTAACCAATCATATACCAATACACATTCTCTCATCAACGTTTCAATCGGCAAACATAGTATGCAATTAAAATCCGGTTTCGAAAATGATATCCGCTTTCTTTTATAACGAGAAGCCGCTAAAAAATCCAATTAATTTTATCCGTAAAAATAATGTTAACCACCCTCCGGCGAAATATATTGTCGATAGTAACCTGGACGCTTTTCCCGTACGCCTTCGCAATGCTAGACATAAAACCGCGTGCTGTAAAACAGTTGTTAACTTGGCATCAAATTAACTTCAAAACAAAAAAAAAAACAAAGGAACACAAGCTCTCCGAATAACCAATTCCATTTTCCATTTTTTCCACGCACGCGCGCACAGTGCAGATAAGATCTCTGTGAAACGATAAAATTTCCGTTGTTCGAGACCGATATTACTTCCGTCATAACCTACACACCCATAAAATCGAACAGCAAATTACGTTCTGCCAGGCGTGTACAGCGGAACTCCCGCGGTTGCACAAAAACGGGACTGAAAAATCCAGTGCAACTAAACCGAGTCCTGTGTAATTAACAGGGCAACCAATCAGTCGTATAAAACCCATTTACGACCTGTCCCCCCAGCATGCGCTGCGATAAGAGCGATATTCACGCTTCTTAGCCTCCTCCTTGGTTGTTGCCCTTCATTTTGTTCATTCGGTAACCGACCGGCCATCCCTAACCGGGCGCGTATTAGCGGAATGATAACGAATCAGGTTCGCTCGCAAGAGATCGGTGCTAGCAGCTAACTACACGTCGAGATTCTGCCGTATTTGATAGCGGCTTATCGGCCATGCCGCCGCTATTTACGCGGATCCGCTCCCCGCGATCGGCAGCACGATAATTCCGAATATTCCCCTGCGTTTGGAAGGAAGAAACATCGGGAAAGGGCGGAGGATCGATATCGAGATCGCAAACGATCGGTAGCACGATAATTCCGAATATTTCTCTACGTTAGGAAGGAAGAAACAACGGGAAAAGGCGGAGAATCGGTATCAAAATCGTGAACGATCAATAGCATGACAATTCCAAATATTTCTCTACATTCGGAAGGAAGAAACAACGAGGAAAGGCGGAGGATCGTTAATACAATAAAACCAAACACTTTCCTACATTTGGCAAGAGGAAACAACGGGAAAAAGCGGAAGATCGGTATCGGAATCACGAACGATCAGTGGCATGACAATTCCAAATATTTCTCTACATTCGGATGGAAGAAACAACGAAAAAAGACGAAGGATCGATAACACGATTATACCAAACATTTCTCTACGTTTGGAAGAAGGAAACAACGGGAAAAGGCGGAGAATCGGTATCAACATCGCTAACGATTAGTGGCATAACAATTCCAAATATTTCTCTACATTGGGAAGGAAAAAACAACGAGGAAAGGGTGGAGGATCAATAGCACGATAATACCACACATCCCTCAACGTTTGGAAGAAGGAAACAACAGAAAAAAGCAGAGGATCGGTATCAAAATCGTGAACGATCAATAGCATGACAATTCCTAATATTCCTCTACATTCGGAAGGAAGAAACAACGAGAAAAGGCGGATGATCGTTAATACAATAAAACCAAACACTTTCCTACATTTGGCAAGAGGAAACAACGGGAAAACGCGGAGAATCGATATGAAAATCATGAACGATCAGTAGCATGACAATTCCAAATATTTCTCTACATTCGGATGGAAGAAACAACGAAAAAAGGTGGGGAATCGATAGCACGATAAAACCAAACACTTTCCTACATTTGGCAAGAGGAAACAACGGGAGAACGCGGAGGATCGGTATCGAAATCGCGAGCGATCGGCGGATTTCGCGGCGCGCATCCGTCCAGCGAGACGCGTAAGCAAGTACGCATCCGCTCGGAGGAGCACACAGAGAGAGGATTCTTCTACTCCGAACTTTTTCCTCCGGCTGACCCGATAAAATCACGAACACGTACCGATTTCTCTCCCGCGGCCGGGAGGAATATTCTTCGACGAAGGCGTTCGAGGAGCCGCGGAGGATTCGGCGAACGACTCGGCGAAAGAATGCGACGAGAATGCAACAATGTTGGCCGGATGGTTTGCACGTGACAGCAGGCCGGCAATCCGGGAAAGGAAGTTTCTTAACGGCACGTACGTGCCAACATACGCTCACGTACGTGCCGATGAGTACCCGGGATACTTACGTGCCCGGTATCCGAGGCCCCGATGCGCTGCTGCCTCCTTATCGATGCGGTAAGAAAGAAAGTTTCGAGCTTAATGGAACATGGCCGCGGATAAAAAAGGAAATAATACCTTTATTGGGCACGCTTAGGGATCGGGGGGCGAGGGGGGGGGGAGCGGGGGCACCGAGTTAGATCGGACATTGTGCCGCGGCTGGCCGTCGAGATTGCCGCTGCATTTCAATATTTCTTCGTAACCGTGGACGGGCTTCCTCTTTTGCGGTCGCCGCAATTTTTCTGGCGGCCGTGCTTTCCTGTTTCTTCTAGCGACCGTTCCCCGATCGCGAGCCTCGGATGAAGAAATCGAAGATCGGAGCGGGGGCGAACGGATGGCCGATCTGTTCGCTTTCTGTGGTGGCGCGTTACTTGGAAGTGAGGACATTCTTTGATTTATTTGACGCGTTTGATATCGTACGATACGTACTGCATCGAGTTCCCTTGATTCTTTCGATACTAATAAGAGTAATACATATTTATAAATCGTTCTTAGTGTGTATATTATCGTATTTTTCTTATTACTACGTGTATACAGAAGTTTTCATCCCTTGTCTAGCATTCTGGCATAACTATTTCAAACTCAAATAATTTCTCACCTCTTTATATATTTTGTAAAATTAGCATCAAAGTGTCTGAATCGCAATGTTAAAATAAGCGAAAGTATTTGGAAGATTTGTTTGCAATACTTATGTCACATATAAATGAAACAAAAGTTGAAGGAAGACTAAAACTCCTGAAGAACACTCAGTGTTTCGTACATCGTCACCAAGCAGCCCACAGCATTTACTATTTCCCAGTGTTCGCGCCAAAAAATTACAATAACTTTACATCTCGTAAACAACCAAAATTCTGGTTACAGAGGGCGTATATTATCGTATTTTCTTTATTACTAGGTGTATACAGAAATTTTCATCCCTTTCCTAGCATTCTGGCATAACTATATCAAACTCAAATAATTTCCCACCTCTTTATATATTTTGTAAAATTAGCATCAAAGTGTCTGAATCGCAATGTTAAAATAAGCGAAAGTATTTGGAAGATTTATTTGCAATACTTAGGTCACATCCGTAATTCTGGTTACACAGGACGAAACACAAAGGCCTTCTAGAGGAACGTTAACGCTATTCCTACCGACAATTCACGTATACCTTATTCCTACCGCGACTGGTTAAATGACTGGTCATGGTAGATAAGACAGATTACAAATATTTCTCAGAAAATAAACAATGAGAAAAAGTGCATATTGAAAAATGTATTATACGTGTATTTGAGGAAAAGTCGTAAAGTTTAAAGGCGATTCAATTACGTTGTACACAGAAATTTCTAATCGAAATTTTAAAAACGGTCATTTGACCAATCGTGGTAGGAATAGTGTTAATATAGATTGAGCGAGCATTGATTGACTTAATAACGTCGAAGTTACCGCGGTGGACTATGTATTAATGAACGTATCGCCGGTGGAATACTAGGAGCAACAGCCGGCCTCTAACGAGTAAAGTGAAATGTATACGCGCGAAAAACGGTTTGCTGCACGGTGTGCGCCTCCGACGAAAAAGTTCTTGTTAACACAGAGGGTAACAAGCACGGGTACAAGACGGCGGCCGGGGAGTGCACGGTTCGAGGAAATTAAGGACCCATTTACAATTACGATGAGAAGTTGATGGAGTAACAGTACATAAAGCTCATTAAGGGGATACACAGCAACTGTGCTGCGTGATTATGAACGTTGATTGCGTATGTGTAACTCAGTCGCCGGCAGCCGACCTTAAGAAGCACGGTTAATTGTAAATGAAGCACGCTGCAATTTACCATGTTTAATTGAAACCACGCGCAACAAGCGCCGCTGATTGGTTTCTTTGTGGGACACGAATGATTAATGTGTCTATCTCGATCAATACGCAGGGGCAAAGAAGTGCGTGCGGAAAAATGCCGGGGAATATCTGCGCGGTTCATCAAAATACCAAGTGAGAATTGCGGCGCGAACGGTAACCGTTGTGTTGTGCGTGAATAAACGTATTAAGATTTCTCTGCCCCCTCCACCCTCCCTGGTGAATGCATAATGCTGCTATTCCGCCTAATTGGCCGAGGCGAAGAACGAACGTGTTGATTGGTAGCACACGGTACGCTTACTCTATTCAGAGGAAACCTTCTTTTCTTTGCGAAGTTTTCGTTTGAAGCATACGCATTCCGATGACAGAAATTAAAATTGTTAAGTATAAGCGAGTAAAAGATAATTGTCTGGAATTAGTGTACTTGTAATTATGACAAAACATCCAAAAATCCTAAGGTTTACCTAACGTCAAGAGTATAATATAATAAGTATAAGGAGTATAATAAAGGATTATTTAATGTTAGATTATAACAGCGACCATAAATTATCGAACGTTGCTCCAAAAATAGTACAATGTTATTAATTTTTTTTTTTTTTTTTAATGATTTAATCCTTTGCACTCGTATGTCTCAGCGTATGCGACGTCATACATTTTACAAGGGATTATAAAGTATGATTTTGTGTACATATATGTAAATATAAATGTATGAACATTATATTTTTGGATTGCTCTGTTGGGATGTAGTTTATATAAAAATTTGTATCTGTATAAATAAATATTTTGTGGAATTTTCTTTTTTTTCTAATTATACTCATGAAACGTTACAGCTAAGTATGCTAATAACGTATTGGAAAAGTTTTGTTTTGATCGAATAAAAAATTAAATTCTGAGTTGGCGGTAATTCATGATCATATTAAATTCGAGTGCAAAGGGTTAAGAACATAATCCTGATTTAATCCGATTTGATGAATCGTAATTCGTGTACCAAAAGTCTAACCAAGATCCTCCATAAATTCACCCTGCCCAGTGAACCGATTCACCGCAAAGAGACGCGACTAGACCTGAAAACCGCAACACCGTTGCAAGAACAGATCGAATCAATTCCTTTCAGCGCCAATTTCCTTGGAATCGGTGGAAAAAGCCGAGGGAATCGAACGAAACCTGCGGAAAAGTAAATCGTCGCTGTCCACCGTTCCTTGAACGACGTTACTTTCGACAAAACGGATGGAAGAAGCGACCATCGACGGCTTAAGATGTCCCCTAAGCGTCAGAGAAACTGGTTCCACGGACGGATCCGCGGATCGACGTACACGAGCGCTTTTCTTGCGTTTCTTTCGAACAGAGAGGAGCGAACTGATGGCAGCTATGCAGGTGGTACACGTGTAAACACGCGCGAACAACCCGACACGCATCTAATGCCTATGCATCATGCTCCAAACGAACACAAACGCAACTTTTCGCAGAGATGTAGACGGCGCGACTTCTAGAGACACGAGCTGCATCCATGATGGCGTCGGAGAAACGAAGGGGAAGGTCGCCATTGAGAAATTCTATGTTCCTTCTTCGAAATAATTATTATTGGGGTTGAATTTTATTTCTGAATACAAATTATTTTTATTCCTATTTCTTTTTACATGTAAACACTTTGCGTACGATAAAACATGGCACCTATCGTTATGGATCATTATTATTTTAGAGTTGAATGTACCAAAACTTCCAGTTTATCTTAAATGAACCCTTCTATATTAATTATTATTTTGCAATTATGTACTTCAAAATTATAATTATTATACACTAATTGTACTTGATGTTAGCGACAAGTTTCTATAATTTTTATAAGCTTTGATCAAACAAACTTCCGGTTAATCTTAAATGAACCCTTCTATATTAATTATTTTGCAATTATGTACTTCAAAATTATAATTATTATACCCTAATTGTACTTGATGTTAGCGACAAGTTTCTATAATTTTTATAAGCTTTGATCAAACAAGCTTCCGGTTAATCTTAAATGAACCTTTCTATATTAATTATTTTGCAATTATGTACTTCAAAATTATAATTATTATACCCTAATTGTACTTGATGTTAGCGACAAGTTTCTATAATTTTTATAAGCTTTGATCAAACAAACTTCCGGTTAATCTTAAATGAACCCTTCTACATTAATTATTTTGCAATTATGTACTTCAAAATTATAATTATTATACCCTAATTGTACTTGATGTTAGCGACAAGTTTCTATAATTTTTATAAGCTTTGATCAAACAAACTTCCGGTTAATCTAGGAGATGATTTAAACGTACACTTGGAAACTGATGTCTTTCTTCGTAAGGCTGATCGAGGAATACCTGAGTAGTTCAAAGAAGAAAATCTCACGGCTTTCTTAAGAAACACAGCTTTCAAAGAACAGGCTTCTTTGTTCCCCGCCAGGTTTCCCACAAAAATGGAAACGGTAGCGATACGATTGCGACGAGATAATTGCACGGTTGCCTACTAAAAACAAGCAGAATAATTACCTCCGGTAAGTACAGCTGGTGTGCCCCGGTCGCATGCTTGCGGTCGCGACGAGGTATCGCAGAGAGGAGAAACATGCGAAAATTAAATACGTGGATAATAAATTTTACGCTGAAGTTACTGGCGAAGCGAAAAAACAGTCGACTACATGTACGCGTTCGGGTTAAACCCCTTGACTTACAATGACGAGTTAGGATCGTTGTTCATTTCATGTGCCACTGTAGACTTTGACGAGTCTGACTCGTCGAGAGCTGTTTTCAGCGTACGCCATGCAGTTTATCATTAGATTATTTAATTATTTCACTCATGCCTCGATTCTGTTTTGCTTTAAATGTTCAAGATGCACCTCCCCCCCCCCAACCCTTTCAGAATAAATTTCAAAACAAAATGTTTTATTTCTAAACTCGCACGTCACCGTTTAGTTGAGCCAAATTCACACTAGAACCTACCAGAGCAGTCAAAATGACCAATTGGTAATTTATTCATAGCAAACTTATAAATTCGCTGTGGTAAAGCTTCCAAAATTCGCTATGATTTTCTGCAGAAGATATGAATTAAGATTTATTTCCTATATATTCAATATTTTTACATGTAATTTTCAAGTTTATCTCTACCATGCAAATAAGTACTCTTTAATTATTGGTAATTCTAGTGATAAATAATATTTTTCGGTCCACAGTCAGCAGTCAATTTTTTCGGCCAGCAGTCAAAATCACCAATTGGCAATTTATTCATAGTAAACTTATAAATTCGCTTAGGTAAAGCTTCCAAAATTCGTTATGATTTTCTGCAGAAGATATGAACAAAAATTTATTTCCTATGTATTCAATATTTTTACATGTAATTTTCAATTTGATCTGTTCCATGCAAATAAGTACACTTTAATTATTGGTAATTCTAGTGTTAAATAATATTTTTCGGTCCACAATCAGCAGTCAATTTTTTCGGCCAGCAGTCAAAATGACCAATTGGTAATTTATTCATAGCAAACTTATAAATTCGCTTAGGTAAAGCTTCCAAAATTCGCTATGATTTTCTGCAGAAGATATGAACAAAAATTTATTTCCTATGTATTCAATATTTTTACATGTAATTTTCAATTCGATCTGTTCCATGCAAATAAGTACACTTTAATTGTCGGTAGTTCTAGTGTTAAACAGCATTGTTCGGTCGCATCGAGCCCGTTTTATTCGTATGTCAAGGGGTTAACTGACCGACGGCCGATCGTCCGCTCCTCTCAGCGAAAAGCAACCTGCACGATGTGCGTATCGGTGATCGTTGATGACAGAAACATCGTTTGACACCGGAAAGGGCACTCGTTTCGCCGCGTCGGACGACGCCAATTTTTCTCTCGTTCCGCGATAATATCCGGCGAGGAATTTCTGAAATAACAGTATCGTTGTGCGCGATGCCAGATAAGAGCGGGGCAAAGAAACGACGAAGCAGGAAGTAGCCTCTGTGTGTAACGCACCGCTTGTAGAAATTGTACGGAGACGAGGCGGACGGAGAAGCCGGGAGGGGGGGGGGGCGGGGAAGGGACAATAAAAGTGATTACCCTTTGAGCGGAGGAAGGAGGAAAGAAAACGCTGCTGCCGCGCGCTGAGGATTCCGCAAATGGTAAATGAGAAGCTTGTTAAATTTTATTGACATTGCTGAGCCAGCACATTCGGAACAAGAAGCACCCGATTCCATTAGGGGGAGAGGGGCCAGAAGTGTCCCTTGCCAAGCCGATGCTGACTGAACCGATGAGACAAAGAAGATCCGGCGAAGTCCAGAAAAAGCGTAGAAAGGGGCTCGGGAAAGGGTGCATTCCCTAATTGTGCCGATCCAATTATTCCGAACTTCCGACGGGATATTCTTCGAGTTGCATTACCGAGGAATACCGGGCGGAAGGACCGCGGAGGCTGCGATTCGATAAAAGAAAGCAGGGGAAAGAGAAGAAGAGGATAAATTGTAGGCACAATTGTGTGCCACGAATGCTCGTTGTTCTGCGGATCGCACGAGAATGTCCATCGAAACGCTGAATCCTAACGTGAAAGTGAACGAGTTTCTTGTATCTCAGGTGAACTCTTTGTTATGCAAGTTACTTGACTTCGACAATTGAATTACATCTGTTTGACTGATGTAAGATCAGATTTTCCAAGCTCTTAAAATATATTCTTTAAGGAAACGAAAAGATATAGAGACATGCCTTGATATTCGGCTGAGCACGGTGGGATTAAAAATGTCCCACCTTTTTGATGCACGGTAATGCATGGTGGGACATTTTTAGACCCACCTCGAAATATTGTAATAACTGCATGCGCATAGGTTTATAGGTATTTAGCCTTACTTACGTAATGCAGTTGGTAATACCATGAAAAAATATAAATATATTCACTTGTGTTGGTAATTCAACATATCTGTACTTTGTTAATAAAACTATACCTATTTTGTTTAATTTAAAACGCAACAAAATTTCTGTGCAACATGGGTATATTTATTCTTTGAAATCATGTGCCTCAAAGAGTTGACGCTTAGCCAACCGAATGGAGAGATCTCCCATTTTTCCTCAACAAGAGCGTTGCCATTAATTCTATTTACTTTTTTTTATTAGTTAATCTTGAACTAGTATTATTCACAGTTCGTCAAATGCATTTTCTGGTTTTCCAAAGTACAATTTTTAATCAATTCAACACTAGTCCAAGACTAACTAATAACAAAAGTAAATAAAATCAATGGCAGAGGAAATAATAGACAATCACCCAGTTTTTCCTCAATAAGGGCGTTGCCATTGATTCTATTTACTTTTGTTATTGATTAGCCTTGAACTAGTATTGTTCACAGTTCGTCAAATACATTTTCTACTTTTCCGTAGTACAATTTTTAATAAATTCTTGGACAATGTTCGGTTAAGTGTGGCACCCTGCAGTTAACTGAATATTAATAAGCTTCCGGTCGGTGAAGCAAAAGATTCGAGTGCGCGATTCGAAACAGCTTCGCCGACACTCGAACGAAGCTGAGCAGAAATTTATTCAAACTGCTTATAGAATGTAGCTACACGTGTACGAAAAATTGTCCGTGCCGCAAGCTACAAAGCTGGCAATTAAAAATGCCCCGATATCATCTTCGTTTAAAACGGTCCGCGTGGCCCCAAAAAAAGAAGGAACCAAGGAAAGCGGAACGTGGGTTCGACACGCGATCCGACACGTGAACGTGAGATGCTACGATCCGATTCACGGGGTCGGGTGATCTGGCGGTATCCGGCAATTTGGTCGCGGAAACAACGAAAAATCATGCGAAACGCTTTCACGGGACCACGACGACCGGACGAGGGGAGTCGTTAACCCTTTGCCTTAAAACAACGCGTGGGTGACGTGATCCTACTTCTGTGTTTAACCCTTTGCACTCGGCTGTCCCCCCTCATGGGACATCGTAACCCTACCTATATGATAGTTTCACAAATTTTCAGACGTTAGTTCAGACCCGGACGTTAAATAGTCATATATGTAAATTTTAATATACGACTTAACTAAGCTGAATGAAGTTTAATATACGCGAATCATAGTAAATATTTCGAATTAGAAAATTTTTGAAGTTAGTACCATTAAACGACTAACGGTCACCTCTCGATTGCAAAGGGTTAAAATAAGAACCTCGTATCAGACACGTGATGACTTTTTCTGGCCAAAAGCGAAAAGCTGGAACAATAGCAAGAAGTTTTCCTTGGCATTATTATGACATGAGCGTACCGGTACTGTTATTTATTTGCTTTTAAGTTATTCACGCATTAAATTCTACACAGCAAATACAGACGCCTCACGACTTCTGCACATTCTACTTTCGCATATTCTTAAAAACTCAACTTTTTAACCCTAGAACTACCAGAGTAGTCAAAACGATCAATTGGTGATTATCCATAGCAGCCTTATAAATTCGGTGTGGTAAAGCTTTCAAAATTTAATATGATTTTCTGCAAAAAGTATAAATAAAGATTTGTTTTCTATGTATTCAATATCTCTTCCTGTAATTTTAAATTTGATCTCTTCCATGCAAATAAATACACTATAATTGTCGGCAGTTCTAGTGTTAAGCCTCTGTGGTCGGATGTCCCATTTGAGGGGACATCGTGAGTCGAACAGGCTACTGGACTGCCCCCTCTCAAGGGACACGAGACTTTAGCCATCAGACTACAATGTTGTTCCGATCAACACCTTAAAACACAGTTCTTGGTGCATATTTTTTTCATCCCCCTACTTTCGAACATTCAACATTCGCACACACTTTCAGGAACCAATTGTGTACGAAAGTCGAGGGGCGCCTTTATTTAAACGACTGAAAATTTTTATTTTTTCTGTTGTATAATCAAAATAATATTATATGAAATAAGAAAATAACACATTTCTTTAATAACAATGAAATGAAATATAATTATCAAATCCTATAGTTTTATTGAATAGTAAATGCAGTACTACTAATGTCCACTGGTTTGCTCACAAATTTGCCTGTGATGAAACTGTTTCTGGTCACGACGCATGAGAAAAGCTTTCATCGAAAGTGGTACGCACAATCGTCGCACGATTCATAAGGCAAGGGGTTAAACCGCAATTAGAACGATTCGCCGTCGTTGTTACAAGAAGAACCGACGAACGTCTCGCCCGTTACGTCGTCGTCCTGTTCTGTATGATTCATGTGCCCAACAGGCAACAGGAAGCAATGTGTCGCAGACCGAAGGTTGGCGCCAACTCATGTTGATATCATCTCGATCCTCGGCACGTCTAGACTTCGCGTTCGTACATCTTGAACATGTCTTGCGCGCCAACTCGCTTGCCAGAACCTTATACGCGATGAACGCGCATAAAAATAGTCGTCGTCGTCGTCGTCGTCGCTGCGGAGACTCGTTCTGGAAGAGCAACAACGACGCTTATGGTCCGTTGTTTGAAACTCCGCACGGCTCTATTTCAACGAAATTATGCTCGAAGTTAACACGTTGACCGGTCACGAGTTAACTCGTGGCTTCCTGCTCAAACGTTGCTGACTGGCCACAAGTAAACTCGTGATCAATGCGAAAAAAAGCGCATCGATCACGAGTTTGGTCAGTAAATTCTCGGAGATCGTACAGTGTAATTATTGTTTAGTATACCACAAGCTATGTTTTTCGCTAATAAGACTTATCAAGTTGCATCTCTTTTGAAATAAACTTTACATAGCTTCAATTCAACGAAATTACGGTCAAAGTTAGACGAAACTATTCGTGAGAGAGGAGAACTTTTGTTCTCGTTGGTTCTTTGTTACGAAAGAAATAAGAAATTTTGAAATGTCTTCGAATAAAGTAAATGATGCGCTTAGAGTAAAATAATTCTATGAGCAAATTTAAATGAGAAGTAAAATTTTAGTTTCACCAACACAACATAAATTCATGGTATTCTAAAATACAATTTTGTTGGAATTCTCGTGCTTGGGCGTATGAAAAATATCGTTGGAAGATCGGAAAAGAAAAATCAATTCTCCTCGTTATGAATATATAGATCGGAAACGGTTCGTCATCCTAATTGTCGGTCAACTGCAAGCTGTATCGCAGCAACTTTTTGACGTGCGTTTACCTTTGTTGTATAGCACTTCCGAACGGTACTTTTCGCTTTCTTTCTTTCTTTCCTTTAACGCGCTCGCCGATAACCGGTCAAGCTCCTTTGAAGATCCGCCTGTGCGCCTATAAAAGGGATCGTTACCTCTGAAACCTCTCGCTTATAAAGAGCTTCGAACGCTGGAGATCTCTTGAAAGTTTGAATAGTGCATCTGTCGTACGCCTCCGAGCTCGCGGTCCCATAGGCTACCGGCTATTATTCGCGTGCTTATAAATTCACAGTTAGCCATTAAGCGAGTAACAGAAGTTCGATGCTTCGCGGCACAAAGGGGCCTTTGTTCGATCGAGGTCCTTTGACTCGATTATACGTGTATGTATATCGAATTCTCGCAGAAAACTTGAAACGTGTGCCACACAGAGAAAATTCATTCCACCCCTCGCCCCCAACCCCCCGCCACCCCCTTCAACGTCTAACAACGTGTCGTGTCTACGATTCAGCCGAACAGAAACGATCGATGACGAGGAACAGGGCAAGAACGAGAGAAACTCCGCCCGGTACAGGTCGCGCAAAAATCAAACCGCCATGTCGCATCGTGCTCGCTCGCATCCCGGTTCTTCCGGCACAAAAGGACCGCACGTCCGCCCCCGCGTTCCCGCGAAAAACTCCGTCGTAACATAAAGAGCGTAACAAGCTTTCTGCTTCCCGCATTTACGGCGCGTTAATTAATTTTCGTGGCAGGCCAAAAGCTTCGGTAATTGGTGGCGTAATGACGTTTTCTCTAATTATGCAACACCACCGGAAACACACGAGGGGGCTCTCTTGTGTGCGTCGTCGCTTTCTCGTTCCGCCTTTTTCCTACCTCTCCTCTCATTTCTCCTATTTTTCTTTTCTTCTCTCCTCCTCCTCTGCCCCTCACTTTCTGACTCTCTTTTTCGTTCCCGCATTTCCTCTGTTACAGACCGGCGCGCTCTCTTAATCTCGCGAGTCCATTATCATTATTAACGTTAACGCGAGCGTTTAACAACCGTGGATACGTTTTTGTGAAACGGGGCCGGGGAAGTCGCGTCCGGGGTTTTAACGTCGGGAAACCTCGACAAAAGGACAGAGTGAGAGAGGAAGAGAGAGGGTGGCGCGAGCGGAGGAAAGGCGACAAGGAGAGAGGAAAAAAGTGTATACACCTCGTCACCGAAACGCGGCACGTTGCGATTCCAAGAGTCGCGCGCGTTTAAAAAAAGAGCCAAAGGAAAAAATGGAGAAAAGGTAGGAGAGGTGAAAGAAGAAGACCGACAGAAAGGTTGGGAAAAGGAAAAAGGATGGAGGAGAGGGAAACAGAGAGAGAGAGAGAAAGACTCGGGCTTTGAGTCGCTTAGAGAAAAGCGCTAAAAGCGTCGGCATTTATTCGACAAACGCCTCCGCGCAGCGCGAGCTTTCACCACTTTCTTCTTCCTTTACCTTTTACAGTCCCTCGTGCACGGCACACAACCATCCTCGAAACCGAGCCGAACCGCTGGGCAACCACGACGAAACCGTAGCCATTACCGGAACAGCAATTTTGTTTGTACACGCTCGTTAAGAACGAGTCGGACACAATCTGGACATCTTTCTGAAAGAGCTAGGGGATGCGATTGCGGGGGAAAAAATGGATGAAACGCTTTTCCCTTAAAAGGGACCACCGCGCGTTGCGGTCCGGTGAATTTTTTACGAGATCATCGAGATGAAAGAAACCACTGCTCCGAGATGTGTTTATTCCGACAGCTGATAAAACGCATTTGTTCTTGTTTTCATTTCAAAATCGGGATTCTGAGAACTGTACTCGATAACGGATGAAATGAAATGTTTTATGAATTATTTTAAACCGTTTAAATAGAGATATGTAAAGGTTTAAAAACATATTTGTTCTTATTTCCATTCCGAAATCGAGATTCTAGAAATTGTACTCGACAACAGATAAAATGAGATATTTTATAAATTATTTTAAGCTGTTTAAATATGAATATGTATAGGTTTAAAAACACATTTGTTCTTATTTCCATTCTGAAATTGGGATTCTGAGAACTGTACTCGATAACGGATGAAATGAAATATTTTATGAATTATTTTAAACCGTTTAAATAAGAATATGTATGGGTTTAAAAACATATTTGTTCTTATTTCCATTCCGAAATCGGGATTCTGGAAATTGTAATCGATAACGAATGAAACGAAATATTTTACAAATTATTTTAAACCGTTTAAATAAGAATATTTATGGGTTTAAAAACATATTTGTTCTTATTTCCATTCCGAAATCGGGATTCTGGAAACTGTACTCGATAACGGATAAAATGAGATTTTTAATTATTTTAAATCGTTTAAATAAAAATACGTGTGGGTTTAAAAAAATACCGCCGGTTTTAATGATCCGGAGGAGCAATTATAAAGTGTTACGCTTTACTTCATATACTTGAAATGGAAATTTCATACGTAACGTACATATATGTATAAACCTAATATTTGTATAATTTGTACACTTTCATTGCTGCGAAAGAGATATCTCAAATGTGTTGTATCGTTGAAATTTTCATCATAAAATTACTTTGAGAAACGAATTGATTGCTTCTAAAAGATCTCTATCCAAGAAGAGGGAATATTTCCGCAGAAATAGATTACGAATGTTCAGGTGTGGAGGCAAGTGCTAGTGGCCTATAGCACCTTTTTTCTTCGACTTTGCGCTCTCACACGTTGGCCGTTAAGGGAGGTTAGTTATACCGGTTGTCGGTGCGAGTTCACGAACAAACAGGGACCGGTTCCTTTCCATTGTACCGATTGGCTCAGCCACCGGAGACCGGCCAAGTCGCGTACCCGTAAAAAAGGTACAAACTCGAAAAGAATGTTCAGGTGGATCACCAACCGACGAACCAACCACGTGAACTAAAATTCCAGCTGAAATTCTTCAACAATTCGTAACATTCCAATAAATACAACACGATAATCTTCCGTTAGAAATGAAATCGAGATTTAATTATCTGCTGATCAAAACCAACACTACGATAAACGCATCAAAATAGTGTGATACGAAAGCTTATCAAAAAACGTAACAATTTGAAGGCCACAACAGTTTATATCATCTTTCAAAATTTTTAGATAGCCGAGCAATCTAAATTTTCCACCATGTATACAATCACCAACAGACTGAATCTAGCATCATACTCCACTTTCGTGATCACGATCACCGACGAAACGAACAGCAAAATCGTCCGCGAGGCCTGTGAAACAAAATCGGCGCTCGTGGCGGTTCCGATACCATGGCGAAATCTCGGTCGCGCGTATTATACGATCCTCGTGGTCGGTCGCGAACGTGAACGCAGATCGGTACGGCGACCAGGTCGCCAGAGCACAGAGAGGAATACAACAGAGACAGGGGTATAATGGCACCAATGGCGAACACCTGGTATCGTATCAAATATCACGGTCACGTATACGCGAGGAGACGAAGTTTTCGGCTGTTCGCCGTATGATCGCGGAACTTACGATTATCGTCGTGGAATACTGGAGGAATCAGGCGGAGCGGCCACTAATGGCGGTTGTACAGACACTGAATCTGGTCCAAAGACCGGCACGACCCACGTCGGTTGCTCGGCGAGCTCGTAAATTCAATTAGTCGGCGAATATCTACCGGACCAGGCCGAGCACCAGCCTTCTTCTTCTTCTTCTTCTTCTTCTTCTACTTCCACTTCTGCTTCTTCTTCTTCTTCTTCTTCTTCTTCTTCGTCTCCTCCTCCGCTCCACCTTCCAGGCCCTCCTCTCTTTATCTCGAGCTAGCGAGCGGGAATTCGCCCACTTTTGTTCTTTGTTCCCCAGGCCACTTCCTTTTGCTCGCGCTACCCTCTGCGCTTCCTCCTTTATCCCGTGGCCCTGCCACGTCCACTTCGTATTCTTTGCGCTACCTATTCTTCGTCACCGCCGCGGGAAACAGCGGCCCCAGGGATAATGTGCTCTGGCTGTGGTGCGTAGGAGTCTTACGCATTAAAGACCTGTACCGGACCTTGTTCGACCAGCTTTCAGCCGTCACCTGTTTCAACGACACGGAACGCACCGCGGGACCGACACGGGCTATTAGGAAAACTGATAACACTGATTCATGAGGGCCGATCGTGACGATTATCGGAGTCGTCATTGTACTCGCGTTCCTTGCGGCGTTCTAAATCGCTGCCTGATATACCTACGTGAAAGAATATCGATGGAATCTGGGATAGCGAAATTCCTGCATGGTTAAAGAGAAAGTGCGTGAGCTACTATCTCGATGAAAGTTGGAGGATTCGATTGGGACTGATAGGGTTAAGCGTGTGAACCTGTTTAAAAAGCAAACGTGTGACATTTGTGTAAAAGTTAGGTTTTAAAAGTTCAGTGGAACGTAGATTATGGTAGATCGAAGGACGATTAATATAAGTTTAACAGAAAAGAATGTGTGCGTTGAATAATTTTTTCAGAACCACCATACGTCAAAATATTTCAGGAAAACCGATAATTGTCAGTTTTTAAATGTTCCCTTATTAGATTCGGGGGACAACTTGTTAAAACGATTTCCTTTCTTTATTAATTCGGATAATCCTTGAAGAAGTTTGAATGAAGTATGTTGTTAAATACATTTTTGCGAAACTTTTTATTTCATAATGAATAAACTATCGATAGTTTCATAAATTCTATGGACTGTGAATTTCCTTGCACGGCACAACGATCGGCTAAGTAAATAGAAGTCTAACTAAAAATGTTGAAACCCGACAATTCACTTCGCTTACGGCCAACAACTGTAATCTTAAAAATCGAATAGAAAACGACAGAAGTCCTGTCTACAATTTTTTCCTGTACCTCGAAGCAATTGTAATGCAAGTTTGTTCTGTTCCACTTGTAATCGTCACCGTTCACTACACAGTATTGTGTCATGCACACTTTTACGAAGCACGAAATTGTCGGTATCTGATTGCAGTAAAACATTCACCAGCAATTTCGATAATATAAACCTGGCCGGACTAAAGTACTGTGATTTCTAGGGCAAGAACTTGTGTATGCCTGGCGGGCAAAAGAATGAGGAGGTTAAAGTGCCGAAGGAACGCGATACCGTAGCAAATAGCTAATTCGTACTCTGTGTGAGCACGATCACGTCTTACCGCACAAGTAGAATTCATAGGAGACCGTTTCGACATCGAGAAATTCGTATCGGTCTTGTTTTCGCTGAAAAAAGTTTAGCCGGGATCGTCATTCTGCCCTATGCTCGATCACACGCAATCGTGACCTGGTCGAGGCGTTTCGCTTTCGCGGCATCTCTCGAAACGGAAGACGACTCCGCCGTTTGCGATAAATTTCTAAACTCCAAAATGTTTACTATAACATTTGTGCATCACTCACAATCATAACCCAATTCATAACTTCACTATCAATCTACTATTTAGAACAAAATATTAGCTACAACAATAGCTTTCCGTTGCTACAAACTACTGAAATAAACATAAAAAGCTCTGTCATAAGAAAAAGAGCTTCTACAGCAGAAAAATGTTGTTTTTAAACGATTTTTTGACATACAGAAATTTTTCATTTAAAACAGAGAAAATTTGCAACTAAAAGTTACAATAACCCATATCCATATTTCTTGGAGACTGAGTTATATAGGTACGCTATCTCATTAAACAAAAAAGGAAGTAGCAAGATAATGTAGGAATTTTATTTGAACGTGACCGAATACATGGAATGAGAAAGGTTTAGAATTAGAAAGAAAGGAAATGAGTGTTTGGAAGAATATATGACGGAGAAAATGCGAACGCGAGTTAGAAAAGAGTGTGAAAGAAGCAAGAATATTGAAGTTGCGTTAAGTGGAAAAGTCGTTTATGCTATTAAACTGTATTCTATTAAAGTTGTTACTATTAAACTATTTTAAATATATATATAATATAATATCTAAGAATCTTTACTTTGTTTTACCCACACCCTGAACCCTACCATCCATCTCACTAAATAAAAAGTAAGAAGTTCTGTTGGATGGAAATAAAGCGACTCTCTTCTATATTACTGTTTACTGTCCACTGCCTTTACCCTTTAACTTATACTACATCTATCATATCTATGATGGTCTTCACTCAAACAATGTCACGAATGAACTGCGTGGCTCAGAAACTCTTCCAGAACGCTCGCGCTATACCTTTGTTTTATTTTTCCCCTCTTAGAGCCTCATTCTCTACGTTCCACCTATCAAATTCCTATAATCATAAAATGGAAATATCCCGATCTCAAGGATCAAACGCGAGCCTCGATCAAACGATCGCGACCGAGTGGTATTTGCGAAAAATATTGACGTACAACCGGCGGGGCTCGTAGAAAAACCTCGACAAGCCATTACGTGCGCGGGAACGGCTTGGCGCAACTTCAACCTGAAACATTCTTTATAGCGTTTTACGTAAAAGTTGGCCGTGCTGATCAAGATAAATGAACTACCCTGTGCGTACCCCGTGTACAACACGCGGCACGAGTGTATGCGCCAGGCTGTAGGTGTGCCCATCTCGAGGCGGGTTTGCAAATCAATGTTCTACATTGGCTACCGGGGCACAGGCCGGCTGCAATAAAACGTGACGAGCGACCGATAGCAAGCCATCCTCTGATGGATACGGTGATGCATTCACCGGTGGCACAGCATCGTGTGCAGCGCACAATGGGAAAAAGTTTCGCATAGGGAAAAAGGCGCACGTCGGCGGAATCATGGAAGCGAGGGCGTTTCTTTTTCGTTGCGCGGCCGATTTTATCGATCACTAGCTGTTGCCCGCGCGTAAGCACTTTGATTTCAATTTCAACTATTTTACGAGGGATATCCAATTTTGCAAGCCATTAATCTTTAATTTTACCCAGAAAGTTAAATACTTACTAATTTTTGTAGTGCTCGCTTCTAAATCGGCGGACTTCCAAACAAACTTTCATCCATTATTTTATCTCCTTGGGGGTTGATTTTCCAAAAACGGTAAAACATGTATTTCTTTATTTCAAACCAAAAAGCTAAATACCGGTTTTCATAGCGCTTGCTTAAAAATTGGTGGATTTTCAAACAAACTTTCATTTCTTATTTTACCCAATTGGGGGTTGATTTTTCAAAAACATTGAAACACGTATTTTTTCATTTCTAACCAAAAAGCTAAATACCGGTTTTCATAGTGCCTGCTACTAAAATCGGTGGATTTTCAAAAAAACTTTCATCCCATATTTTACCCAATTGGGGGTTGATTTTCCAAAAACCTTGAAACACTGAAAAGCTAAATACCGGTTTTCATAATGCTTGCTTCAAAATCGGCGGATTATCAAACAACCTTTCAACCTCTATTTAACCCCCAAGAGGTGGAATATCAAAAAATCCTTCCTTAGTGGGTGCCAACGTCATGAAAGGAACCTATTGTCCAAATTTCATGTTTCTAAGTTCAGTAGTTTAGGCACTGCGATGATGAATCAGTCAGTCAGTCAGTCAGGGCATGTCTTTTTTTATGTATAGATCGCGACCGCGGGGCTGGACGGTTGTCGGAATGATCCCGGTAGTATTGGTTATTGATTATCTATCCCACGGGATGATTACAGGATCGAGAAATAACCGAGGACGGGGGCGCGCGAGCATGCTTTCATAAAAAATTGATCGGCAAGCTCAGCATGTAATCCCGACCTTATTTTGCCTCCGCCTTTTACTTAATGAAACCATAATGTATACGCGTGCACGCATAGTGGTTTTCGACCGTGCCCCGGCCAACTTGAAATTAGCTACTAAATTCAGCGTAAGCACATGGCTCGCGGTGCCGTGTAATGAACTGGAGCTGTATTACAGCGCGGACATGCAAGTAATTACTCCGGGAATAAGTCTATCCACCCGTTTCGCCGCGGCACATCCTGAATTTGAATCGCGAGACGATGATCGCTTGAGGGACGATCTTTTTGGCTGCGGGCTAAACTTTGGAACGATTTCCAGGAAAACTGTATTACCGTACTGTGTCTGAGATAGCGGTTGCTGCGATGGTTAACACTTAGCCAACCGAATGGGGAGATCTCCCATTCTTTCCTCTGACATTCATTCTATTTACTTTTATTGCTAGTTAGTCTTGAACTAGTATTGTTAACAGTTCATCAAATGCATTTTTTGCTCTTCCAAAGTACAATTTTTAATCAATTCAACACTGGTCCAAGACTAACTAATAACGAAAGTAAATAGAATCAGTGGCAGAGGAAAGAATGAGAGATCTCCCATTTTTTCCGCAACAAGGGCGCTGTAATTGATTCTATTTACTTTTGTTATTAGTTAGTCTTAAATTAGTGTTGTTCACAATTCATCAAATGCATTTTCTGATATTCCAAAGTACAATTTTTAATAAACTCTTAATACGCGATGGACAGTATTTGGTTAGGTGTGGCAACGTGCGGTTAGCTAAATGTTAATAAGCTTCCGGTCGGTGTAGTGTTAAAAGATAGTAATCAAAGAAACATCACCCATTCCAAGTTCAATCGCAAATTTAATAATCAATCCTGTCTCTGGCATCCTTCATTTTCCTACCCATCGGTCGCGATTATCATTCACGCTCGATCATTCGCTTTCCAACTATTAAAAGCCAACCCCCGCAATCATCCTCCATACATAGTCGGCCATTTTGATTGACCGAACCGTCATTACCCGCGTCGAAAAACTCGTCGCGTGTGCAATAAAGCGTCTCGCGTTAAACCCGCTCATGGCACTCGTGGTTATCTCGATAGTAAAATAAACGTAACGTTTTATCTGCCTACGCCACGGATTTCGTGGGAACGCTCCTCCATTACGACTTCCTGTTGTTTCCGCTGCCGTTACGACTTTGTTACACCCTTCCTTACCGCGCGAGCATCATCGAATCGTCCATCGTCAATGAAGATCTCCGTCTACCGACAAATGGAACCGGATTAAAGGCTGATGCTTATCGCGACGCTGCAGCTCAGCGGGTAGACTCGTAACGTTTAATTGATTTTCGCGAGTATACCGGACGCAGATTGGCTCAACGATTCGAGCGAAACGGAGAAAAAGGGTGGAGTTTCGTGACGCGATCGATCGAGCCACGGAAACTTAATGAAAACCTATGGCTCATGGGGTTTTACTGGCTAGTTCGAGACAGTCGTTATCATTAAACATCATAATGTCTGAATTGCCGTACAACGGGTGAGATGTTTAAGACGCATCTACGGGAAACGATCCTACTTAATGTTTCTCTGAATTAGGTTTTTCTTTTTGTATGTTTCACCCTATCCAGGGGAACTCGCATCGCAGGGATTATGGGAAACGATTTTGAAATGCGATACACGGTAGGTGTAAAAGTTGCGAAGGAAAACGATCGAGGAAGATGAAATGTAAAAATGAAGGCTCGTTCGATTTTATGATCTATTCCCACAGATCTATTCATGGATCTCTGCTGGATACTACTTCTTCCTTAATTCTTCTATACTGAAAGGTAATAAATCACGAAACTTGATTTCTAACGAGTTTTCACGCGACTCGTTAGGTATGAATTTATCAAAGGAACAAAAAACAAATTTCACGATTTCAAGAAAGAGTCATTAAACTCCATTAATAAGAAATACAATCATTATATCTTCAAATACAAATAATACCCCTATATAAATATGGTGATTATGATTCCAAAAACTAACAGAACTACACTACCTTTCACGACTATTAAAAGATACACACAACTGCCGTTCATAAGCATTTATCCATCTATCAAAACCGCAATTAGTACAATAACAATATTCGTATAAAATACATATATATTTTACCAAAAACTATATTACAGATTTATAGCAATGTGCCCATCGCTATCTTCAAGAAGAATATTTCCTTCCTTTAAATTCTTCACAATTTTGAAAGAAAGCAAAGAAAACAAGGCAGACATCTACTACATAGATATATTAACCCCTTGTCATAACAATATTGGACCAAACATGAATATCACGAGTCAGACTACTGGAATCAAACGTGAACATCACGAGTTTGACACGTAGAATGAAGATGGGATCGTGTATATTAAAAATAGTTTGATAGGGGAGGTAATGTTTGAAACATTTCATTTTTTTTTACCAGTTGGGTCTGGATTTCATCAAGCTAAATGGTATGGCAAGGGCTTAATCAGAACTGACAATAATTGACCAAATGTGACCATACCCCCAATTTTTCAACACGATAAACATTTGATCTTTTTACCAGTTGGGCCTGAATTTCATCAAGCTAAATGGTATGGCAAGGGCTTAATCCGAACTGACAATAATTGACCAAATGTGATCATACCCCCAATTTTTCAACGCGATAAACATTTGATTTCTTTACCAGTTGGGCCTGAATTTCATCGAGCTAAATGATATGGCAAGGGCTTAATCAGAACTGACAATAATTGACCAAATATGACCATACCCCCAATTTTTCAACACGATAAACATTTGATTTTTTTACCAATTGGGCCTGAATTTCATCAAGCTAAATGGTATGGCAAGGGCTTAATCAGAACTGACAATAATTGACCAAATATGATCATACCCCCAAGTTTTCAACGCGATAACACAAAAGTCAAGAACCGCACCGATACCGCAGCGCCCGTGGTGCACGCGAATAGTATCGCCCACGTAGCCGACATTACCAAGCGAATGGCGGATTGATGTTAACACTGAAAAATAAACCCCCGTGGGCGAGGAGAAGTCAAGAGCGGCGTGTTGTTATTTCGTACCGCGGCTCTACGACGTTCTTGTACGACCTGGTTAAACCGCGTGTCCCGCGAGCAAAGAAAACGAAACTGCCCCGGCTCGCGATACCGATCTGCCATTTTCTCATGAAGCGTACACAACACATCTCGACGTGGCTTCAACTCCACCCACAAATCTGCGGCCACGAGCGGCGATAACCTACGAATTGCGAAATTCGCTGTAGCGGTTTTGCGTAACACGCGAGCACCACCACACGTTCACGCCATTGTTCTATGGCCGGTAATCTCGCAAACGGGGTTGTATTCCTCCGGACAGGTAAATGAAGAGGCTTGATATTTATTGGACGTGCACGTAACGTATTGCCCACGCGTATTCATAAATTCATTTTGCGCCGGTTGCGAAACCGGAAGAATATGGAATCTTAAGATTTACGATCGACCGCGGAGCGGCGATAAAGCTGTATTTAAACAAGCTGTTACCATTTTCATCCCGTTCCTCATAATTCCCCCGCATTATATTCGAACCTGCTAGCACGGCGAACGGTGCCCGTTCCCTGTTCCGATGAACGAGTATCTGAACGCTCGCGATGAATGATAATTGGTAACGTAAGACCGTATTTGTCCCTTACTTCGAGGAGACAGTTTGGTGATTAAACTCTCTTTGCATGCTCTTGCATGCTAAAAATGGATCCCATTCATTTCTACCTCGCGTGGCTTCAAACGTTGGGCGAGCGATCGAGGTGAACATGAATGTCCATTGAGAGTTACCATTTTCTTTTTAAATTCGAACTTGAAGCGCAACTTAATTTATTTCAATTCAAACACTAGTTCACTTGAACTGCTAGGTTTCTTCGTTAAAGAAAGAAACATACTCAATTATACAAGCACACATTTCCCAAATCTCTTAAAATGCAGATTCTTAATTCGAAAAGGTAACAATTCACAAAATCCCCCAAGTCTAAATTTTAAATATCCTCGAACTAAGTACTCAACCCATTTACTGCCGACTACGAGATATCTCGTAGTGAGCGCTACAATTTAGATTCATTACAAATGGCCATTTGAGTTAGGATTTTTATTCAGCGACCAAATATCTCGTAGTGTTTTTTTTTTTTCATTTTCAAATTACTATATAATATATCAATACTATATCTGTAACTTGATATTATTAGATTTTGCTAAATTCCGTGTGTTCTTTAAAATAAATTCTTGGCACTCAGGGCAAGTCATTCTAAATTTTTCTGGCAGTGAATTGGTTAAAGCATGCAATCGACAATTTACCGAAAGCATTTCGCATTTCGCAACGGAGATCAATCGTCAATCATCAGGCTCTCTTTCGCGAAATTATGATCTATAAATTAACAAAACCATCGGATCCAAGAAAAAGGCACGCACGTTCGATAGCCCCGCAGAGGTACGCCCATAAATTACGTCTCGGCAACAGAACGGCTACAATCTGTCCATTATCGGAGTTTATACGCAGGCCAGCGGACTCGACATCCATCCCGTGTCCCCGCGGACGCAAATCATCCCCCGGTACAGAAGCCGTGCTCTTCCCTCGTCTTTTTTCTTCCAAACCGGCCCCCAGCCAGCCGGCCGCTACCCATGAACGACTTCTCCGCTTTGGGGCCCCAGGCGTAACGGCGCCGGAGATGCAAAGCGAGACAGAGGGAACCGGTCGGGTGTATGCAATAAAGTTCGCGTTTTAATTCCGCGCCGCGGCGCGCGGTGTAAGTGAATTTAAAAGTCGCGCCTTATACCTGCATTTACTGCGCAGTAAAACGGTGCGCCGGGGCCTCTAATAGCGCGCATCCGCCGACCAAAGGGTCCGTGGGCCCAGGCCGCGGCCACGGCATTTAGGGTTGCGCTAGCAGCCGTGAAGCACCCCAATCAGCCGATAGGATATCTATTAAGGTATATTAGAGCCACCGGCTCTCTCCGCGATAAATTGCCGTTTCCTCGGACGCGCTCACTTGCCCCTCTTCTTATCATCCTCCTACCTTCGATCTATGAAGATCGATACTTGGTGCGGGGCCTGCTCGACGCTCGTAAATGCCCCGGCATTCTTGCTGCGGGAGCTAACCCTCCTGCGGTAAACAGGAGGATCTCCGATAGGTATGTACAGTGCGCAACAAAATGATAGCACTGCATATATTGGGTTGGCAACTAAATTGATTGCGGATTTTGTCGATAAATGATTTTAGCACATTCTTTCGTTTTATCAATGTGTCCAAAACACCTAACCTATATCGTTTTCTTGTTACTTGAACTTCCACCTTTAATTAGTAAAGTAAATTTTATCGATTATTTATTTATTTTCGTTTTTATCCTAATTTAAAAATGGAAAAACAAAACGCTTATTTCAGACATATTTTATTGTATTTCCGAAAAGGCAGGAACGCACTGCAAGCATACAAGAAATTGTGTGCCATATATGGGGATGAAGCCTTGAAGGAACGGCTTTATTTATTTATTTCGTTCCATACAGAATTACTTAAATCATACAATTTTTAATGACGCTGATGATGTAAAATCTCATTTAATTCAGTTTTTTGCTGGTAAAGATTAGAAGCTTTATGAACATGGAATTATGACATTGTCTGAAACATGGCAAAAGGTCATCGACAAAAACGGGCAATACCTAATTTAATAAAGTCATATTTTTAAGTAAAATTTTCATTCTTATTTAAAATCCGCAATCACTTAGTTGCCAACCCAATAATTTACAGTGTTTTCTCGAGTAAGTCCGAAGCGGTATATCTCGTACAATTAACCCTTAGCATCCCGTGCATTTCTTTTCTTCATATGCAGCAGTCCCTTTTTCAAACAATTCTGATCTATTCGTAGAAAATACGTCTTTACCAAGATAGGATTGGGTGGAGGCATGAAAGTAGGTTAAGTTATAATGTATACAATGTACAAGTTCATTTTCTAGACCGAGAAGGCTGAACCTAAATAAACTACTACTATTACGTCTTTACCATCACTCAGATTTACATTCCCAACATTACATTTTTCCATGTCTTTAACTATAAAAATAGGTCGAAATGTAACTTAATAATAAAGCATCTGGAATGTAATCATATCAAATACAGAATGTCTCCTCAGCGGAGCTAACAGAGCGCTGAGGATTAAAATAAATATACAATTAAAAGTTAAATTTAACTTTATAGGAAAAGGTTAGTACTATATACGGTGCTATTTACAAAAATATTGGATAAATGTTACTATCTATGGAATATCAACGTTAATATAGGGAAAATCCGTACTTTCTATCCACTTATCTCCTAAACTTAATGCGGCAAGCTACTTTTGGGTTCAGATTTGAATTCAACACATGAAAATATATAAGAAATCTTTGTTGTAGGAATTCCGACCACTGCGTTTTGTTAGTCTCATGACAAAGCTCGCAAGGTTTGGTCACAATTGCCCTTTCTCATGCTATATAATAAAGTATTATAATATTTCAAATAAGAGTGTATTTTATTTAAGCAACATAAAACCCCATTTCTAATATTTTGTTCGGTAAAATTCTCGGTGTGCGAGAGCTACAAAATTCTGTCGACGATTTCGTTCTGCTGGATAAGACGGGGCAAAGAATCTTTGTTTCAGCAAGTTTGATAAGAACAGTAAGAAGTTTTTACGGAAAAAGAAATCGTTTGGTTCAACTTTTATTTTCGAATTTTTTATGTTAATCCCTTCGATCTAACGACGCGACGTTTGAAGAGTATCCTCTCGTACAACCGCGAAAGTTCGAGCGGTAGTTTTAATGTTTCGTCGTGGAAAGTTTATGGCAAATTGGTCTCGGTTGTTTTAATAAGAAGGATCGAGTTTCGTATCACAAATTTCAAGCAATTTATGTACTTTATATTCCACTCGCTCCTTCCCTGATTCTCTTTAATTACACCGTTAATTATAATTACCAATTTACGAGGGAACGCACGAGGCAAGTGTATAGGCTCCGCACAAAGGTCCCCGTCCCGATCGTACATTCTTCAGAAATATTTACGACTTTCATTTCTGCTCGAGATCGTATCCACGAAATATTGTTGATCTATCTACAATTTCCATCTACCACGTATACCTTATTCAATGTATTAGCGGTTAATTATTGGTGCTGTACCAAGACGATCTGATATCGCGGAGAATAAGATCCTAAAAGGCAGGTGTACCATCCGAAGGACATCTTCGACCCGGATCGTAGGATGAACAACGTCATCGTTCGGTGAGAGACCGGCCGCCGATCGTCGGACTGGAACTACGTATACATATAACGTAGAGCTCGACTGAACAAAATTGAAGCTTCTAACGCACAGGTCACCAGGGTCAATTTCGTGAAACTATTAAAGGGGTGATTCATATTTTTTCATGAAAACTTGATAAACTTGTTGTGATACCTATAGTTTCAAAAATTTACTACAAGTTTTACTATAATTGCTAAGAGTTGTTTCCGTTGTATTAGATACTCCTTTCGTGTAATTCTCAATTTAATTTCATTGTCGCAGATAAATAGGAAAACTCTAATCAACAGTCAAAATGATTAATTAATAATTATTCATAGCAACTTTATAAGTTCACTATGGTAAAGCTTCCAAACATTTACTATCATTTTCTGCAGAAAATATAAATAAAGATTTGCTTTCTATGTATTCCACACTTTTCATGTCATTTTCAATTTCATATCTTCCATGCAAATAAGTACAGTTCAATTGTCGGTAGTGTTAGTGCTAAGAAAAAATCAGAAACTATCTCAAACACATAGTATTTTTAATCAGTACACCTTCCTTTGCACCTCTCATTGGCACCATTTATCGAGCCCTCAGAAATCTCGCGTTACAGTTGGTCGATTGACAATCGCAAATGTCTCACAAATCCCTCTATCTCCCACTTCTCATGACCCTAGCTCCTCCCACAGGCTTCACGTTTGCCCGGTCAAGCCTCATATTCCTCCGATTCCGACATTCCTTACGCGGTGATTCGCGTAAACAATGAACACAGCACGATAATAAGGGTGTCCGGTGTTTCGAGGGACGAAAAGCGAAAAAAAGAACTATCGCGGCAATTAATCTCGTATTTTATAGACGGTAATGAATCTAGATAGCTATCGTATGCAGAGGACCGTCCGGAGATTCGTTTATGGAAGTGGTAGACAAGAGAAGACGCAATTAACGGCGCGGCTAACGAAACGTGAATAAGGAAGGACGGCGAGAGGGGGAGGTTGGAACGAGAGAAGAGTAGTTTGTCTGTGGTGTGTCATAATTTTCAAAAGAATCGTACGGATGAAGAAAGGAAACCCTGCTGTCCCTGTATTAATTAGAATATTACAAAAGGAACGATAAATGCGATCGGGCGCCCATTATCCAGGCAAATGAGATTCAACTAGAACGATAACATCATTGGCAGAAAGGGGAAAAAAAAGGTGGAGAGAAGAAGAAGAAGAGGAACAAAGATTTTGAGGAAGGAAGCCATAACTCTGACGTGTAACGAAGTCTGTTAGTCGATACGACGTTTATGCTTTGTTTGCCGTGTCCGGTGTAATAAAAGAATGCAAATCTTGATCGGCTCGGGGGGGATTTATCTGGGCGCTGCCTCCCGCCACCGGATCCACGGTATTTCCGGTCGCCCGGTGCCATCGTTTACCGTTTAATTAGGGAGCAGAAGGTTTTAGAGACGTGCGAATTCTCGTTTTTCGTTTCGCCACAACACGCCGGGCTCGCGTTTTCTTTTCGTTCCTCTGTCGAAAAGAAGTTGAACGACCTGTTCTCCCGGTAATCGCGATCACGCGGCTCTTCGTTCGCCAAAAATATCGTTTCCTCGCGACCTCCGCCCTCCTCCCCCTTCTTATTCAACGGCAAGAAGAGAAACAGCGGATGCAGGTGATACGAGGCGGGAGAAGAAGAGGATCCTCCCAGGATGAGATGCGTTCCACGATAACCGCTATCCGGTACATAAAAAGTGGCGGATCAAGGAGCCGTTCGAGGCGAAACCGTTGACACTGAATACGCATACGTTTAAGTAAATGAGACGAGGACAAAATTTAATTTGCATCGAACCGCATACGGTGTGATAAACAAACTTCTCTGACGGATAACAAAATTTTTTAAATATCTATTATTTAACCATTTGAGCGCTATGAACGCATATATTCGTCTGACGAAAGTTGCTCGTAGGGATTATGGACGCATATATGCGCTTGTCAATTTTTGTCTTCTTCTACTTAGAACTTTTTTAGTGGTCACACATTTCGGTGGTAACCTTTTGAGTGCTAGGGGTGTACATATGCGTTTGTCAATTTTTGCAATCTTCCGCTTATTGCAACTGTGATTATCAAAGGGTTAAACAGTCTATCGCAGACTATTCTAGACGAAGAGATAGAGAGAAAGAGAGATTGAGAGCCTAAGCAAATTTTGAGGTTTCTGAAATAGTGATAGCGAAATAGTATTAACTAGATTAGTATAGGATAATATTAGAGACTTATTCACTGGTCCTCTAAACATAAGAGTGAGAAGCATAGACTTTTAATTACCGATTCCTAATTTTTTTAAGCTAGACAACCACGTGTAAAAATATTGTAAATTAGTTAACTTATTTCCTTTATAATAAAATCCTCTATTTTTTTAAACGAATCGAATTGTGTTTATTGCTCCACACATTACATATATAATGTATATCAGTTTATAATATTTTATCCAATAAACAATCTTTGTGTTCACTTGTGATTAACCGAATTCATCATAATTTGTCCCATTGTACCCACATTTGGGAGGCACAATGGGCAGACAGAAAGCATGGAGGGAAACGTTTAGCGTTGAAGTGCGAAAGATTCAGCTGCTTTCGCGCACCTACCGCAAATTGTCGGCCACCCCTTGCAATTAAGGCGGAACTCCGTCCGAAAAGAGCGAATATAACGATTAGCAGGCGTGTTTTACGACCGCGGGGATGGCCGAAGCGTGTATCCCCCGGTGATGTAATTGCGGGTAGGATAAATTTGCCTGATAGTTATAACGCGCTTGGTAAATACCGGCAACCGCGCCACCCACATTTTATTGTCGACCATGCTATCTACCGCGCAAATGTAAAATGTCACCCAGCCACGACGCAAACTGCCCTTTCGACCTGTCTGAAACACTTCCCGGGAATGTTAGGTGTGGTGACACGAACGTGGAATTCCAGCTTTCGTATCTATCCGAATTAACCACTCGCCAAATTTATAATTCTACTCGATTCTGTGCGAAACCAGATTTTCCACGTACAGCGGCTGCAGGAAATGTTTGTACGTAACTGTATCTTTTAATTAGGCATTTTCTGACTAAGATTAAACTCAACATCTCACTTTTAGAACGGTAAAATGAACCACTGCCCCTTCTAACTTAAAATATCTCACTTCGTATGCTTTTTTAGGGTTTCAAGATACATTGAAGTATTTGAAATTTCACACGTTTTTTGCCGTTTTAATTAGACAGTTCTAAGGACTTTGTAGAGTCAAACTCATTTGTCCCAACAAATCAAGTAGTATTACTGATTTATAGTGAATTAAACATCAGTCTCCTCGGATATTCTGATGAGCTAGATAGGATATTTCAACTTAGGAGGAGAGAATTTTATTTTCTATAAATTTAGTGCTTAGAATATAAATTACTCGGCTATAAATTATTTCCTAGGCACTAAATTTATGAAAATAAATTTTATTTTTATTATTTATAAAGATTTTTCTACCGATAACGACATTTGTACAAATATTTTCACTGAATCGATAAATTTATACAATAAATGGCCATAGAAATTGCAAGCGCTTCCTAAAAATACAGAACCGAGCTTCTTAAATAACAAAACGTTACGTCTAGATGAATGGAGTACATAACGATCGCATTCCCACGTAACTCTGCTTTAATTTCCAATTCAATCAGACGCGATACCAGGATGTCCCGAGAAATGATTCGTTCGTTTAACCAAAACCATAAAGACACCGACTCTCGCGCATATCGATCATCACCTGCATAATGCACCGGCTTATTCATTGGTTATTCATCGAACCAGAGATGACCCACTTCCAAGTGATAGGGTTAACAGGCACGCTATTCCTCGAGGGAATCACGAGGATAATTGGCAGGCGAAAGCGTCCAATTAAGACACCTTAATTACAGGGTTCCTGCGGACGGCCGTCTTATTCACCTCTCCACCTCCCCCCCTCCTCCTCCTCCTGCCCCTTTTTTTGTCACGACCGAACCTTTTCTTCATTTCTACACTCGGTGGCGGCGGTCCTCGCTCTTAATTACTTTCGCAGTCGGTTAATTGCGATTAAGGAACGTGCCCGGGCAGAAGCGGGATTCTTAAAAACCAGGTAGTTGAAACATTCCCTTTCATTACCGTTAATTGTGACCACCTTAATTAATTTGCGGCCCCTGCTCGCCTCAAGTTTCGCGACCGACGCGACGTTCGTTTCGGTATCCCTTAGTCTTCCTTAACAACTCGCGGTATTAACTGATTTCTACCGGTTTGTCTCACTTTTTTCCCCCACTTCCCTGTGGAACAATGAACGATAATCAGTCGATCCATTTCACTCGACCCCATGATTCGCGTTATTAATTAATTTCCGTGCTCACTTTCGTTGAAACTCAATGAATTTCTTTTATCCTGACGTATCTCAACGATCTCATAATTTTGCAACTGTAAGTAATAATTACCGGGAAGAACTTATAATTTCGTGAACGCACGCACAACAGACACGAGTAACTTTCGTACGTAGGTACATCATTATTTACAGGTGTAGATCATGATACGCAACACGTAACATTAATTTGCTTTGATCAGAATCAATTAACCAGCAATTTACCGTATTCAATAATATTCCAGTGGCTCTACTGATTTATGTATTGGACTGTCCGGAAAGTTCGTGCCGATTTTAAAGGAAGATTGAAGCGCAGGGGGATTTAAATTTCAGCATACATTTATTAAATTATACAGGTGCCATTCCTTTGTACAACCTTTCTCCATCTTTCAGGCAACTTCAAAATTCCGTTCTTCCAGAATCTCTCAGGTTTTTCAGCGAAAAACTTTTCTACGTGATTTTTTATCTCGTCGAAGGAATCTAAGTTTTTTCCGTTTGCCGCTTTTGTGGCATTTTTGCCTTTCCGGTGAAAGAAAAGTATTAAATGCCTAAAATGCACTTTGTTTTCTTCCACATTCAAAGGCATATAAAACTGACAAAAATTAACGTATCGTATCCAAATTTTGTTTCAAACATGCCTGAGGTAGTGTCTTTTACGATGTGTACACATATTATTTGTTCTCAATCATTCTAATACATTTAGACCTGTCCTTATGCCACTTATCACAAATCGGCACGAATTTTCCGGACGCCCCAATAGATATCGATGAAAATACGAGTTGAACCGCAGATTCGCGTGCCATGTGCACGGTGAACGTTAACACTTTGCCGACCAAAAGCCTATTAATCGGCTTTTACATGCTTAGTCTGTAAATTTTGTAATGTTTCTTTACACGAAAGTGACTGTTACGAGCGATATCGTATATACATATACTGTAAAGAAATATTAACACTAGAACTACCAGAGTAGTCAAAACGACCAATTGATGATTATTCATAGCAACCTTATAAATTCACTTTACCAAACTTCCAAAATTTACTATAATTTCCTGCAGAAGGTATAAATAAAAATTTGTTTCCTGTGTATTCGATAATTTTTCATGTGATTTTCAGTTTGATCTACTCCATGCAAATAAGTACACTGTAATCGTCGATAGTTCTAGTGTTAAACTATCAATTACACGAAGAAAATCATAGTAATCAGTTCATTAGCGATGCGTCCGCGTTAAAATGAGCCGATCGAAAGTGTTTATGGAATAAGTTGCGCCACGAGCGGTCGGTAAAGTGTTAATTTGTGATAAGCAAGCGTTTAGTGAAACAAGAGAAAGACAAGGGCTTTCGGACGGCGCAGAAGCCGCGGCGCGAAACGAGGACCGAGTTAATAAATTATGCATCGCTCGCCCTTCTGACATTAAGCCGACTTCAGGCATTGTCTTCGACGGCCATTGGAAGCGCGCACTTACAACCATTGTCGGCCCGCGAGCGTAACCTTTGTCTTCGATAATAAATGGCCGTCTCGTGCTGGGAACTGGTACCGAGCCGCTCTGTATCCAGCGTTAAACGACGGAAAAAAGGGGTCCGCTTGTGATTTTGAATAATGTAGATCGTGAAAATCCGTGTTAACATACGCGAAGCCGCAAATGAACACGTTTGCCTGAACTTTCGTTCCCTTGACTCAATCACGACATCACCAATGCGAACACCTTTGCCGGATCAAAGATCGCTCAGATCGCGCACAACTACATATTTCAATTACACCGATGAAAGAAGAATCGAACGGTCGAATTAAGTTGCTGCACCGATTACAGTTTGAACTTACGCCCTCGTTTAACACCTGATTGCTCTACGAATTGACTCGTGACGTTTGGAAACGATTGGACGAGAGTGTATCGAAGCTTTATTCCTTTGATATGTTTATTACCTGTCGGAAATTCGTTTCTGAATCTCGTACAAGATACAGCAATATCTTGAATGATAATATCACAAACGAGGTATAGGGTAGACCTCAAATATGAAAGTGTTCAGAAGAACACTTCTAACAGAAGTTAGAGAATCTGAGGATTTCAAGTCACCTTACCATTTAAGCATCATCTTTAGCGTTACTAAAACATTATAAAACAAGATTAGAATTGTATGATGCAAGAGATTCTATCTCCGAACGGATCAAACGTCTATTGGCACCCCTAAACTTGTCAAAGCGAAAAGCCTTAGGGTACCAAGGGGACGAAAGTCCCACTAGGGTCCACCTAGAAACCCTTTACCACACCCCTATGCCTTGTATTCACGCCCCTTAAACCTGCATACCCCTAATTCCTTACGTCTCATTCCTCGCAAGGAAAAATCAAAAAACCTTGGGCGATCCAAAGACCCATCTAAAAGTCCAAAGTCACCCATCTGCAAATGGCCCTAAAGTACCAAGGAGTTGTTTAATGATCCTAATATAACTCATCTAAAACCGTACTTTCGGAGCCCCTAAGCGAACTTCCAGAAGAAACTGAAGTCCTTGAGAATCGATAGCCAACCAATATTTTTGCACGATTGTCACCGTTTTTCATAGGTTTATTTTATAAAATACACTTCAAAAGATACGATAGTATATAAATATGAATTAAAAGGTGTGGTTGTACAAAAATTTGAAAGACAACAGTTTGATCCTAATTTTAATATTACACAAATAAGTTTTCGAAGTAAAAATTCTGCAACGAGGTCTATCTTTATCGATCATCGCAAAGAAAACGTCACCAAGTCGATTTATAAAACGTGAAACGCGAAACTAATAGAACAGTATCAAGAGTAATATTGTACCAATTACTAAAAATAAAGAACAAATTGAATGTATTTTTTATTTCGCTTGATACAACACTTCCGAATAAGAATGGCTACACGAAAATGGTATAATGTCTTCATGCAAGCAAAACAGTTTCACTATCGTGAGTCGCACGAACGAAGGGGGATAAGAGGAAAAGGTTTCTTCCGTTTGGTCGCACGATTTGTAGATGATCGTAAACCGTATATATCCTTCCTATTTTTGCGGGTTACCGATTGTGAAAGGGACATACGAGGGACAACGAGCGGCAACCTTAGGCGGCAACGAGCCCAGGAACGAGCTCGCATTTGTTTTACAAATGGACCGAGCACGGCGAGGGCAAGACGCGCGGCAATAAATGCCAACGTGATTTTATGGCACGATCAAATGATTTTTCGTAGCCGCGAACGACAACGCGAAACAATGAGCTCCGTTTCGACCGGGTCGCTTGGAAAACAAGGCGCGCGCCGATTTTTGCCTCAACAACCAATTCTTCTTCGCACCCTTTGACAGACTCGTTGGAAAAAAAAAACGACTAACGTGAACATCAATGATCCGTACTCGGTTCTTCATTCATCCATCCTTATTTTGTTAAATTTTATTTACGCTACGTAACGGTACCCGGTAATTTGAGGCACATTTTATAGGAGAAAAATTAGAAAAGAAGTCAGTGGTTTGTGCAAATTTTTATATTGTTAAATGAGAGAAAATTGAACTTTTGGATGAAGCAAAATTTTTAAATAGGAGCCTTATTTTTGGACTTTAACGATTTGCAAGATTCTTTAATTAATTAAAAGTCTACTGTACCAATTATGTTACTTTATGAATTATTTCATTGTGAATTTAAATACTTAACCCTCTAAATCAAGTAACTCAGAAATAGAGTATTGCTATTATTATATTTATATTTTATTTATTCATTGGCACCGCTACATTTTGTTACCATAGGTACCATTTATACTCCTACCGATCAATCTATTAATCAATAACAATTATCGGTTCCTAACTTGGAAACCACCATAAATTCCTCTGATAAATTATAATTCCTTTTCTTATAAATAAACTCCGATGGCAGAAAATTACCACAAGAATAATTATTCAAACCACCTGCATGCCTCGTTTTCCTTCTTCCATTTTTTCCTGTGAAAGATCGCGAATAACGATACGGAAATCTTTAAAGTTCCGCTGTTCCGATAAAAAGCGGGGATGATATAAGACGCTTAAAAGTATAATTTCATTCGATACGTTAACCCATATACGTCAAACGAAATGCACCTGAAGATAACACCAAATGGACGACGATATGAACCCGATGACCCGGATGCTTTTAATTGCCTTTCAAAGTGATGAACGCGGTATCGAGATGATAGGGCTTCGAAAAAATATGATTTACATTAATCGTGTGTGTTTACATGTGCACGTTTCCTATACGGCAACAGGCAGTTGACAAAACTCGCTCGCTCGGACCGTTAACGATCTTGAAGGCGATCGTCCATGCTATGCACGTGTGACCCGCTTTACCCCGACGATATCGCGATCGATAACAATCGTGACAACCGTTACTTACGCTCGAATTCGAACGACTCGCCAGCCGATACCCCTGCTACCTAATTATGTCTAATTAGTGTCATCTGCTACACAATAAATGAGAAACGACAAAGGGTGAACAACTAAACCTTGCATTCCTTTTTTTTTTCACTGATATAAACACGCTGTCGAATCTTATTATATTCTTTGGTTATTTTTTCATTCATGCGCGAAACTGGGGTACATATATCGTGAACCGTGAATCTGGAGCAAAATGTTAATAAATACCAATGGAACACACTTCCACTGGAAAAGTCTTAGGACATACGTGAGTTGTAATTATCATTGCGATGCCCAAATAAAAAATTTACCATATTCGTGGTAACTCTGGTAAGTGAGCCTAACCAAGTAAACCCTAACTGTGGTAAGGTGATGTTCACAATTATTACAACAAAAAAGTGGTAACATCGCAAGTATCCTTAAATTAAATAAAAAGCAAACAAGAAGATACGTATGATAGAAAATTATTCACAATCTCTAACTTCTTTTCTCTAGAAACGCTTATCTAGAGCATCAATAAAAATGTACAACCCCATACTCGATTATTCCTATTCAACCTAGACACCATGCATCGCTTATTCCATGCGCGTTCAACGAAAATTCGTAATTAATTTTCCGATACGTCGGATGAAATCGTAAATCGCCTATACCTGGACCGGATGTCGTATTTACGTCATGCCCGCGCCGACAAGGGACACGTTTGTCCCTCGACAGCCGTGGAAGGTACCGATGCCATAAGGCTATATACGTGCCTGTTCGAACCGGACACGGTGGCGCAGGGGAGCGTACCGCATTTTATTTCACCTCTAATGATTCCTCAAAACAAGCTTTATGTCCCAGACGACTCGGCCGTATTTGGCGCGGCGCTTTTATCGCAATGTTTTCTGCCTGTTCGTGTCTCGGACAGAGCGGCGAGAACCTCCGACAGGTGGCAACTATCGGTCTCGAGACGCGAGAAAGAAGAACCGATCGTCGTTATGATATTTTTTTCATCACACCTTTTGTTCGAAACCTGCAAGGACCTGACGACGCACACCGCGGACGAACACCAATTATACCCGGGGCCTCTCGTTATTTGCGAGCCGCATCGATAAAAAAAGGCCACCAAGCCGACCTCGCCCGTTGCGTTTCTTTCTCTTTTCTGAAACAACGAGGCGAACAATCGAGTCCAGGTAACAAGTTCGAGGTTGGAAGCTTCTACCGTTGATTACGTATCGTTTCAACAGATTTTTAAACAATATTGGAGGCTTCTACCGTTTATTACGTATTGTTTCAACAGATTTTTAAACAATATTGGAGGCTTCTACCGTTTATTACGTATTGTTCCAACGGATTGTTGAACAATATTGGAGGCTTCTACCGTTTATTACGTATTGTTTCAACAGATTTTTAAACAATATTGGAGGCTTCTACCGTTTATTACGTATTGTTTCAACGGATTGATGAACAATATTGGAGGCTTCTACCGTTTATTACGTATTATTCCAACGGATTGATGAACAATATTGGAGGCTTCTACCGTTTATTACGTATTGTTTCAACGGTTTGTTGAACAATATTGGAGGTTTCTACAATTTATTACGTATCGTTTCAACGGATTGTTGAACAATATTGGAGGCTTCTACCGTTTATTACGTATCGTTTCAACGGATTGTTGAACAATATTGGAGGCTTCTACTGTTTATTACGTATTGTTTCAACGGATTTTTAAACAATATTGGAGGCTTCTACCGTTTATTACGTATTGTTTCAACGGATTTTTAAACAATATTGGAGGCTTCTACCGTTTATTACGTATTGTTCCAACGGATTGTTGAACAATATTGGAGGCTTCTACCGTTTATTACGTATTGTTTCAACAGATTTTTAAACAATATTGGAGGCTTCTACCGTTTATTACGTATTGTTTCAACGGATTGATGAACAATATTGGAGGCTTCTACCGTTTATTACGTATTGTTTCAACAGATTTTTAAACAATATTGGAGGCTTCTACCGTTTATTACGTATTGTTTCAACGGTTTGTTGAACAATATTGGAGGTTTCTACAATTTATTACGTATCGTTTCAACGAATTGTTGAACAATATTGGAGGCTTCTACCGTTTATTACGTATTGTTCCAATGGATTGTTGAACAATATTGGAGGCTTCTACCGTTTATTACGTATCGTTTCAACGGATTGTTAAACAATATTGGAGGCTTCTACCGTTTATTACGTATTGTTTCAACAGATTTTTAAACAATATTGGAAGCTTCTACCGTTTATTACGTATTGTTCCAACGGATTGTTGAACAATATTGGAGACTTCTACCACTGATTACGTATTGTTTCAACGGATTGTTGAACAATATTCTATGTAATCCTGTAGATTAAAGGATACTTGGAGGAAGCGAGGGTTATGCGAAAACGTCTTCATTCTTTTTAATATAACGCGATATTTAAAATCCTTGGTTATTCGAAAACATTGGAGGACAAAGTAGTTCTGATAGAGAACAGAATAATTCTTATAATAGAGATCTAGGGTACTAAATATTTCCTCCACTCATTTCTATCAGTTTGGATACCAGAGATTTGATTCTCGAATATCTGAAGAAAATTATTACGTTTCTCTTCAGCTGTTTCTTCTTATTTTGTGACCGACCTAAATTAAACGGTCGCAGGTAATTAAACAGGCTATATTATAAGAATCAGCGTTCACATATAAATAAGATTACGCTCGATCGCAATTCGGATAACGGATACTCTCCAATAAATTGCAGCTGAGCATTAACTTATTTTTATGAACGAGGTGCGGATAAATCAGGTTCTACGGTAACATAAACTTTTACATACGTAAAAGACAGCTGACAAAACTAAAATGAACGAATTGCACGAGCCCCGCCGACTCGTTATTAAATTGTAATACATTACCATCAAATCTACCACTGCCTTCGCTTTCAATATATTTGATATACCTTTCTGATAAATCGTTTCCGGGCCCCACGTTCGCGTAACCTTTTTTTTTTACCGGGACTCGCGCAACACCTTTACTTAGTTAAAACATAACGACACGGTTTGATGGTTCAACTGTGAAACGCCTTGTATAATACGAACGAATATATTATATCCCCCTTGACAGAAGAATCTTTGCCTTTCGCACCTTAATCTCAACTCCTATCTGTTCACGCGAGACAGTAATAACAGCGAGTCAACGATAGCAACAGGCCGGCCGATCGATCAAATTATAGAGGGAAAGCAACAGCTCGACACCGTCCGTAATACGGGTCGATCGATTAACGCGTGATTTTTCGTTAATTAATTGCTCGGAACGGTCGCATGCTCGATAGCAACCGGCGATAAATATCCAGATGTTCTGCAAAAGGCGAGAGCCGATTCGTCAACATCCGATCCGAGCGATCGACCAGAGGTGGAGGGACAACGCGGAACGGTCTTCTTGGTGCTCGTTTATACGATCGAGCGGCAGGTTCCGCCGTGATTCCGCGGCGACGGAAAAACCATGGACTCCGGCCCGCGGAAAAGGCTAATGTGACGAAGAAACGGGACGAACTCGTTCGCGATCGAATATGGTTTGACAGCGTACAGTGGGTCCCGACAGGGGAAAAACAGGCACTGTCCGACCGTAAGGGGAGGGGGAAAAAGTCGATGACAGTCAAAGGAGCAACGACTATCCTTTTTGTCGCGAGCGCTGCGACAGATGGCGACGTTTTTCTTGTCGCTTCATTTCAAGCGGTGCCGACCGACTGACTATGCGCCCCTTTAACGGAAGATCGGAATACAGATTGAGTCGCTTCTAATTTTCATCGGGAACACACTAATGACACAAGAGCGCGCGTTACAGGGAAGAACTACATCCGCTGCTAAGAGACGACGAGGTATTACGTTTAAAAGGAGTTGCCTCCTCGCTTTTTACGCCGTACGGAGAGAACCACCTTGGCGGTATCGCGGAAACGTTCCGTTCGATTAAGAACGTAATAAAAACCGGTGATACCGGAAACGATCATTAGGTTACGCTCCTCCGAATGTTTCACCATAGTGAAGAATGCTGACCGAATGATTAATGGTGCGTGGCGAGGCGAAGATAAACAATTTGTCAACGGGTACTTTATGTTCGAGTGAAAGAGTTGGATGCGTTAGGATATTTAATTACAGGCAAATAGCACTTCTGATAGTGATTCCTGGTCCTTTGACGTTTTCTTTGTCAACTCGAACGTTAGAGCAGAGAATACTTTTACTTTTGCCGACTATCGTAGTCCAATGATAAATGTAATGAAATAAAATAAACGATAAGCATGATGAATATATCCTGAATAAATTAAATTTATCGTAGAATTACTTCAAAATGGCGGTTATTAAAATTAAAAATTAACATACGTTCTAATATATTAACCATATTCCTACATTAACTCTGTCGTCACCATTTTCTTATGTCTTCAAAAAGCAACGACAAAAATTGTCACTTCATACCTCCATGTCATTCCCTCATTCAACAAAATGCACTTTCCTCGTACAACAAAAAGGAAAATCTTCTTTATCACATCCTATCGTAAACTGTCCACGCCTTTAATAATCGCCGAAGCGTCAAGATGGCGGAGAAAAAGCGAAACCCAAATACGAAGAAGATATTCGCCGCTTTTTCCCAACTCCAGACAGGGTTCACGGGGTTAATCGAATACTCGTGTTGCAGATGGTTTAGCACCCACTCGCTAACCATGCTGGCCGTTTACTTTCTCAAGTAACGTTCCTGTTTTTTCGAATAGCCCGGCTACCAAAGGGGCATACAGCCGGTGGCTTGCTCGATGAACAACTCGTTCCCAGGGATCAAACGTTGATTCACGAGAGATAAGTTGAATTGTTTGCCCAGGCCCCGCCGATTCACTTCTTCAGACCATCTTCGGTATACATACACCCACGTACCCACGTCGGCCTAGGGTGAGGGGGGAAGAAGGCACCTTTACATTTTCTCTCTAAACTGCACACAACCGCGCGCGGCCCCTCGAAGAAGGAAGAATAATAAGCTAAGAGCTCAATGCAAACCGGATGCGTGTTCGAACTTGGCTAGAAGACAGTGCGTGGTTGGCTTAGACTTGCAGAGGAGACGAACACTACCTCCGTGGAGGTTTATACAAGACGGTAGATCAAATATTGCTCGTTCTACAGGATGCACTTGCCTATTTCTATTCTATCTTTCGAACAGTATCGCAGACATTTATTTTACAGAGTAAAAACCAGCTCAAGCTTTAGCTGGGCTACTGGTTAGGAAAATATAAAACTTGTGAACTATGAATGCAAAATATTATGCAACAGTTTAACTTCATTTAGATACTATTTTCACAACGTTTATCTTTACGTGATCGAAATCGCGAGAATTCGAATCTAGTCATTCAAATTCATCTAGTCTCTTTTAAAATCGGATCACTGTAAGAGCCATTCTCTAGTTTAAAACAAATATCGAAAACTACGTACCAATAGCTTCTTTCCAAAAACATACCTTTCCAATTATCTAACTCGAATTCTTCAAAAAATACTTAAAAATGTTCTTTTACACATTTTCTTGATTAGACCAAACAACTTAGTGTCAGCTGTGATAGTTATAATCTCTTTAACAAAACAGCTTAGTTCATTGAAGCATCGAAGGACAGAACGTGTCTGCGTGAAATGTTCGATCACCTGATCGCTTAATTTCCACGCAAGTTCCACGTATGTGCGAATTATAAACGACAATGGTCACTGGCTCTCCCTTTCTCTTCTACACCCGCGAAACCTCTTTCGCCCGCCAGAACTCGTAACAGCTTCGACTGATCGATCCTCGCATTCGCCAGCAGCGACGATACGTCAACGGTTAATTGCCAGGGCTGTCGATTAGTAGCGGCGTTAAAATCCCGTGGCTCTGCCGCGAAAACAGAAACGGAACCGCGCTCCGATGCATTACCGTGGGAGAAAAGAATTCAACCGGCGCCAGGCGGAATAAATATGTCCAGGTAAACCGCTCGACGGCCACCGTCTTGTCTCCTGCGGCTCTCCAGGACGCTTTCGCGAAGCCCAGGAAGGCTGAATAGATCCGGAAGATCGTTTAGAACGATAATTAACAAGGTAGGCCGCGAAGGTCGGGGCGAGCGCGACTAATTAACGCTAACCAGAGCGCGCTTTAGAGCTGAGTCAGTTTGATCCAGCGCGAGGTGGATCCCGAGGAGAGAGCCTCCAACTCTATTAAATGGCTCCGATCGACGGTAATTAGTCGTTAATTACGATACGCTATCAACGGAAGCACCGGGTTACCGGTCGACGTAGGTACGCCGATCCAATGAAAGGAACAAAATGAAGAACCACGATCCCCGCGATTTCCGGTCTGTTCCTACGCGGTGGAACACGCGATTCATTGAACCACCTTGCCGTCGTTTCGACGCGAAGATCGATCGGAGAGGGAAGAGATCGGGTCGTTTGAACGGCAGATTGGACGATCGATGTTGTTCAACCGGATCCCGCGGGAAATTAAAGTATAATGGAATCTGATATATCGATGCTAACCGATCGGATAATCGTCTTGTGATTTCCTTGCGTAATTGAATGCTCGTTTAAACACGAGCCGAACAAGAAACACTTTGTTGCAGACGACAAGCATTGGACAACCGATCATCGGTTAATTTGAGGATAATGCGTACGATGCGAATTGATGACTTTTCAAAGGAGTTCCTTCCAGGGAACTTTTGGATATCAAGATCTATACATATTCGTTTAAATTTAATTTGTTCGCTTATCGAAGGGATTCTCACCGCGGTTATAGGAAAGGCTTAATATTTTATTAAGAAACATTACAGATTTATTATCACAAGTATGTACATTATTGTAAAAAGGAATTGTATACTTATAATTAATTTCAAAAAATTATACACCCTGTCATTCTTCAAAAACCAACAAAGACGATGCTTTTCTCCAATACTCAAAAACATCAGTTAGAACAATTAAGATAAGGTAGATAGGATAAGTAAAACGATAAATTCAGTTTAAACTTTCTGTTTTATATCTCGATCTCGATCCGAAAAGCAAAAAGCCTATTAAAAAAGACTCCCCCGAGAAGAGCAACCTCGCTCGTTCGCCCGCGAGACAATCATACGTATTTGGCGTCGAAAGTAGCAGTGGTCGCTAAAGAGTGGCAAGATCAAATCTGGAACAATGAGCAATTCTCTCGTCCAGCAACCTGCCACCGACTCCAAATACGTCCGTACCTAAAAGCAACGTAACTCATCAACATTTACGAGCGAGAGGTATCGGGGTAGTTCGGTCGGGAAACTTAGGTGCACCCAGGTAATAAATCGCGACCGGTGCGTAAGTAAGACAAACGCATAATAAACAACCTGGACGGCGAACGCGAGCAACGGAATGGCGCGTAGAGGCCGGCGAAGTTTAAAGTGAAAACTCGGATCGATGCGCGGGCAATAACTCAGAAGGCAACCTTTCGCTTGCGAGAGCCAAAGAGGAATGCCGTGGCCATGCCAGCGTCGCGCATCTCGCTTCTAGGAAACGATGTATGAACGTCGTGACATCTGGGAAATATTAGCATCCAAATCTGCGCGGTTGAAACAGGACCCAGATAATTTCGCCTGTGTTTGATGAAGAATTATCGTCGCCCGTTTGAAGTGTATATTTAACCGGGCAAGACGCTGGAGAAGACGGCGTAGCCGGGCAAACATATAAATTGTTGATAAATCGACGATCAGAACAATGTTTTCGCAAGTCGGACGAAATGATCGATAGTGATGTGGTTTTAACCCTTTTAGCGGTACGGACGTAAATATGGTGCGATTCATCTTGAGTTGGTGCAAGCTCGTAAGCTTAGATATTGCGAAATTATAAATTATCGATCCGTTAAGTATCAACGCAGAATTATTGAAGTGCCGTTAACGTTTATACGAAACGTAGAAAATATAACATTCTTTAAAAATAATTTATTTACGAGTTCCTAGATGGAAACTGTGCCATTCTTTGATCGTATGACTATAATAATGACTTACTACTGTTCGGTAAATATGGATTTAGAATTATTGCGATAATAAAATGTATTGGCAAACGTGTATGTTTCAACATTAGGTATATCGAATTTTTACTGCTCCTATTACGAGTGTAATGTAAGAACCAATTCTATCTGAAAACAAAGCGAACCTTTTCCAACAATGTATCGCGTACAGCACGGTTCCTGTATAGCAAGACAGAACCACGAAGAGTTAATTCAAAGCCCCGTTTGTAATACGACAATTACCCCCGCGTGTCACTCGGCAAGACTAGGGACAGGCTTCTAATAATACTCCCCGAAGAACAGAATTCAACTTTAGACTCCGCACTCATGCTCTTCGTTTAGTATACAATGTAGTTTCTCACGGATGAGCAGATAAATCAGGCAGATTCTAAGTAATTAATCGCACACTTAACCGGGGGAGTAGACAGAGAGGACACAAGCCAGAATAAATCTCATGGTAAAGGATTGAGGGGAATATTTGCCGTCAACTTGGTCGTTATAAACGTAGCTCACGTTACACGCCACTGTCCATCGTATGTCTTCCATTCTATCTGCCATTTCATAACGAACAGAACGTATGTACGCGATGTACGTTAAAAACCCTAGAAACCGTCGGCATTCTTAAAAATACCGTGAAGTCTTGATCCATGCGTGACAGTCGAATGATTAAACGATACATAAGTCGGGTCGTTAAAGCGACATCGCCCTTTTCGATAAATCAAACGATCGTGTCCTGCACGAAGAAACGCGAGAACCAGGCTCAGCTCAAAAATATAAATCTTCCGGCACCCCCCCAACACTGTTACTTCTCAGCACGCTCAATTTCGCGTGCTGTCGCCCGCTAATGGATTCGCTCTAAACTTCTGCGAAGATTTCGAGGAACCAGATCGAAATACGTCGGGGGAAAAAAGGTGAAAAGGGGGTGCTATTTCAACGGCGGCATTATGAATCTCGCATTCGCGGTGAACCTCGAGGCTCGGGGCTCGTAATGTCGCGGAAAATTACGCGGCCCTGAAATTACGAGATTGTTGTAGAAGGAAGAGCGTCGAATAAGCCGGCGATCCGTCATCTGAAATTTTCACACAGAAGTTCGCGCTGGACGAACACTCGCACCCTCTTTCTTCACCCTTTCTTTTCCTCTATCTGTTGCCCCGCATGTACGTCGTATCTCGTTCCAGACATCATTCCCTTTGAGTTCGCGAAGGCGGTTTTCCCCCCGGTTTGCGAAAGAATTCGAGATTTACAGCATGGCCTAATACACTCTCAACAAGAAGACGATTGTACATCATCCAAAGTCAGCTGGAATTTATCGTACAGTCGAGTTAAGTACCATCACCACCACCACTATCGTTGACTACACGCGTGCCTTACACCATACTCGAACGCTTGGACAGAGTCTGGTGAATTATGAGGCCTTCATTCTATCAAGGATGAGCGCTCGCTTCTCGTACATCTTGGTAGCAAACGTTAATGGACAAGGGACGTTTGAACGACCGGGCTTTTAACAACCCGTCCACGAAGGAAAGGCTTGCCGAAAAGTTACACGATATCAAAGTAACTACATACACGATTTCAATTTTCTACTTTAATCATCTTCCCTAAAAACATTTTCCGAACGCCGTTGCATCGACGCAGCCCACTCTTTTCTATTATTTCACGTTTGCGCAATGAGGTCTTCTCAACAACTTCTCGACTATCTATTAATATCAATTTCCTTCCCAGACATGTACAGTACATCGTCGTGTTATATTAAATAGACACCATAAAACACACACCTTCGAATACATCAAATGTTACCGATACCATCGAGAACGCAATATCTCCATCTACCGACAACCCCTATCGCAAACGAGCCTTAATTTAGTTCCGCATAAAAAATTCATTGCGATCCACCAGAAGCCTCCCTTTCAACGATAGGAGAAACAAACAGCCAACCATGGAACACAGTGCGACACACACACACGATGACACACGACGAGGTAGGAATAATTCGAAGCGACACGCTTAACGAAATTCCCTGGCCCCGGGGACTGATTACGGGTGAAGTTAACGAGAAACGCGATACCCGAGGAAATTATGAATTTACAATTCGTCCCGGTATCTTTCTTCCTGCGATCCGATCGGAGATCAAGAAGAAGAAGAGCAAGAAGAACAAGAAGAAGAGGAAGAAGAAGAAGAAGTAGTAGTAGTAGAAAAGTACAGAAAAGAAAGGACAAAAAGAAAAAACGTACGATCACCGGGCCCTGGGGCCGATCTTATCCCCGGTCGTCGTGGCATCGGCTGCCTACGCACGAACGTCCCCGCGTGTCTTGACGGACGTCTGAATGTGCATGCGCGCAGCTGCATTTCACGCGAGACACCCACCGGCAATTATGCGCATGGTGAAACGCACGAGGGTGAAAAAGAAATCGCGAAAGCCCATGGCGGGAGCCAGGCCGCGTACAACGGTTGCGCGCGCGCGGCCAGTAAGACCGGGGCACGGCTCCTCTATACGTGGAAAAGACCACGACGACTATTTGTCAACGGCTGAGAGACGGCAGCAGCAAGGATCTCTTACCCACGGACGACTCTTCCTCTCTTCCCGTGGAACGGGGAAAAAGCGGCGGAAAGAGGAGAAGGCGCAGGGGGAGAGCAGCAGAACTATTCCCCGTTCGCCAGGCGCAGAAGAGGAGAACGGGGCACGTTCTTCTTACGTGGATCACGGGGACAAATCGTCGCGGTGAGATCAAAAACCACAGCGTGCGTTCGCTTTCAGTGCCGTGCCGACAACCAGAGGCGACCAGATAATCCGCCGTATAATTTCGTCACCGGGGAACGCGCCGCTCGCCGCAGTTGAAGGCCCCCCCTCTCTTCTAGATCCCCGCCTCGGAAACATCGATCCCCGTGTAAATAGAACGCGAACGAGAGGAAAATATGAAGTGAGCTCGCGTACGGGACGATTTCCGAGGAAAAAGCTCGAACTGGTACCATTATATACTATCGCAGCGGAGAGAAAACAGGCGCGAACGTGTGCAGCGAAACTGGGTAATACGCTTCGATTTCAATTTGGTAAACTACTACAAATCACACTTATACGACGCATTGTATACGGATATTCTTTGCATTCCTAATTTCATACTATCGTGGTATCTTTCAACCGAAAGCGCAAATGTCCAAGTTTGATATACGCGACTAAAAGATCTCTCAACTTTGTGACTTCTCCGCTATTGACTTTCTCATTGAAATGGGAAGTGGATTTGTCACTAAAAACGTAATTTTTAAGGACATCATCATCTTCTAGACTCTCTACAGTTCTTGTTAACCCCGTCTACTGCTTTCAACGCGTGTATCAATCACAATCTGTGCAGTTTCAATCGTTTGTGCGATACCTTTCGATATTTTAAACTGCTCGCAATCAGATTTAAACATCGCGAATTTGAATACATCAATCTTTCCCCTTCTTGATTGCATCCTCAAAAATCTCAATGGAAACTTGAATCGCTACAATTGATCACCGAAAAGTGATAGGATTGTGCATCTGTGAAATCCCAATATCTTTTTACGAGCATCTGTGCTCTAGTCATTTTTACGAATAGCATTTTGGCAAATTTGGGACGTAATGTTTGCAACGACACGCCTTTACTCGTATATCCAATGCAATGCAGAGATGTATCACCCAGTTTCACTCTAATTGCGACGTTTTGACGATAACGAGCATTTTGCGCGGTGTCAGGTAGAAAATCCGAGCGATCACCTCCGATAGCGAGCCTGCCTCGAACAGCTGGCCGGCTTTCAGATTTACGATGCTCCGAAAGGAACAAGCGACATTGCACAACAGTGCATTCCAGTTCCAGGCTGTCGCTGCCCGACAGCGAGTTTTATTACGCATCTGGTTGATGAAATAATAGAGCCGAGGCCTAATACGGCCGTCTGGTATTTAAATATGGACCGATCGTGACTATTGGTAACCGCATGAGCGTGAACGAGAACCGTCGACACGCGCTACACGAAGAAACGTAAAAACGCAGGGTTGACCGGACCTCTTTCGAGCATATGCGCAGCCGCAATTTGAATGCCGCGCATTTTCTCTCTCCTCTGTTTCGCGTGCTGCACCATACAGGGTGGTCCGTTGTAAATCTTTTTAGCAGCGATTAGCCAACGAACTGCACGATCGCTCAAACTGTGATTCACACAGATATTATTGTGATTTAAGGTAAACGTTTTGGTATTGGTGCAGCTAAGTTGTGGTAAAAGTGATTTCAAGATTTCAAGATAATCGCCAATTCTTTAGACGGTACGATATCATAACTCGTGGATAAGAAGGGAAGAATTGAAGAAAGCCATTTGTTGAAATTAAATCGTGAACAATTTTAAATGGAAGACCAACGTAGTATAAATCAATAAATTCATCTTGAAGTGAACTGTGTACCTGCTATAAGTGAAAGAAGTCTTGAAATCTCTGGAATACCAGCTCATAGACCTAAGTTATGCTCGTGTCCCCGTTGAAATAGACTGTGTTCTGCTTCACACACTTTATTGAACGAAAAAGAAGTATAATGAGACACCCTATACAGAAGTAGGAAGCGATTTTTCCGAAGGCGAGCTAAAATAACCGTTCTCCACCGCGTAGGTACGAGGTTGACGTGGTATCAGCCTTGCAAGGCTGCCTCTGACAAGGCGACCTCGCTCCAAGTCAGATAGTAAACCCGTTGTAACGTGACATTCTCGAGTGTGCATTCAACGAATCGCGCCGGTGTTCAGGACAAGCCACGAGGGATATTTTGCTCTTATTTTTTTAATCGGGACGAAGTATGAAATCGCTCGGGCATTACCCGCAATCATTCAGAGAGGCCTGAAACACGCGGCTAGCCGCCAAACAGTTATACATGAATACGGTTCCCTGTGTGATTTCGATCTGCCGTGATACTAGAGCGGCTCTATTGGCAGTAAATGCAGCAGAAAAATGAAAGAGTTCATTCAGCTGTCTTCATATTTCAATTGCGTATAGCTCTGCTCTGAATACGCAGCAGTGATACGGGTAATCGAGACAGGACGTTTGCATCGATAAGCGATGGAATTTCCCTCTTTCATCTCGCTCACTTTTACGTATTAAATGGGAAACGACAACGGCACGGGTTGATCGATATCTTAAAGTAAGCAATCTTATTGCCCTGTGGACTAAAAGAAAATGATGGAGCAAGACAGGCGTTTGATTCTATGCAGAGCTATGCGTTGCGAAACATTTACGCTCGCGAGCGAAAAATATGCAAATATGCATGGACAACACGATTCACTTGTTTCGAGTCATGTGATGTAGCCCCTGATAGGCACATTTTACGGGTCTCGTTCGTTATCGTGGCAAGTCAGACAAATAACGAAATTGCTCTCCTGGGCATTTTTTAAATGTGAAACTGCGAACTGGAAGAACGAGAACGAAGCACGCGTAAAGATGAAAAATTGCATAACACTTATACATCGCGGGTAACGTAACATGTTGCACACACTATTTCTCATCGAAATTATACTCTTCCTGCAACCGCAATTACAACAGCTGCTTATTTCGCGCGGTACCTTTTTTCGAACACCGGTATCCCTTATAGGTTGCCAAGATATCATTTACACCGTAAACATAACTTAATTCTGCACACCACACTTCTGGATTCAGGGACAGATGTACCATATACGTATTTACCGTCCGTCACGATCGCAATTTCCATCACCGTCTCCATCATCATCATCATCATCATCATCATCATCATCATCATCATCGTCGTCGTCATAATGATCATCATCATCATCATCCAGATCGGACCTCCCGGTAATGCAGGTATCTCTGTCGAAGAATCTAAAAACGAGTCATGCGAATGTATGTAATACCGAGAATCGAATGTAATTGGGGGAGGAAACGCGAGACGCAATGTTCATGGCAACGCGGCCTTATGCATTATTGTTCGCATTAAACGTATCTGTAATTTCTCGGAATTGCATTTACACAAGTTTCGTGTACTGCATACAGCACCCTACTTAACTAACATCTGCCCTGGACTCGAAGGGATCAAGCATCGCCTCCATCCCATCCTCCACCCTCCTTCTTTCGTACACATGCGCTTACCGAGGTCGATTATGCATAATTATCTGTTGCATTTCGAAAATGCAAACGTATGTGACTTGCTGCTCGTTTTCGTATACGTGTAATTGAATGTGCAAAAACAGTAGTGTGTTTCCTCATTACATATTTCGAGGAAATTGGTACAACAGTTTCTGTTTCTTTTTTCTTTCTTTGTCGTTAAAATGAAGTTAAATTTTCTTAACTGTTACGTCTAATCTTTATTTCACTGTTTTTGCTGTTTAACCTTCTTAAGATTAAATAGCATAATATAAGTAAGAAATATTGCAAAACATAGACAAATAATTAATTCGGATACGTGTTCGAGGGACACCCGATTGTTCGCCGTAACAAGCGAAAGTTGCATAACTCATCGAAACTATAGTCAACAGGCACTCCCCCATTATGAAATTCCAGCTTAATAGGCTTCCGGCTAAGCGTGCGTGCCTGATCAGACCCAGCGGCCTAAATTCCATCCGATCCTGCTCTAATTGTCATTCAAGTTGCCGCGCCAAAGTTTTTTTCCAGTCAAGTTTTTCAACCGTGATCTCGCAACAAGACAGCCCAAGCATGCCTGTATAGTCACTAAATTCCGAATGAAGAGATTAAATGTAACGAACGTCCAACTTTAGTCATGAGGCATCCTAAACAAGTTCAGATTACGTTACACATATTTCTTCCACTACTATCTCTTTGCCATTCTCTCTCGCAAACCCTTTACCATGCACGCAAAATTTATCCTTCAACTAATTCTTATACTAATCGTAGAATCAGTTACCAAGGTCTGAACACTTCGCCTTTCAACGCGATTCGCTTCCATCGCGAAGTGCTTCCGCAAAGCATTTAGCTGTTCGGCCGCGTACGCACGCGTAATCGTGATAAAATCTCTCCCCCTCCATCATATCGTGCAATCGCAATTAATCGCGAGTTCACACACCACCATCGAGAAACGCTCGAAGATCTCCGCCGGAGATCGATCCTCTTAGCAGGTCCTCTCGCTCGAGAACGATGTCGACGAACAAATCGAGAACGCTTCCAACCCAGCGTAGGTTAACACAGCAGCATCCATCGGTGTTGCACGGCTAACGATCAATTAGGAGGCAGCCACGACGAATCAATCGGCAAGCTACAAGAAGCTACATGTGCTGCTTGCCAACAACAGAGAAGGGAGCCCAGTAGGAGGATCAAGATCCCGAGGAACTGATCCCCGGACCAGGTCGACGCTGCTAATTCCTCGGGGTCGAATCGTGCCCGGGAGCACGCTCGCGATTGGTCCACCTCGGTGGCGGCGGCCCCTTTTGTTCTTTTCACCAAGAACCGGCGATATGTGCCGGAGCAACCTGACGACGATCGTGATATGCCAGCTGGCGCCCACGCTCCTGCTGCGACTTGAGACGTATCCCTGGTGCCTACCTTCCCGGCCCTGACCTGCCGTCACCCTGAGCACTCTTTTCGAGCAACACCCTCTTATTTCTTCGCGCCGATTACGCCGTCCGCCCCCTCCGTGGTCAGGGTAAAGGGGTTACCACCGCCCCGACCTATTGCCCTGCCATTCTTGAAAATGTACTCGTACGCGCTCGTTCGGCGGCGTTAATGATGACGGATCGATCGGTCGATGAAATCAGACGGCAGCCGCTACGGGGGGATAATTGGAACGCGATAGGTGAGCGGATAGGGATACAACGATCGTGTGCTGATTGAAATCCGTTGCTGTATTCGTTTCTGTCGGTAAACGAGCGATAATTTCCTTCGAACCTGACAACGCGTCTGTTGCCGTTGCGGAAATCTTAATAACGAGCAGATCGGTAGCACGATCGGAATGTTGAGAGGAAGGTTCAACGGAATCTTTAGTACCGTTGAAACAACTGAAAGAAAATGTTGCCTCCATCGGATGAGGGAATGTTTTTAGTGGAGATTATGGATTAAAAAGGAAGAAAATAAAGATAACTTCTGTTTTTAAGAATTTACTAAACTTTATTTCTAAAGGAAGGTATATCCTTTTGAATTCGATCTCTACGCAGTGAGAGGCAAGACTCGAATGAATAGAAGAGACTAAAGGACACAGTTTGTTAGGATCCTCTAATTCTTACACACCTAGAACCTCTTCAGCGCATACCTCGACCTTGCATAAATATGTCTTCGAGGAGATTGATTTTTGTTTATTCGTTAGGACATATTTTATTTCCAACAATAAGGTCTAAGATTGGATCTATGGCTTAAGATTAAGTATTTTATTTCCAACAGTTTTCTTACATTTTGTCATTGCAACGTTATACGAGTATTGAACAATTTATTTTCAGTTTAATCCCATCCGTTATTGGAATAAAGAACTGTATCACAGTTTCTTTTTTGGTTTGTGAAAAGTTACGACGGATGATAGGAAACTGTTCGTGTCTAATGCGAAGTCATAGCTTGCAGACCTACATTCAGTCATCGTGGAAAACAAGAGGAAAGCAATCGCGCGACGCTGAACTATCATCCGCAACACCGGCCCCATCATCGGAGTAGTCAGTGACGACAAAGTTCATAATGGCAATCGGGAAAAGAAATCTTGATGGCTGACGATTGCATTCACCATCCACTGCGATATCTCTCCCACCACGAGCAACCTCCTACTCTGGGTCTCTACTGTTGGGCCACCTCTTCCTGGAAAGTGCACCATCGTCGACCATTGGATGCCATGGAAATCAAGGCTACCAATTGGACGACACCAGTCTCTCTTTAACGTTCACCTAGTAGGAATCCTCCTCATCGCGACCTCACGGAACGAATTCAACGCGCGGCACACGCGATGCACGCGCAGATGCAGCCTGATGCAGTCACGATGCGTTATCGTCTCGAATCTGCGACGTCACGCGTTCAGGTTGCACGAAGCGTTTATGTTAATTGCTCACGACCTTCGTTGAAACCGATAACTTCGGCTCGCGTCAGCTGTAAAAATGTTCGACGCTCGCTTTCGCAACGACCCGCGGACAAAAAAGAAAGGCTGGATAAAGATCGACGAGCGTGCAACGGCGTGTACAAAAGAGAATCAAAGGGAGAGATTTCAATTAGCAGCTGCGCTCGCGCGCGTTGTTGCTTGAAAGGGTGGCATAATGAAATTCAATTCAACAGGTTTGAATTGAGTAACGAAGTGAGATGAACGAGAGATCCCGTGAATATGGAATAACTTGCATTTTTAGAGATTTAACCTACCGACCGGGGATACAGGAGCTTATCTATCGTAGACAAATACATCCACGATAAGTAGCAGGTCGAACGGTAGCGAAATTATTCGAGAAAGACAAGACTTGAAATTCCACGCGAGTATCCTCGAACACGTACCGCCACGAGAACACGTGTGCAAACGAACGAGTGTTCAAGCAACGAGCAAAAGAAACGGCCGTGGGCCGGCTTGGAAATTTAATTACAACTAATTTCACGCGTGAATTTGAACGTTTCCGCAAACAATTTTCCGCGTGGCGAGCGCGGACTGTAAATAATACAGGGTGTCGTAGGGTGCGACAAAGATGGAGATTCGTTCAAACGACGAAGCGTGGAGCAATTTGCGCTCCGCAACCCGTGAACTTTTCTACGGCCCCCGTTCCTAATGCGGCGATAAACGTTCCCCGAGGAGAAAAAAGCAGGAAATATAAGCCGCGCTTGCATTAGTGGGAACAAGTTATGCGATTAAGACACCGGGTGAAAATCTCGACGTGCCTCTACTCCATACCGGTATTCAAAGAACCGGGACGCGGAGAGTCGAGTCTCTCAACCACGGCAGGTATTTCACTCCTATGGGCGCTGCTCGGTATGGGGACACATTATGCCGATCCCGTATTCCATGGCATCGACGCTGTTTTTCCAGAAATTCGAGGAATGCTCGAGATCTCCGTGCAGAGCGCACAGCGAAAGAACAGAAAGGACCCGGTTACGCAAGCGTTTTCGTGCGAATCACGTTCCCTGCATTCTAACAGTAGTATGGTTATCTTAAAGGCAGCCAGGAATCTTTCCGCGGTCCCCCCTCGGATTTGATAGCGTTTCTTCGCGGAAAATCTCGCGTGTCGTAACGTAACCGCGCGATCGAGGGAAACGATTGCGCGTAATGGCCCCGTAAGCGTTCAATTAAACTTTCCCCCCCGAATTGAGATCGAGGAACGAGATTCGACGTGTTTTGCAAATCGTACGCAATCTCTCGACGATGGATTTGTTTCTTTGAATTTGTACTCAACTTTTTGCCATCGTCGCGAGCGGGACAACGAAAGGAACTTGCCCGGATGATAGAACCACCACCGTAACCGGGGGTAGCGTAGGTCGCGTTGACCCGCGAAGTACAGAAAAGGAACCTTCTTAGTTGGAACGGACTTCGCATAAGTAGGTGATTCAGATTCTTGCGCCCGTAGAACCACGAAACGTGAAATACGGAACAGAGCAACGCACGCCGGTGGACGGCACATGGGGGCGAGGAGGGGAGGGGCACGCAGGGAAACCGAGTTTACGAGATGATTGTCCTAGAGGTCCTATTCATTCGGCACGGAATCTCCAAGCGGATCTCTATTGTAGATTATTGCGCCATTGTCCATTGTCGCGATTCCCCGACGACCGAGCTTCTTGAGCCTTTTCCTCGACAACAACGAAAAAGAGAGTCACCACAGAAGACGAAAGCGCGAGGAGATCAGGGGAACGTTTCTGATACAAGGTACGCGTGAAAATTTAATTCTGTAACGAGGGCTGTAAAGCAGACGATAATTATATCAGTCACGAAAGTCTAAAGTCTTTAACTGGCGAAATAATAATCATCTTTTCCTATCGCATGAAATCTCTACATTTCAAGTCCTAATAGCCATATTTATGATAGCATTTTTAATACTTTACCAACCGGAAGCCTATTAATCGACTTTTACGTGCTTAGTCTGTAAATTTTATGTTTCCCAACATGAAGGTGATTGTTCCGAGCAATATTGTATATATATATATACTGTAAAGAAATTAAACCGTCAGCTATGCGAAGAAAATTATTGCAATCAATTCATTAGTGATATATCCGCGCCAAAATCAGCCAGTCTGGAGTGTCATATATCAATAAGTGGAGCCACAAGCGGTCGGTAAAGTGTTAAGAAGCTTCAATCACATGATACTATTTTACTCTTTACCGACTCGTATTGCTAGCAAATCCAGTAATTAGCTTGACGCAAGAAACGTTCAATTCTAAAAGTCCGTTTGTATTCGATGCAGCACGCTTCGATGAAAAGGTATTCGCTCTAGCGCGCTTTTAACAGAGTCGCGTTTGCTTCCTTTATGGCGGTCCATCAGCAAAATACGTTCCGAATTATGCGCGTCAGCCGTTAAAAAAGAGAAAATGGGAGAGGAAAAAAATGTAGACGTGCGCAGGGTATACAAAAAGCCAGGAATAACGAAAGTCGTGCATCCTGCGTGCCGTCGATGCAAATCGATCCGCTCTCGATCGGCACCTGCGCGTGGGTACACGCGATTACGTATGTATAACTTCGACGAAAAGCGGTCGATGGCATCGTATTTTAGATCTTATCAGGAGAATATTCTACCCACAGTATCCTGATCATACGGCGGGGCAATTATTAGTAACTGGCAAATTTTTGTCCCCGCCGTAATTCACTTTAATGGTTACACGCATAGCTGATGAACCATGATTCTGTCGGACGTTTTGCCCGTTTAAAATGATCAGCAACGAAGTTACGTTATTTTATACAAAACGATCGCTTGTATTCAACCCCTCGTATTAAGCGATAAGATGGTCTCTTCGAAGACCTACGAAACAAGTTACAGTTTTATCAAAATTTAATCATTGTCGGAATCATCCACAAAATGATACCGGAAATAGACTTCATGAAAACGTAAACGAGCCTGTGTTACACGGAAGTCTTATAGATTACCATACGGAAAAAATAAAAATATAAAATATGTTTTTCTAATGGATTATGCGAACTTTAAAGAACCTACGAAAAATAAGGCAGGAGTTCAGAAATACATATTCAATTTCACCTACAAGCTGCATTATAAATTGTTAGTCAATCTTTATTTATTTTGCCGGACGGGAATCAACTAACTCCCGACCGTTACGCACTTTTATCTTACAAAATAAAGAATAATATTCATCATTTTCACGGTAACGCCCTAACTTCAGCACCCTAATTTCCCGGATCACATATAACATCCATCGAACGTTCGTATCACGAAATTTTCTCAAGATATTCATCTTGCGCCGATCCAGGCGAATATCTGGGATTCCAAGCTACCACAGAGCAACCGAATCGATGTAACCAAAATATTCATCGGATAAGCGATTAGCGGAAACGCATGAGCTCTCGGCGAAGTCCTGACAACGGCATAATTCGCGTGCTTCACTCACGGTACAGGAACATATATCCACGGTAATTCGAGAAACATAACTCAAGTCCCAGCGGAGCGCTACATCACGGCCACCAGTTTCTTGGCAGATATCGCCGCGGCACACCGTGTCGGCTTCCCTTTGCTACTTTACCTGCCTTTTTCTTTTTAACCCCCTCCCTGCCCCTCCCCGCGCCACGCTCAGCCCTCCTGCCTTGTCAACCAAGACTTACCCCTTCCGTCGTAGATTAACCGACTGTGATGACTTTTCATCGCAGCGCCCGTCTACACCACCTTCCATCGACCGTGTAAGCTGATATTCGGTACCACTTGTGGTGTTCACCAATGCTGATCGAAATCGACGTTTATTTTCACGATAATCTCGCGTGATTATGCGCATAGAATCGTCCAATCGCGAGTGTTTGAACTACGGGGATTTGATCGCGTTAACACAGTACGCCGACAATTAGTTTCCTTAAATTCACAATTAGTGTGCGTTTAAGTTAGAAAAGTAGTTCGTTGATGATTTACAAAAACTGAGGGATAAAACGGAAAGAGAAAGGAAATGAGGAAGACTAATACCTAGTTGATACGTTAAATATCGACACAAGTAAAGCTTCCGTTGAACGAACAAAAGTATAATTTGCATGTCACTAATAATAATTAAGTTAGAGTGCTGGGAATTCGATACAAGAACTGTTTCACCCTAATTTATTTTTTGTATTAAACGTAAAGTACCTTTAACCCTTTGCACTCGGCTGTCCCCTCTCGTGGGACATCGTAATCCTAGCATAGTGATAGTTTCGTAAATTTTCAGACGTTAGTTCAGACCCGGACGTTAAATAGTCATATGTGTAAATTTTAATATACGACTTAACTAAACTAAATGAAGTTTAATATACGTGAATCATAGTAAATATTTCGAATTTGAAAATTTTTGAAGTTAGTATCATTAAACGACTAACGGTCACCTCTCGAGTGCAAAGGATTAAAACCGGCTCGTAAAAGATCAATAATCACAATTTGTATCGAAGTATGTCATATAACAGACAAGTTATACAGCAAAGGTGTTGCTATTGATCTAGCTTATGGTGTTGTTAGTTGCAGTGATTTTAAATAAAATTACTTGACTAATTGAACCTATCTCGTTATAGTTGGGGTATATTCTTACAGTGATCAAGTTATAAAATACGATGTTACGTCTTTATAGATGTAAGGTAATCCGTTGAGTTTAAATATCTGCATTAGACCTCGTGTTCATAGCAGAGGAACAATCATTCATATCGTTAAATGACACGCACACACGGGACCATGACAGAACAATAAAACCAATACATGTATACGTACTATGTGCATGTGTATACAGGGTGTCCCGTGCAACCAAGTTAAGTTTAGGAGGGTAAAAGATAGACGAAAATTTTATGAGACAAAATTAAGTAATTCTACGTGATTCGTGGCACAAAAGAGCTATCTTTGCGCAACATATTGAAATTCCTCTCAAAAATATAATTTACAATTTATCACAGGTCCATTGTTAATCTTATTCTGTACTTTTTAAGATGCAAATATCAAATCAAATGGCATAATGATCTCATTTTCCTTCTTTTCATTTTGCCTTATCAATGAATCTTGCAAAAATCGTTATCACGTCTTCTTTTGATTGTATACATTACTATTTTTACGTTAAAATAACGCTGACAGATCTTGTTCTATTTCAAAATCTAAAGAATCTTATTTTCAACTAGTAATTTTGAAATTGATTAATTTCAACTAACATTTGACTTTTTACCGTTTCCAACTTTTTAATCTTATTAAACCTTTTTCACGTTAAACTTATCGTTACAAATAAAGAAAAAAATGATACGTTTAGCGGATTAAACATCAGAAATCTACAAATTTGAATTTTTTAACACAAATATCAATAAAAATAGAATATACACATAATTGTTATAAATTAATTACAATAATTGTTATACATTATAGATTTACATAGTACGTAAATTATTCCTTCATGAAGCATTCATGATACATTTATCAGCATGGTTTTATATGACATACAATGAAAATAAAATAATCAATGCAAGACTCACCTTATTGATCCGTTATCCTTATGTTTGCCGATGAAGAAGGTTGACACGCCATCGGCCATCTGATTTGCCCAAGGTGGTTTGACCCAGATCAAGTGTTTAAAGTGACCAGCATATGCAGCAGGTAATATCCAGTTCTCGATGCTAATTTCACTGTTAACGAGAATATGCAATTTATTATCTCAAAAATCACCGAAATTTTTTAAGAAAGACTAGTTAAATGTTAACTAATTCTAGGCATTACCGTATGACTATCCAGTTTTGTAAAATAATGTTAATATAATAAATAACGATAATAATAAATGTATTTCGTGTTTGCAGTAATGTTATACGAAAAATGAATGAACTAGTTTTGACTGACACATCAGAAAAACAGTCCGATCTAGTATGTATTCTCATACCTATAAAATCTTTTCGGTGACATTATAACATCTTATCAAATTTTTTTACCATGTGGAAAACACTTTTACTTCTTCAAAAGGTATTTATTTGTACATTAAAATATTATACGTTAAGCAAAACACAGGAAATTAATAGATTAGAAAAATAATGAGTATTAGTCACAAAAATTAGTAGATATTTAAAAAAAATGATTAGTCAATAGCTCAAGTAATCAATTCTTCAATATTCAAAGCTACTCTTAATAATACAATAAAGATAGGTCAACGCTACCAATACTTGATAGCATCTACAAAACTGAACTAATGCAAGTACTAAACATTCTTACATTTTTTATGAATAGAATTATTTGTTATATGTTTAACAAAGTTAACAATTATTAAAAAAATATTAATATATAGCACATATATGTAAAACATTTGATACCTAAACAACTGATTTTTATCCCAAACGGTATCCGCCAGCATTGTTTTCGGTATAAGCATGTCAGGATGAGAATCCAAATGTACAAACGTATTTCCTTCGAATGAAAGATGCTTTGACCCCAAACATCGATAAATGAATGGTAGAACCTGATAAAACAATGCAAAATTTCAGAAAAAAAAACAAATTCTATCATAATTTAAATATTATGCTTTTCAATTCAATTTCCAACGGTTTTACTATCACGTGACCAATTCGTCATTGGTTATTTGAGCGCTTACAGCGCCTCTAGCGTACTAAAGACGAAATGTACACAGAGCAAGTAACGATATAAACAAACGAAAGAAGACGATCATTCGAAAGCCTACCTCGTCATGGGGTTCTACCGCGTAAATCGGGATTTTTTTAAAATATTTTCTATGAAACGACATACTTCTAGTCAAACACCGAATATATATGAACGAACGAACGTAATTTACAAAAAAAACGTTATAATAGTTTAGTAATTAACACCATACGACACTCGCGAACGCGATTAAGAGACTCCTTCACGCGAAAGCACGTGGTAACCGACTGAAGTATACTAGGCGGGCTGCTCAAACGATTATTTTGCGAATAAAGGACGGACACGAGCGCGTACCCTAAATTCTCACGAGACGAGTTTCGTAAGGTGTTTTTTTTCTTCTCGTTCCCCTTAAAGAAACGCCTTAGAAACCTGATCCTCCGAACTCACAATCGGCACATGACATTTAAATGAATAAAATTATTTTGAACTATAAATATCGTATGATTTACAATTTGACAAAATATAACAATTCCATATTAATACTTTTTATATAATTTAAGATCAATAATAAAAAATTATCATTTCTCATATTTCTCAAAAGTTTTAACCTTTAAAATAAATTCTTCTTAAAATTATTCATGTAAACATTACACATCTTAAAAGTATAAGTTTATATTAAGCATAAAGAATATACTAACTTTTATGCATAACAAACCAAATAACATTCAGTTGAATTTTGTATGAATTTTTATTATAAGATAATATAATTAGATACAGAGTAAAAAATGTTTCTTGAAATTAAATAGTTTTGGATACATTATTTTTATAAACAATGAACTATTTTTTTAAAAAGTTATTAATTTCATTCGATATTAATGATACTGTACTATAAACTAATACATAATAATTAACAAATACGAATTATACTATATAGAAATATCATATTTATAATATCAAAACATTATAAACTTAACCACTGACCTTTTATATATTTCTAATTTAAAATTTATTACTAACTAATTATACATTCATTATTTCAAAACCTAATTGACAGTATCCAAGAAACTGATCAAGTTGCTTTATTTAAAGCTCCAACTACTTCATTTATATTAATTTTTATTTTTATTTATTGTTTAATTATGAAGCATTTCTGATTTATAAAGTTCTAAGTGTAATCGATTCGTTTCAGCTCGTAATGAAGATAAAAACTGATCAACTTCCATTTCATTAATATTTATATTTGATAAGTAATGAAAATTGTTTTTGTTTTCTGGAAAAGTAAGATTGGAAAAATGATTAAGAAAATATGTATGGTTTTTCATTTGAGTAGTATAAGCTTCATTATGTGTATAATTGTAAAATGGGATGTAGTATTGTGTATCTACAGGGTTTTCTTGTTTCTGTTGTAAATAACTAATATTGCAGAAATTATTTGTATCAAGTGTGATTATATCATCTGAATACTTTTGAGGTAGATTTTTTAAAACAAAATCATTAGTTTGTGTTTCAGTATCTGCATATGATAACAAATTTGGCTGTTTCTGAGAATTAAATTGCTTTTTATATCTGTAAATGTTGTCAGATAATCTATCATGTTGCTTATATGAAATATTGTTTGACTGAACTGTTGTAATTTTAGATAAAAATTGTTCTTTATCTTTAGTAGTACTATTTCCTTTCTTCTGAAATTTCTGCAACTTGTAATATTTATTTTTTAAGTGTACTTTTTCATTGCCGTATTTTTCATTGACATATTCTTTAATGTCATCAGTTTCACTAGAGAAGGTACTTGATGTACTGCTTTGAAAATTGTAATTTTTATGATGTAAAAATTCTTGTACTTTAATAGAATCTTTCAGAGCTAATTCAGTTGATACTGAATTACTAGAATTATTAGAATTCCATTCATCTTCACTTGAAGTTAAATTTTCCTTTTCAGTAATATCATTTACATTTTCAGTGTTAGAAAATTTCTTATGTGAAATATCATCTTTTGAATTCGTAATATTTTTATCTAGATCACTGTTAACTTGTTTTAATAATTGAACTTCCTGCTCCACGCATTTATTTTCATTTGATTCTTTACTTAATAGTTCATTTTGTATTGTTGTTAACAATTCATCAGATGATGTACTTTTCAAACTTTTTAATTTTTGTATAAAATTGCATTCTTTAGTTTTATCATTAAAAGTAATAAGATTTACTAGTTGCAATAATTTTTCTTTAGGATATGGATTGAAATATAAATATTGTAATGCATTAAGATAATTTGCTTTTTCTATTTTGGGGATCAAAAGATTTGGCATATGTAAATTTGTTTTTATGGGATATGGAAAATATGCATTGAACTTTTCTTCAGGGTCTCGATGAGAATTTTTAAAATCTTCTATTTCTTTGTATATTTCTAATACACTTTCAACACCAGAATTTTTATAATACGAATACGAATCATTTATTTCATCATCGTTTCGTATTTCCAGGTAGACGCACAAAAGTGCTCGCTTTTGTATAGTATAAAATGTTTTAAGCATTTCAATATGTTCTTGATATATAAATTTTGGAATGGATTCTTTCATACATTTTATCGTGTTATTTAATAATTTAATTTCATAATCAAGCTTTTGTTTCCAAATTAATGCCTGTTTTAGTAATGCTTCCTCGTTACTTAAATGGGATTCATTATTAGATGTACTGAAATTTCTTTTGTATTCTATAAGATAAAAATTTAACTCATTCAGGGCAAAATTGATATTAGTAACTATATTGCTATCCTGCACATTACAAATTTTCTGTGTTGAGTTTCGTCTTTGCATTTCGTCAGGTACAATATTTTTACAAATTACATTTTCATTATTAAGACATAAAGAATTTTCTTTTCTATTTTTGATATAAAAATTATGTTTAATAATTCTATCAGTATCAAAACTAGATAAACTATCTTCTTGAATATTTGATAAATCAACTTTGAATTCTACATTTTTATTTTCCTTCTCCCAATTAGAAAAATTTATTTCCGGAAAATTTAATATAAAGGTGTGTATAATTTTTAATCTAGATGAACTGTAGGACATAGTTACAGCCTTTTTCTTATCTTTTTTAACATCCTGAGATTTATTAATTACGTTAGTACTTTGCGCAAACAAGGAGCTAACTTTTATTTTAGTTTGTAAATTAGGTATGTTTTCTAAATGGAAAGGATCATATATATTGCTTTTCACTTTTTCCACATTAGAAAACTCTATATTATTTGCATCCTTCTTATTTACATCATTTATTGTCTTATTAACTTCTGTTTTTACATTATTCTGTAATTCTACATTAATAGCACCAATAGATAAATCACTTATAGCTCTAACAGGTTCAAAGTCAAACTGATTTTCATTTGTAATATCATGTTTTACATGAAATTTTTGGAACTTTGTAGCAGGTATAGTCCAAATGTTATCTGGATAATTTTGAGGAAGTTTTAATATATAAAAATTTGGACCTCCTATAGACGATAATAATTGTTTTAATAATCCAATCTCATTTTCTGCAATTATTGTTATAGAAATACCATGTGATCCATAACGTCCTGCTCTTCCTATTCTATGCAAATATGTTGATGGATCCCAGGGCAAATCAAGATTTATAATTAAATTTACATTATCTACATCTATACCTCTTGCAGTTAAATCAGTTGTTATCATTATTTTGCACTTATAAGTCTTTAATTTATTAAGTGATTCAAGTCTTTTGTTCATATCTTGATTTCCAGCAAAATAGGTTGCTGTAAAACCCATAGAATTAATTTTGTTACACACCGATTGAGCTCTATAAAAAATGTTTATTTTAAGTATTAGCATTATGGATAATTACTTAAAAGCTATAAATAAAAGAAATTGTAAATTCACTTACCTTGATTGGTAATTTGAAAAAACTAAGCTTTGTTTGAATGGAACTTTCTTAAATATTTTTCTTAATTCATCTAATTTTATTTGAACCTAAAATATAAAATTTTTACACATGTATCATGAAAATTTTGCATAATTTAACATATCTATATAAAAAGTACATGTACATATATATATATATATATATGTACTTTTACAAAATATCAAACAAACCTGTTTCATGACATTTGGATGAGAAGCAACTATTGTTACAAATTGTTTAAGACCAGCAAGTATTGGTTCATCATTATCTGTAGATGCTAAAACTGGAGAACACATGTAAATCTGTAGAAATGTTTCTAAGTCTCCTGGATAAGTAGCACTTGAAGCTACAACTTGTTTACTTAATGGTAATTTTGAAAAGATGTAGCTAAAAGTTTGTGCATATTATGAATAAAACTTTTATATGTTTAATACCTTAATATGAATTTTGTTATTATACTAACTTGATATCTTTTTGAAAACTCCTTTCCATTAATTTATCTGCTTCATCAAGAACAAACAACCTAACATTTTCAACTTTCAAAAACCCTTTATCAATTAAGTGTCTAATTCTGCCTGGAGCACCAATAGCTATATGACAATCATTTAACCTTTTCTTATCACCCTCTATAGTACTCCCACCTATAAATACTTCAACTTTTAAGCCTAAAATGATAAAATCATTTTATCTCTTAATTACAAAAGTAAATATAGAAATTTAGATATTAGATAAAACATAAATATTATAGAAAGATTCACCTTTTATTTCACAACCTACAGATGAAAAAACTTGAGCAATTTGGATGGCGATTTCTCTGGTAGGTGCTAATATTAGCGCTTGTACAGATGGTACCTCTATGTAAATCATTTCAAGTGATATTATGCAAAACACTAAGGTTTTACCAGTTCCTGATTTAGCACGTATTATTAAATCTATAATTTACATACATAATTAACATATTTAAGTTATAAAATGTCAGAATATAAATAATATCAATATAAAATAAAAAATTTTATATACCAAAACCACATCTTCCCAATGGGATTGCTTTCAGTTGTATGGGTGAAGGTCTTTGAAAACCACAAGTAGATAATCCATCCAAAATTTGTTGAGAAACTCCCATTTGAAAAAATGTAACATCTTCTTGTATTTTAATATCTTCTGTACGTGGTTTTTTATTTACATCATGTGCGATAATAAAAGACATTCTTATTTATTTTTTCCTATAATTATAAAAACATCATTTAAGATTTACTTTTATTGCTGAACTTAAATAGGTTTATTTAATAGTATTATCTAGTAATATTATTAACCTTTTTAATCAACTTATAATTACTTTTTAATTTTATATTATAATGAATTTTGTATTTAATCATACAATTAACATATCTGCAATAATCAATACAAAATTATAACATTTTAATTATAATACTTTAGCTATTTATGCAATATTAATATTTAATATTAATTTAACTTATTATTTTTATAAGTACACTATCATATATAAGAAATTATTTAGATAACGAACAAAAATTACATACTTCTTTACAAATGCATAAAATTATTGGTAAGCCAACTTTTATCACTTTACTTTTAAAGCAATACAAGTTTAAGAACCTCGTGAAATAAGTACTTATGTGAGTTATACTATATATGAACTATCCTTAAATACCTGATTCAATTTCTTATTTGTTACCGGTTTAGTCTGCTATTTCCCAATCGTATTAGAAAAACTGGACAAACTATGATTTCAAACTGCAATAAACATTGCTAGCAGATGCTCTACTATATACTCAGTATTTATGGTGAATCCATAGTCATGAAGAATGTAAATAATGTTTGATTTGGTATAAAAATTGTGAAAATACAATATATAAATAAGTTCTAAATAATCTTTTTAAAAAAAAAACATGGGTCGCCGTTCGATAAATACCACGAAAAGTGGGAAATACATGAATCCCACTGATCAAGCACGTTAGTAAATAACATAACCATATAAGTTATTTTATTTTAGTCATAAATTTAATTATTATAACTAATCGTCTGTAAACTTATTACAGGTAAAGAAGCGCGTAAAAAGGAATTAAAGAAAAATAAGAAACAGAGACAATTAGTACGTGCTGCAGTTTTAAAGGGCAAAGATCCTGCTCAGATTATTGAAGAAATGGAAAAAATAGATCAAATGGGTTAATATAATAATTAGTAGTGTAAAACTAATTATGATTATTAAATTTGTAATATGTGTATATGTATTTTTTAGAGTATAATGTTATGCAGCCACCACCTCTTAACGAGAAAGTTTTAAAAGATAAACGGAAAAAACTAAAGGAGACTCTAGATCGTGTTTTAAAAATGTATGTAAGTACTTCCTATGTAATAGTTACAAATCTCCTTCAAAAATTATTGGTAAGATCAAATCATTATTTGTAGCTAATATTTTGTAGAACATTATATCTACATAATCTTTTTTATTCTTTTTTTATTATATTTGTAGGCAAAGGATGATCAAGAAAAATGGGCTGAGTTAAAAGAACAATTAATACAATACGAACGTAGAAGAATAGACTTGGTTTCTTATTTTGAAGCTGTAAGACATGCACAACAAGTACAAGTTGATGAAATACCATTACCATCAGCTGGTAATGACATATCTCGAATATATTCAGGTAGATGTATATGTATTCAGGTATACTTATGTTACTTATAATGTAAAATTTTATACAATACTGCTTCATACAAATTATATTTCTTTAGGTTCTTTAACTTCACAAATACCTTTGCCAGATATGCCACAACCACCAGCTCACATGTATCCTCCTCATCCACATTACATACCACAACATCATCCCCTTATGAACATACCAATACCACCTAGTATTTTGAAAAAAACAAGTGCATATGCAGTATCTCCTTCTATACCTACATTAGCACCTAACAAAGAACCACCTGGTGTACCACCTTTTCCTCCTCCTGATCTATCAAGTGATGATGAAGACATGCCTGAAAAAGTAAGTATTTAAATTCATCTAAAGATACTAAAGAGGTATTTATTTAATATAACCATATTACTAAGATATAATTATATATAGGGTAAAGATTCAATACCAAAATCGAGAACAATTCGATTTGCGGATGATAAAGAAGATAAACAAGAATTAGATAACAAAGATAAAGACGCAGACAAAGAAAAAGAAAAAGAAAGAGATATATCTAAAGTGAAACCCACTACTTTACAACAGAAGATGTTGGCTATGGCAGGACAGGATATTGATCAATTTATGCGTGAAATGGAAGTTGTTCATAAAAAACGAGAAACTGAACGAGCTCAAGATTTAAATGCTCGATTATCGCTACTTGAAGCAGAAAATGAATCTAATTCAAAATCTAATAAATCTGGTAATAGTAAAACAGAAGAAGAAGATCTGGAACCCCCAGGAGCATCAGATCATTCGTCTAACCACAATCAACATACCGCATCACACTCTCATTCTCAACATACACAACCTCACACAATGCCACCTATGGGGTTGCCACCTCCTCCTTTAATGTACAGACCTCCCCCACCACCATTACATTTAAGAATGCCTCCACCACCACCACCTCGCATTGGACTCCGGTTACCTCCTGGTAAGTATGTTAAATAATAATTCGTCAATGATCTAATGATCTTTTCATTAACTTTTTACTTAATTTATCACATTATTTAATTAATTTAAGAATCTGTAAAATACAATAAAAGGTTTTATAACCACCTTTTCATTACGTGTTTCTTCATAGCAGTATAAATAATTACGCAACTTAATATTATCCTAAACATTGAAATACTGGAAAGAAATTTAACTATTTTGTCTAGGTCCACCACCAGGAATGCCAAGAATGTTGAGACCTGGTCCACCAAGTATGCCTAGAATGCCTCCTCCACAAATGCAAATGCCAAATCTATCAAATATGACAAATATAGGAAATCCTCAAATGCAGGCACAATCTGGAGCAGGATCACAACCTAAAACACCTAATGTTCTTTCTGCTGCACCACAATTAATTAATCGGAAAGAAAAAGATGGAAAAAGTAGTACAACTATTGAAGCAAAACCACAAATTAGAAATTTAGCAGCTGATGTTACAAGATTTTTACCTACTTCTCTTCGTGTTAAAAGAGATGACAAAAAGAAACCAAGTACTCTTTTGAGGCTTTCAGAAAGGATACCAGAAACACAACCAATACGAACTACGCAACCTAAAACTAAAGATGATGCATACATGCAATTTATGCAAGAAATGGAAGGATTACTTTAAATTTTCATTATATTGTAATACAACTTTATTTGAATAAGTAAAAAATTAAATCTTGTAAAATATATTGTGACTATTATTGTTATAATTAAATAACTAATACATGTGTATATATATCTTAAATTCTAGGTTTGTAAGTTTTACAAACTTTTATTTACATATAAACTTACACAAAGTATAACAATTATAAAAATAACTAAAAGATTGACAATTGACAATATGCTTTATTAATAATTAGTATAAAACTAGATGAAAATCGTAATGAAATTGAAATGTAACATTCTTAGCAACATATATTTCTAATTTTAATTAAATACTTTTTTAATTTCATTTGAATCATAATCAGATTTTAATATGTGTAATAGTTGTTATACTTATAGAAAATATCTATTTTTGAAGTTATTTTCTTAAACAATATACATTGAAATATTTTTTGTTACTTAATTTTAATAAAACTATAAAAAGAATTATTATGTTGCAAAGAATTTACATTTTAGTTAAAGTCTTAAAATTATACTGTGATTCAAACATGCGCCTCATGATCAATATAGTAGACTTTCCATTTCCGACTACAGTAAACAACGTCATTTCCTGCTTCTGTGTAACGACAAAGGAACTGATTTCCTAGTTTTATGAGATCGGTATGAAAGCAGTTAAATATTTTCCTTGTTTTGTGTAAATTAATCGTATTTTATGTTTCTAACTTAATGTAACGTAAAGAGATATTTTTGTATACTTTTATTCTTTGATATTACATCTGAAGTGATTTAACGCAGTTGAAACTCAACATGTACACAAGAAACAGACAGAGCCAAGGCTATGGCAATGGTAAGTTATCTAAAGTAATTTTGAAGGAAAAGTGATATTATTTTGTATATTGTATTAGCATTTTAATATAATAAATGTATTTATATATAATCACTATTTTTAATAGTTGGAAATATGTAAATAGCTATAACAGAAAAAATCAATAGCATCTATATACCGGCTTATAGAGAATGGCGTCTTGCAGCAAAGATTTTAATATAATTTTATCTTATACTTTTCTGCTAATATTAAAAGTGTTCAAATAACTTCATAAAAATAATGTTCAAAATTAATTTAAATGTTGTAGATATTGATTATACAACTTTAATTATTAAGAAATAATTGTATATGCATTTACAGCAAGAAACCAAAATAATCCAAATATGGGATACCAAGGTCAAAACACTGTAAGTTTGCTATTTTAGCAGCAATTTTAGTTTATGACATTAACCTAAATTAGTATAAGGTGTAAGAATTTAAATATATTTTGGAAATTATAGTCTTAAATAAATAGTTCACTTAGCCAACTACATATATTCAAATGAAATCATATTAATATGTATATATTAGTATCATTATATCATGTCATTTTGAGTAATATACATATGTGTGTAATAAATAATCTATGCCAAAATAATTTTAAATAACTTAAAATTTTACACAATGAAAAATGTAAAGTAATATTTGTTAATAATAAATAATATGATCATTTATTTTTGAAATAAGAAAAACAAGATTTTTAACCATTTTATACTATTGTACTTAGTATTTGTTATGTATAACATTTATTAGTGTGAACTATGTAAGTGTGTTAAAGGTATTAAAAATATTAGACATATACCTTTATACATAATACAGTAGAAAATTAAATTTGAATTGTTAAAGTTTATAGTCTTAAAAATAAAAATAATATTCAAATAATTTAGATTACCATCTTTTAGAAAATGCTAAATAGTATTTCTGTATATTATACTTCTCTTCACTTTTAATACATGTCGTTTTGCTATATTACCAAACAGTTAATGGACATGTGCATTATAGAAAAATTTTTAGTATATGCAAACAAATAGTGAAAGCATTTTGTGACAATATATTAAGATTATTTATTTATACTCATTTGTATTCATAAAATATTCATGAAATATATTGGTATTACTTTACAGTTAATGTAATATTAAACAAAAGATGTATAATTTAAAATTAGTATCACATAATAAACATCAAAATAAAAATAAAATAAAATATTAATACTGAAATTAAAGTTTGTTAATTAAAGTGGACTATATTATATATGGGTGTTTTCTACAATTACAAAAAAACTTGAAATTTTTCATTACTCTGAATAAGATTCTTATACCTTTTGAGAAATGTCAATATTTATAAAATATATTATGTATTAATTTTAATTCATATTACTACAAAAAGAAGGAAAGACATTAGTAACATTTTAAATTCATCTCAATTAAGAAGTGTAGTTATTCCATTTGTTGTTTTCAGTATTTCATCCAATTGCATGTACTAATTAGAGATCTCTACTTTCCCCTCCCCTGCAATGCAGGAACTAGTAGCTATACAACAATACCGAGGAGGTCTATTCAGCCAGGGACTAGTTCGTCAGTTACCCACATAACATAACTTGCCATAGGCCATATTTTTGATAATATACTGAACTGATGTTTAAATAACATAAACCAAAAGAATGATTATCATTTTTAAATATTATACTTAGTATACAAATAAACCTTTGTTAATTTTACGACATACATCAATTTTTTTTTATTATATTAAAATACAATAAATGTGAAATAGAAAAATAACTTTGTGTTCAGTTTCTTATGGTTTAATCCTCTATTACTTATAAAATTGTAGTTTTGTGTTGGCCTAAGTATTTGTTATTAATTTAATAAAATATGTGTAAAGAAATTGTTATATTTTATTACTCATACACAGTAATAAAATTTTCATCATATTTTTTATGTATTATTTTCAACTTTTGATAATGTATAAACTCAATTCAGTTATACATGAGAAAATATTGGCTACAAAAATAATTTGGCTGATATGAGTTATGGGGGTAGCATTAGACTGCTTTTAAGTGCATATACGATGCTAGACCTTGGTAGGATAGCACAACCGTAGAGGTTCCTTGTGTAGCGGCGACCCACCCTATATTTTGCAGTACAACCAGCAAGGAGGTTTTCAAGGACCACAACTTTCTCCAAATCAGCAAAGTAATTACAAACAAGGAAGTGCACAAAATTCACAACCATTTAAAACACAGCAGCAGCAGCAAGCACAAGTACAACAAGTAGGACCAAGAAATCCACAAGGGAAACCTCAACAACAGCAGCCACCTCAACAAATTCAACAATCTGTTACAAACTCTCCTCAAGTTCAGTCTCAGCCACAACTTCAATCTCCGCTCCAATCACAGCCTCAGCCTCAATCTCAACCTCAATCTCAACCTCAAACTCAAACACAAACTCAACCTCAATCTCAACCTCAATCTCAATCTCAACCTCAACGATTAAAACCAATTTTAAAACAGCCTTCCCATACTCAACAACAAAGTGGAATAGCTGTGCAAAACAATCCGGTTTCATCTTCTCAACCATTAGTTCCTACTCCAACATCTCCTCTAACAGCTAATTCTAATTCCTCACCACCAATGAGTAATAATACGAATAAAATAAAAGATGATACTCAAGTGCCTGAAACTGCAGATGTTGAAATGCAAGAACATCATCCAAAATGGAGACGTAAAGTACCTGGATGTAAGTGTTTAGGATAATCCATTAGTTATATATCAGTTGTTCATTTTATATTTTCTTTATAATAATTTATAAATTTCTTTAAAGAATATACATTTTTCAAAGAAATACATATAAATTTACATTACACAAATTATTAAAAATTTTGAAGAAAGAGAAACAATAAATATTAATGGTATCATGATGATAATTCACTGCGCAAATTTGAAGATTAGAATCATTGCCATTTGCTCCAGTAAGTTACTGTTGAGCTATGGCATATTAATAACCATTGTGAATTCTAATACACTGATTTAAATATGCAACATGATTAATAAGCTATTCCATTGTTTCATGAATTAAACGAAATTTCTACCTTTAGTTAGGATAAATAAAAGACTGAAACGACTTCGTTTAAATCAACGGTTAAGAAAAACATTACAACCAAAAAATGCAATAATGGTATTAAATGAAATGAAACCTGGAGTGCAATTTACATTTCCTGAAACTCAAGGACATATGCCAAATTCTCTGTATCTTGTTCATGCAGAGGTATTTAACATTCAATATCTATAATATAATAATATAATATATTAAATTATTCTATAGTTTTAAAATAATTTCTTTTAAAATAAATGTAAAATGAAAACAGCTTGATGGTAAAACTTACGTCGGACAAGGTTTATCTAAGCCGCTTGCTCGTCAGAATGCAGCTGAAAATGCATTGAAAGCTCTATTACTTGAAAAAATGACAGCAGCATCTATGAAAGCACGTATTGATGCAGAGTCAGATGGACAATTAAATCAATCCACAGAGCCATCTAATATAGCAAAAGATGATAATAATGAAGAAAGTGGAACACCAATGGATACTACTGTTGATGAAAATGATGAAATTCCATGGAGTTCTTTAGCTAGCTTTGCATTGTATAAACTTTTCCTTGAATGGCACAATCAAGGAACATCAGTTCCAGTTCCAAGATCAGGATTACTATCACCTATTAAAGGATGCAAAAAAGAAATTTGTCATATTCAGAAAACTGCACTTCAGAGAGAACTTCCACCCAATGCAGTAAACATACATCCTGTTATGTTATTAAATCAGATGAAACCAGGCTTGACATATGTAGAAGTTAATCGTGTTGGTAACCCGCCTAATACAATGTTCACTCTTGCTGTTGAAGTTGATGGTGTTGAATACACAGGAACAGGTAATATAGTACACAGTTTTATGTATAGATTGATTCCTAGTTTAGTTACAAAAAATTTATGAATATATATAAAATAAAAATGAGGATATATTTCAGCAAAAAACAAGAAAGATGCCAAGAAAGTAGCAGCAAAATCAGCACTCCTTGCTATATATGGTTTGAATTACCCAGAAGAGATTAAACCAGTAATCCAAGATATAGCAGTGGCTTAAAAATATATAATCCTATTGACATCTATATGTCATATTTTAATATGTAAATTGTAATGTTATAACATTGTTATTTATTTCATTTTAGTCGCTTTGATTACTGTATTATGTAAATTTTAACATATTACAGAAGACATTTGAAATACTTAACAGTTGCAGTAATAATATAAAGGTTTATCAGTAATATATATTTATAAATACTTAGAATTACTTATATATACATTGCTGTGTATAATATTCAAATGTCTATCATATAAAATTATAATCATATACAAAAATGTTTGTGTAAACTACACATTTCAATATAAATAGTAAATAATGTGATCAAAATTCTTTGATCAAATTAGAGTGATCAATATATTTCTTTTATTAATGCAACTATATGCTTTGTATCTATAATAAATTAATACTTTAGAATTAATCATCATATTTTTAAAACATTGCCCGATTATTATATTTTGTATTTTATTGTTTTTAGTTAAAGGATCTAACTAATAGATTCTAACTAAGAATCGGACAATAGTAACCAAATTGCATTTTTTCTTTCTTTTGAGAAAAGTTTGCTTTAGCTGTTTTGTATTCGATCTTCCATGTTATATTTGAACTGATATTTCAGTATAATATAATAAATTAATGTATACAAATCAATTTTACATTCATTAATAATTGCCATGCATCAAAACACAATTATTTTTCATTTTCAGTTAAACATATATTTTTACATTCATATTTGTATAAGTATTTGATAATATGTATATTATTTTGTTAGATACTCTATAAAGTACTTATATAGGTATAAGAGTGGTTTCTATGACGACAGTTTTCCAAACATTTGAATTAATAAGACACTCAAGTAAGGCATACTTAAGCATGCAACCCTTAAAAATTATAATTATTGGACCCATCAGGGTAATGTAAAAATCTATAATTTATTTACACTTTAATGTATTTTTGTGAAGTGAAAATTTGCTATATCTGCCAAATAGTACTAATTTGGACGTGGTTACATATATATACACACACAAATACAAATTTTTATTATTTAAACATATTTTAGAGTGGTAAAACAGCAATATCTAATTTTCTTGCCGATGCTACAGAAATACCTTATGATTATCATCCAACTCAAGGTGTTCGTATATTAGAATTTGAAATAAAAAATTTAAATGTAAATAATAAATATATTACCAAAGATATTGAATTATGGGATTGTAGTGGAGATTATAAGTATGTACGAATATCCTTTTAATCCGAAAAATAATACCAAATATGTATATAATTCGTATGAAAATACTTTAGATTTGGAAATTGTTGGCCCGCTATTAGGAAAGATGTGCATGGTGTTATATTTGTTTACGATGAAAAATGTAATGAATGTTTAAAAGAAATTCAACAATTATATGATTATTTTATTGATCAAATAAAATTAGGTTCTGATAAATGTGTAATTTTCTGTTATGATCCGGAGAAAAAGAATCCTGAAATATCAAAAATTGTTTGTAAGTACTAATATATATATTTTTTGTTAACAGTTATCACATTTATGTTAACATATTTTTACTTTCTAATAAATAGCTTCCACATTTGTGAAAGTATCCCATGTAAAGTGCAATATAGAAAGTGGTGGAAACAAATTAAAAGCTGATTTTTCATCATTTGTAAGTACAATACTTAACAAAATGCATAGTTATATAAATCAATGAAATAAAAGTATTTAAAATGATTTTTAAAGAATTATTTAATTATATAATATAACAAATTTTATTCATCTCTTTTTAAAAATATACTTTTAGATCTTCTTATGTTAATATTTTGTTGCTAAAAGCAATTTTATTATACAGTATATTTAATGATTAACATATATTTACATTGTGTATTATATATAGAAGTGTACAATTATCAACTAATATAAAATAAATTACATGGTATAGTATAACAATAATTTTCTTTAGTTTTTTTCAAGATTTGTTTGTAAATACTATTATCTCTTAAAAAGGTATGAAATATGTATTACTTTGGTATAGGTATAAAAATATGCTTTAAATTTATTAGAATATAATTTATGCTTAATATGTAACATATTAATAATAATTTATTAAAAACAACGGTTTGTACAAAATTTTAATAGATTTAAAAAATTAGATTTGTAGTTTTGTATTAATAAAATAATTATTAACTTTTTCCATGATCAGATAAAAATATCATTAACTCATTCCATGCCTTTTGTACTTGTTCTTCAGTAATGTCATAACTCCATAAAGTACATATCACAACATTTGCTTCATTAATTTGTTCTACATTGCTTGGTTGAGCTTCAATTCTCGATTTTGCATCAGCTTCAGTTAATCCGTTTCTTTGTACTACTCTTCTTATAGCCTACAAATTCAAACAAAATTTTAGATTTGATTAAAAATATTTTCTAACGTGAAGTTTTGCAATTTTAATTCATAATCTCACTTCTTCTTGAGGTATGATACATGTCCAAACTTCGTGACATTCATGTTGCCATTTAGCTAGAATTAAAACAGCAGCTTCCATTACAATTACATTAAACCCCTTTACATAAAAATCTTTAATTTGTTTCTTTGCTTCTTCTAAAATTATAGGCCAAACAAGTTTATTTAATTTATTTAACTGTGTCTGAAAACAGATTTTACATTCTCAAGTATAAACTTAAGAACAATAATACTATAGTATGAACACTACAAAAAATCAGGAGCTTACTTTATCATTAAATACTATATTTCCAAGTGTTTTTCTATCAATAAATCCATCAGATTTCAAAACAGTGGGGCCAAAGTTTTCCAGTATTACATTAAAACATCTTTTATCAGGTAAGTATAAATCATGTGCAATTTTATCACAATTAACAATAGCTGCTCCCAACTTTTGTAGTTTTTCAGCTACTGATGATTTCCCACTTGCTATACCACCAGTCAACCCAATAATATAGGGTTTTAAAGGTTTATCTCCTATTTCCTAAAACAAATAATAAAATCAAACTTTATGTATAATGACATTTAATGTAATACATACAGGAGCTCGAAGTTTTGTACCCAATAATCGCATTCTTTGATTACTAGAACTGATTTTATTTTCTTCATGTTCTCTATAATTCACATCATTAATTAACTGTACAACATGGATATCTAATTTAGGTAAATTGTTTTTTTCACGTATATCATTCACTTTTTCTCCACCACGTTTTGTTTCTTGACTAACTACTATCATTTCGAATGTTGGATCATACTTAGTTGGACCATACATATCATGTATATTCACAATATTATACGTTAAAGTAGGATCTATATCTTCTAAAAAATCTCTTAGATTTGAAATTCTTGTGGTACAAGGTTCTATCAGTTCCCATAGTACTTTGCCTAAAATACAATAAATTTAATTAATTAAATAATAATAGCTAAAATAAATTTTATGAGAGTAAATGATCTCATTATAAATTTATTAATAATTATTGTATAAATTGTATTTTTATAATTTACCAGATAACATATTTGTATCAGTTACACCAATTGTGAGCCTTTCTGTACAATGTAAAACAGCTTCACTTAAAAGTATTTTATGGCCATTATGAATTCGGTCAAATGTTCCACCAAGTACTACATTTTTATAAATCCTTTCTTCATCGACACAAGGTTTTATGCTATCTGTTGTTTTATCTTTCTGATCATCACAGAGAGAAATAAAACTACAATCCACTGAAATATTAGCTAGATAATCTTGCATAAATGTGTTAGCTTCTTTCTTACTACAAATTTGATCAAAAATAACTATTTCCACAGGCTTCTTAGTATTTATTATTGAAATATTAGGATTTTTTATACTTGTAAGTAATACGCGAATATCAATCAGAGAAGATATAGAAGATGTATCAGTATAAATGTTGGAAACAGCTTGAGCATAACGAGTTACACCCCACTGACAATTTGTAGTCACAGGGTTATTAGGAAAGAAAATATTCTTTTCCGGAAAATATTGAATGTATAATGTTTTTAATACATGTTTTTTAATAATTGGTAACAACTTCATTACCTTTGTAGGATTTGTTAAAACTAATAAACCAGTATTTGCCATCGTGTAACAGTATTTCTTAGACTTTAACCTTATCTTTCGACAATATTTTCGTTAAGAAGTGACGTATGTTATGTATTAGAGTTTATGTATTACTCCGGTCCCCAATCTGGCATCAGAGTGTATTACGCTCTCGTATATTGATTAGGCATAGAATTATGCAACATTCTATTTAAAAACAATTAATATTCCTGTATTAGTGAAAATATATCTTATGTACATTGTTTTTCTTCATATATTTATCAAACTCCAATGAAAAAAATTAAAAATAGCTGTAAAAAGATGTTAAAACGAGTTAGTACCAATAATCTTAATTTTAGTTACAAAATTGTCAAAATTAAATTGCTATTTTTATTGAAAGTAATTGCACAGATTTATTATTATTTTTAAGCGGAATAAAAATTCATAAAAGGATTACTAAAAAAATATCAATTAAACTGATTATACTATATGTTTAATTTGTAATTAAATGCATTAACATTTGTATTTATGTAATTATTTACATATTATATTAAAATACTTTTAATTTATATAATATTTTATGTAACATATACAATAAGAGGTATAATAATATATACATACATATAGTACCTATAAAAAGTATTTATATAACTATATTCATATTGATATCTATATTCTAAGTAGTTGGGTTGAAGCATATTAAATTTCTTATCATTTAATAACATTTTTATCTAACTAAAAATACTTAATATTATAAAAGTAAAACATAAAACCTGATTAAAAAATAGCTTATTGAAAGCTATGAATGTATACAAATATTTTTTATAGGTATTGTATATATTATATTAATATTATTTTAATTAAATATATAATTCCTTCACATTCGTGGTGTAGAAAAACATCTTGATCTTTTATGTAAGAGAACTTTGTGATGTAAAATTAACCACTGTACTAATTTTGTATGATTATTATCAAATGCAGTTTCTAATAGAGTGTTATACCATTGATTATTAAGACCAAATCCACATCCTATAAAAATAAAAGATTATTATTTACTTTATTATGTAATTATACAAATAAAAAATTAAACCTATGAATGAAGTCAAAATAACTAACCAGTTTGTACAAGCAGATCTAGACAAGAAAAGTCATTTTCAGTTGGTTTATTAAGAAAGTAATAAACAGCCATACACAAAGCATTTTCTCCTGTTACAGTAGTAAGAAAGGGATCAGCACCTATATACAAAGTTAAGGAATATGTATAATATTATAATACGTTATAATCAAATAAATATTGAATTATTATTATATATATATATATACCTTTTGCTAACATAAATGCTATTAAAGATTTATGACCTTGAAAACAAACACGATGAAAAGATGTTAAACCATGAGGTGAAGATTTTACATTTACTAATTGTGGACACTGAACTATTATGTCAATGCATTTTAATGCATAAATCTTGTTGTAACATTTCTAAAACAAATTATATATGTATAAATTTTATAAATATAATGTATAACAAGGTTTAAAAATAACGTTTTAAAATGCTTTCTGTAGAAAATTTTAAATACTCTTTAATAAAGTTTATACTGTAAAATATTTAATTGAAAATTTATTTACATCAGCTGCATATTCCAACGTATTTAACATTTCTTTATGACTGATTATACTTTGATGTCGAATGATTAAACGAGTATAATCTTTTAATTTTTGTAATTCTAATACATCGCATTTTGATTGATTTATGAATCTTTTATGACGATAATCTACAATTTAAATAAAAACATATAAAATTAAAATATTAAGAAAATTTTTATAACGAACAATCTTATGTAAAAATGAATATAAGATTACAAATTTTTTAAACGATAAAATTTATTTAAAATATAATTGTAAGATATTAAAAAGAAATTTGAAATATCAAGGTGTATCCTACCATGAATGCGATAAAACATGTAAGAAACAACTACGATAAATACAGTAGCAGCAATGAGTTCAGTCACATTTAAAGATATTTTACTTAGTGCTGCAAAATATTTAAATAATATGTTATAAAATGATTCGTTATGTTTTAATTCAAGACTTGTAATTTTCATATTTTTGTTCATTTTTCGTCTTATACGTATTTTGTGTAAATTTTTTCTACTTAAAAAATTGCTTTAAATCTCGCAATCTAGGAATAATAGTAGATAGAAATCTACACGAAGCAAACATTTCCCCATAATCATGTTAAATAACCAATCAGAGCAAGCGAGTAACGATGCAGGATGTCCTCTTTCAATGGTTGACACTCCGGAAGTGATTGTCTAAGGGGTAGAGAGAGCTGTTACCCTGAGTAACGATTAGATATACCCCGAATCCTCAATTTGAAGTTGTAGAACGGGGTCGCCGTAGGGGGCACCGATATTCAAGCAGTGCAAAGAAAACAGAATCAACGCTGACGCGAGCCATACTTGTTCGTTAGGAGTGCGTTGTGTAGAGAAACTCATCTCTAGTGTTTACAATCTTCCTTGACAAAACTAATTAGTGTTATGATTTTGATTCATCTTAAATATCTTTGAAAGTGTATCAGTGATTCTTTTATTTCCAAATCAAGACATTCCAAATCAATCGTGACATATATGGGGATCCAGTTTAGGTAGATACATCTAGTTGTATTTTCTTGTATTACCTCAAACTTGTCTGTTGTTACGAAAATGGCGAGTTATATGGATCGCCAATATTCGTGCGGGAATTGTCTATATTATTACACGAATGACAAGAAGTGAATTACTCTGTTATTCTAATGCGGAAGAACTTTATTGGGGCCAAGTAAGGAAAAAGTTTTGGACAAGATGGATGCAACAATTGAAAGAGAGTGCAGTGCTTTGGGTGGTCTCTTTCAACAGATTATAACCGACATGAAGGTAATATCGACACGATCTTGTATTATAATATTTTATCTTGCTATATGTGGTCGCGTTTTATCCTGTTCATTGTTTTTTGTATGTTTTTCTATCTTTGCACAAGTAACGATGCAGGTGAATGCGCGATGTCGATGTAGTATCCTTAATATAAATAATTCATAAATAATGTAAAATCACTATGATTAAAAAAACTAATACATTTTTTTCATTGCTCTTTTATGCAGTTTTTGAAAATATAATTCCGTTGTCCTCATTCTAAAAATCATTCTTTGAAACCATTGAGATACTTTAATGTAATAAAACGAGGACGAAAGCTAATTTACACTTGTTCTAGTTTTATCATACATTCCCGAAATATTTTTTTAAGTTTTGCATGATAACGATTATAGGTACACATATTGTTTAAATAAAATATATAACAAATATGTATAATTAATAATAATATGTGTGATAGAACAAGTTTTTAGTATATATTATTTAATAAATATTATATATAAATTTATGTAAAATTAAATAAAGTTCTTTTTGTATCTGATATTAGAATACATACTATGAAGTATTGTAGTTATACAATTATTTAGTTTTCTACTCAAAGTAGTCTCCTAGTTTATAAAATTATCTAATCATATAAGATAAGTTAGCACATGTGATTGTGTTACTGTATTTTATACACTATAATTTTATGATATCATAAAAATTAGTCTTCAAATATAAAACTAAAATTAGTTATAGTAATATTTATGTAAGAACTTAAGAATTATTTTTATAAACAATAAAAAGTTTAAAAATTTATTTTTAGAATGGAGCACCACTATGGGAAGATTTAATTTCAAAAGCAACTAAATTACATTCATGCTTAAGGTAATAATTACATTATAAATACAGTACAGTATTTATTTTATTAATAAATTTATGGCTTAATTTGTATATTAATGATTTAATTTATATGGTTTACCTTGCATATATTTTAGGGCTGCTATTTTAGCTGTTTCTGCATATCTTGAAACCTTCCAAAAAATTGCTGATGCTGCGACTAATGCAAGAGGTAAATTATTTTATATATTATTTCATGTAATCATTATAAAAATCTTTTAATCAGTCATAATGACTATTCATCATCAATCATTTGTCTGTATCACATTTCCTTTACTTAAACAACTTTTTTATAAAATATTTCTAAATTAGATCTTAAACTGTAATTAAATTACACATTTTTTATTTCAAATGTAAAATTAAAAAATATGTATAATCAAGGTGCAACTAAAGAAATTGGAACTGCTTTAACTCGGATATGTCTTAGACATAAAGCTGTAGAAACACGGATGAAATCATTTACTAGGTAATTATCTTTTGTAAAACTCTAATAATTATTTATACTTCTTTATTAGATGTAAGTATTTTTTACTTAAATATCTTTTTATTAGTGCTATTATGGATTGCTTGGTGTTACCTCTACAAGAAAAATTAGAAGATTGGAAAAGATCTTTAATAAATTTAGATAAGGAACATGCCAAAGGTTAGTAGTACAGCTTATTTACTTATTATTAAATATCTCAATGACGTTTAACAATGAACTTTTTAAAGATGTATTTAAGTAATGAAATATTTGTGAACTTTTTATTTTAGAATACAAAAAAGCAAAAGCAGAATTAAGAAAACGATCTACTGATACATTACGCTTGCAAAAGAAAAAAGCGCGTAAAGGTCAACATTTACAGGGGCAATCACAAGGACATGGGACATCAGGAGATATTGAATTAAATCGAATGTTAGAATCATCAGCTGCTGTTGTTCAAGAAAAACGCTTGAGTTTGGAAGAAACAGAAAGAAGGGCCGTTCGTGCGGCTTTATTAGAAGAAAGAGGCAGATATTGTCTTCTTGCTAGATTTTTGAAACCAGTACTTGTTAGTAAACTTAATTATAATTATTAACCTCTTAACAATTTAGTTTTAAATAATACGATAATAGTATATGCAATGAAATTTAGGATGAAGAAATTGCAATGTTAATGGAACTGACACATCTTCAAGAGGTTTCTGATCAATTACAACGACATGCCGCTTCTCCACATCATTTGCCTCCTGCATCAGAACAAGTAATAACAGACATAAAAGGTTGTGATGTAACGCAATGGTCACTTGCTACACCTCCTTCAAGTCCTTCTTTATCACTTGGGTCAAGAAAAAGTTCAATGTGTTCAATCAGTTCTTTAACAAGTAGCAGCAGTGGTTCTTGTAAAAGTCATCCAAGTCCGTCTGGACATCCTTGGCATAGGTCGCTTTCTCAGGTAAAAATTCTAATAGTTTAAAAATCAATAATAAATTTCCTTTTTGCTTACTTATTATTGTACTAAGAATGTCAGCTTTTCTTAATGCATGGCATATTAATTTTATGGTTTATGCACTAGTTGTATTCCAAGCAAGTAGTTGCTTGTAGATTATAGCATGAATGCCACTTGGCATCAGCTTAGTGAATGTGGTAGTCGATGTTGTACTCGTTGTAGTCTGTCGGTGTCAGGCCCTCCAGCATCAGCGGTATGATGACGCTGCGTCATTTGGCAAATGGTAGTTCCCGTGACTCTGGCTTCACTTCTCAGGATACGTTATATACACAACCAATTTCTGAACATCAGGTAATGTTGCTAAAAACTAGTTGCCTGCTAGCACCTACCCTTTTTTGTTTTTTATTTGCAATATCAAATAGAGCACTGTATCCACTAAGATGAGTGTCTCTGTTATGTTGTTGAAGTTAAATTGTGTTGTCGTAGGTATCAAATGTGTCTTCTCAAACTAATCAAAATAGTGGCTGTACTACAGCAAGACCTGTAACTACTGCTACTTGGCCTGACTTGCAGGAAACATCAGTCCAATATGACAGGCAGAATCAGAATACAATCAATGAACGACCTCATACTATTTCTTCTGGTAAAATAATCATTATTTAATATAAGGAATAAAATATTTAAAAAAGTGATATAATTGTGTATAATCTGATATCAATGATTATTGTAGCTTATGAAAAGGGCCATCAAAGACCAGCACTTAGTGTCTACACATTCCAAGCCCCTGATAATAGTGGTTGTTGTCATAGTCAACCTGCTTCTCCAGTTTCTTCTTCCTCTTCATGTTCTTCCTCTAATCAGCAAGCATCCAGAGTACAATTACGTAGAAATAATGGCAATAATCGTCCTCCTATACCGAACCGATGTTCCAGTTTAGAACGACCAACAGTTCCAGTAAAAAATGAACCTCCTGGAAGTCCTCGAGGAAAACCCAAGTTACCACTTCCAGCGCATTTAGCAAAAGGTCTATACTAAGTTTCTATTAATTAAATTAGTATTTAGAAGATGGTGTGTAACTTTGTGGTATAATACAGAATTGGCAACTCATCAACTTCAACAACCCATGTATGTGAATATGCATGAGTTAGCAAATCTAGCTGCAAGCCGCGCTCAAGAGATGCAGTTACCATTACCACCACCTCCTGTGTCACTATCAGCGTCAGGAACTGAAAAGGTATGTGTTACAACGTATTCGATATATGAGATTTCACGATTAAAGTGTTTTCATAAATCGCTTTATATAGACTGAGCTTACGGAAAAAGATGGCGGGAGTCAAACATCAGAGTCTAGTGTCGAATCTAGCAGTGGATATGGAAGTCAAACTACTATACCGCATTCTCATTCCCTTCATAATCAAGGTGAGAATGCTTGGAACGTACCTGGTGCTGTATCTACTTTAACGGTTCGCAGAGGATCGATGCAGCAAACGATCAAACCTCCTCCGCCAACAAGACGAACGTCTACTATTATAACTGCCACGTTCAATAATCCTTCATCAGGTTCCACTGATGAACGTACTGATAACACTTGTGATGAAGTTGAAAATCTTCCACCTCCGCCTGCATTTCTATTAGAAGGTTCTTCACCAACAGCAAGTCCGACTCCTCAGCGGTAAGAAATAGTATTTTTTATTTTCATTTTAATTGAAGCTAAAGACTTAAGTAACATGTAAAATACTAATACATGTTTCATGTTACAGATCTATATCAGTATCAGAAACAGTAAGGACTCTTACAGAATTACGTCATACACCTGCTAGCCCTTCTCTTTTACGAAAGGCTACAGGACAGGCACAATCGCATAATTCATCTGCTACATTGCCACATAATACTGTATTGCAAGTAACTCGATCTTCTGTTGAACGTTCTTGTGCAGCTATTCGTTCAGTTTCTCAAGAACGTGGTTCGAATAATACACAAATAAGTACCGTTAGTGCAGGTGTAAATATTCAAGGACAAGGTCCAGGAGGGGTTGGTCAAAGCTTTATGGCAGTTCTTAGTGCTAAACTTATTAACAGTACAGGTAATAATGCTACGAGTGGTAGTAATACAAGTAGCAGCCCTAAATCTACCCGGAAGCACTCTGTTGAACAACAGATAAGTAAAAATTCTAAGACTCCATCCGGTTTCCTTGAAACTTTAAATGCTAAGTTAGCGCAGCAACAACAAAATTTGCAAGGGAATAATACAACGAGCAGATCTGCAAGTGTGAGACGCATAATGGGTAATCGTGTACCTATTATGGATCCTATACAAGTCAGGGATTCTCTTATGGATCAGATACGAAAAGGTACGTCTTTAAGAAAAACCAGTGGTCCCATTAATGATCGTTCGGCACCTAAAATTTATTAAATATTATAATACCGATGTTTGTGCAAGTTCCTCTGCTCTTTCTGATACGTCTGAATTGCATTGTTATAATAATAGTAACACGCATTATCGAATTTGAACAATAACGCGTACATTTCACCAAGTAAAATGTCGTTTGATACATGGTGATCGTATTATATGTACCTTTATGAACGTACATTCAGTAATTGCTAATCTATTACACTTTAGTGTAATAATGTCAAGAGCTAAGTAAATTCTTTACATGAATCCGTTAATTCTATAATTAACTTTATTAAAATGATATTAGAAAGGCAAGCTCTATATTAAATCCATCCTTAAAATATATTAATGCGTGTTATATATAAATAATAATTCGATGGGAAGATAAAATAATTTAATTGTTCAATTATAGAACCCGATCTTATTGCATTATATATATATATATATTTAATAAAAAAAAGAGATTTAAATAATATATTTATAAACTAAAGTAGTATATTTATATATTATTTCAACTCTAGTTAAAGTTAATTTTTTATGCTAATTCCGAAAACCTGATTAATTTATAAAAAAAAGATATAAAATTTGCATATACATATAATTTAATATAAAGCTCGTTTTTAATATATTACAATTTTTCATATAGTTATTAATCTTTCTTATATTACCTGTCTTTCAGTTTCGTGTATGAAGCGCACAAACGTAACTGTCATCTTTATTTTATACTGCTTTTATTTTATGTTCTATTCCTTGTAAGCACCACTTCTAATAGTAGCATCTGTCAACCAATATAATGCTATTTGGAATGACAACATTGAATGTAAATGTATATATAGGTATTACTGCCCAGGTAGAACGTAATTTTAGAATTAGTTTTTATATAAGCCCATTTGTTCCATAGAAATCTGTATCTTTAACTTTTGTTTATATATGATACAATAATATTGTATTGTTTAGACTGCAGTATTACTATGGTATTATCCGCTTTTTCCAGGAACAATTTATAAATCGATTTTACTACATTTGGAAGGTTTTGTATATCTGTCTAGTGTAGTTTTTTTTAGACAATATTAATTTTCTTTTATACAGAATAATCTATTTTTATTTTTTAACTTAGAAACATATCTACACTTATGAATACCATGGATTTGCACATCTAAAATATTTTGTGATTGCATCTTCTATCTTGCATATTGATATCACATATCAGAAGTTTTGTATCACTGTGTTTTTTGATATTAGAATAAGTATTGTACGATACTGTTTTATAACATTACTACTACTATCTATGATGTTAGGAAAGCTATTGAGATATATGCATTTACTATTTGTTCGAGCATTTACTGCCAACGACAAGTTCGACCAATGTTCCCACAAATATTGGGCTAATATTTTGTCTCAGTACTTCTGTTCTGCCTGGGTAATACTGTTTCAATATCAGTAAATACTAAAAGTAAACATATATATGTATCTCGGATCGGCGAAAAAATTGCTAATGAGTTAATATGGCAACATTTTTGGTAAATGTACATCTTAAACGCATATTTAACAAACTGATGCAAATTATGATCCCAATGTAACAAAGTATTATTAATCGTATTAATCTTCTTTCTCTAAGTTAATCATTTGCAAATAGCATCCTATAATATTTACTACGTATTGCCGTATTTGTACGGTAAATGGTGGTACTTTTATAAAATGAACATTAGTGCGAACGAATATAAAATACCTGTTTTAGTAGGTATGTTAATTAAAATCTCTGAAATGACGTCGACTGAATTAAAAATATTACTGCCAATTTATAGACATTCAACAAACGTTCCTTTCATTCCTATATTAAATTTTGCATTTTACTTTAATGAAGCGTCGCGATAGGTAGTTTCTCTAGTTGATAGTCCTTTATTTATTTTGAGCAAGCATTGTAACATTTACAAATGTGGATAAATAATTAACACATTTCCAGTGATAGTATAATTTGATATTTAATGCTGAAAAACAGTATAACTGTTCATAATAGATGATAAATAATAAAAAAAAAACTTAATCACGAACATTATAATGAATGTACTTTGTAATTCTGTGAAAAGAAAGAAATGTTCTAATTCAACCAGCATTAAATGACAAACATTCTTAATATGATTATAAATAAAAGGAGCCGTAATAATAAAATAGATAACCACAAAATTTGTTGTAATAAAATAATGTTTAATGTAGTCAAAGTTTGAGGGGTGATTGTTAATTTGTAATAATTATTTCAGTAGTAAATCAGATACAAAAATAATAAATAAAAATGTAATAAAAACCGGTACTTGCTTTTTTGAGTGTTCACTTGTCAATATACATATAATATACATATACTTACATACAAAAGAGTAAGATAACCAATTTATTATATTGAAAACTTTATTTACGATTCATTCAGTTTGATAAAAAAAAAATGAAACTATTAGTCAATGGTAACTAATTATGATGGTGGTGATGATGATTATCATCATCTTTATCATGATCATTTTTTATGTTTACATGTACGTTTAACTTATTCTATGATTACTTACACATTCATATAACTGATTGAGATATTTGTAGATAAAGGAAAAGGAGGAATTCTGTATATACTCTACGCAACGTTAGCGAAAAAGTAACGTTATGTTCTTGTGAACAAAATTTACAAATTCAGTTTAAACTTTTTTACGTAATTAAAAATGAATAAGAATCTACTGAATTCAACCATAAACCGGTGGCTCTTCATTACTACATTGAATGATCTCTTCGTTGAAGCATGAGGCTCGTGCCTCTGCCAATTTACAATTTGCCAATTTGTTTACCAATGGTAAACCGTATATGTGGAAGGAATCTGTTAGCATTTGCTTGTGCTCACTGGGTGCAAGGAAATCTCTATCCTTGTTTAAAATTAACGCTAAACTTCCAGCTGCAAGAAGATATTTTTTTATACTGAATGCATTGTAAAGCAGCGTATATGTATTAAGGTGTGGCGGTTTCATTTATTAATGTGTATTTTGTTGATCGTTATATACGATCGAACTTTTACGTACGGTTATCTAACGGTGAACAGGAGCAATTCGGGCTTAAAGTGAACTCGACGACTCGGGCACGAAGACGTTGAACTTCTCGGGAATGCAAGTCCAGCAACAGTCTCACTTTGCGCAATCGTCTGATTGCTACTTTAGCCGCGCTACTTGCCGAACAATAGATACTACTGATATCTGACGGTAACTTGTCCATGCATATAGGACAAGATTGTTTCGCTCCTGTTGGCGCTAAAAATAATATGTAACGTGAAATACAATAATTGTACATGTAACTGTTGTAGATTGTAAAATACATTCGCTTACATGGAATGTTTGTTTCGGTGATTATTGTAGTGTTTTTTATTTCGATGTCCGGCTCCACCTATAAGAAATTGTTTGTTTCAATCATTCGTCAAATTTCCTTTTTACCATTTCTTGTATTTCCAATGAATAATTCACGCGTGTTGCATTACTAATAATATTCTTTTAAAAAAACTATTTGTATGTTTGTAGATTCTTTTAAATCATTCAGGAAGCTTCAAATGTACCACTGAAGATTCTTCATCCTCTGGTTGCATAGTCGGTATAGTCTGGTCTTCTGTCATAAATGTCGGTGTCAAATCGGACAATCCGTTGGTGGTGATAGCGGTTTCCGTTTTGTAATCATAATTATCTGGTTTTACATAAACCGAAATCGGTCCCTCGATTCCGTCAGGGGTTTTTAGTTCATAGTTGACGTTAAAAAAGGGAGAATTCGCTAAGCTTGCAGCAAATGAATTTTGTAGTTTCACGTCAGCCAGTACATTTGGTGTTGCTTGCTCGTCAACTGGTTCCGCGCTACTACAAATTGAAGCGATTTTGTAATTCTGAAAGCATTTATAATTTAAATTGTTACTGCATTATCGTTCTCTCTTTCGGTTGCATCTCTTTAGTTCTGGAGCGTTAAAGATAAGTATTAAGAACTTACAGCGGAAACAATGAGCTCTTGTTGATAATAATCGTAAAGCTTTACGTTCGCCGATTCAAGACGATCAACAACGTATTCTCTTATTATTTTGAATGCGATACAAGTTTTTTGGCCAGTTAGTTTATCAAAATAAATGGTCAGGATATCTTGGTCCTCTTCAAAGCGTTTCACTTCTGTAATTTAAGAATTAACTTCAACCGATGTATCATTGTTATTGTTGGTTTCATTTCTAACGAAAGGTGCAATGAATTTACTTGAAGATGAGTCTAATAATGAGTGCAGGCTCGCTCGGTCAGGCACGTAGCCACTTATCATTCCAATTTCAAGCAAAGCCATATTGCTCTCCTCGTCTGGCATTTTATATCGAGCACAGATTGTTATCTCTTGCAACGAGCATTCGTTTTCGTAGGCAACGGAGTGAGTTCCAACCGAAAGGTCGAAAGCTTCTGAACCGGTAGCATGCGCAACGTTGTATTTAAGATTGCTCTAAAATTGACACACAGTGAATATATAATTCGTAACGAAAAAGGAATTGCTATTAATTCTGTAAAGGATAAGTGATGAATTATTCGTGAAATTTCGATGAATCCCGTAATAGAAATAAAAATATTTGTCTTACCTGTACTAATACGCAACCTTCACCTTGAACAAAAACTTCTACATTGGTTGGTAGAATGGGTAAACGAATTTGCTTGAGGATCATACGGGTATCGGTGTTCAGTCCCAAAATATAATCCACTTCTTTTGCGGTGACAAGAACAGATAAATCAGTGGTACCATGGTTTACAGCCATAGCATATTTTGTAAGGGCTTCTAATCCAAGGACAGTGTCCTGAGTGGACGTGAATCCTCCTTCGGCATTCCTTTGCTTTGATATCCAACGAACAGCCTTCAAGGCCATGACTATGTTCTCTTCTCCACCTAATTTCACTAACGTGAGAATCATATATGCGGTCATCTCGATACTTAAACCGATCGAAGGCTTAAGTTTATCCTCCCACCACATTAAGTTCTACAATGTTACAAAATTTCGTATCAGAAATTGAAAATATAATTTTGTAATTCTATATGAATCATTTTAGACGTTGCTAAATCCACAAGCGAGCATTATAACTTCATGATAACAACTAGTATGGATTGACTAAGCTTAAAGTATAAAAAGTTTAACTTTAAATATTCGATCCACTAATCTCGTAGATTAATTCATATATTATTACTTTTTTATACTTCGTTCGATAAGAATAAATAGGAAATATAAACGTTATTGCACTCTATTTATATGTGAATGAATAGGGCAGAGTCGTTCCTGAACATCAGCGCTTGAGAAATAAGGACAGAGTTATTGCGTTCGTTTAGGTTCCCTACCAATTCTCGCTGAACGAAGTGTCCATAATGAGTTACTTATGTATTTATTCGCACATTATGATGGGTGGCTAGTTTCAATAAGGATTTCATGGTGGAATCAGCCCTCGGGTCCTCAATCAGCGCTAATGCATACATAGTAAGAACTGTAGGGTATAACCCGTCGCTTTCACTGGTTATTCCCTTCTCCATACAATTTAAGGCGTTATCGACAAGAAGCGGTGGTAAAGAAACGCCAGACTCCAACAAAGAAATTAGAATGTATGCGGTCAATGCTGACGATGAACCGCCGTATTCTTGGAGGCCGCCCTGAAATACAATTTATAGGGATTAACAAATTGTAAGACATTTGCGCAGTTAAAAATTTGTATCGTCGTCGTTTAATAAACCTTCATGTTTTTGTGGAAAACGGTGCCTATTACAGGGAAACAACCGTTCTCCAGCTGTTTCTCCATGATCCATTTAGCGGACAGCTCTAGATCGCGTTCATCGATATGAATTAAACTTTGAGCCTGAGCGAACGATTTCAATACGAATGCAGTTAACCATATGGAGCTTACACCTGTTATAAACGCTCCATACGAGCCATCCGCGTGTCTATAATTCAGCTCTTTCTGATATCCTAAAACCAATATAAAACAATAACGATCGGTGCTGTTTAATCGATCTTCCCGCGTGAAATTTTAGAGCAGTGTTTTAAAAATCGTACCTTTCTCCATATTCTTAATCGCTTTCGATCTGAGCACCGAATTCTCGATTCCGATCACATCCAGATATTTAATCACGTGAATATTCGGGACAAACAATACCATGTTCTGTTCACCGCAACCTTGCGGTAACTGTACCAGTTTGTCTAAATTTTCAAGAGCAGGACCTAAAATATCTCCTATTAAATTCACGTACGCCCTTCCGCTGTCCGGTACGGCATCCATAGACAATGATAATTCCCATGTGAACGCGGAATCGTCGCTGAAGTTCATCGGACAAATAAGTACTGAGTTTGTTACCTCCACCGGGAAACCCTCCGGTAGAATTAAGATGGGTTTCACGATTATGTCCCTTGTATGTGAATAAAGTTGAATAATAACTTTTATTAAACAACGTTAAATACAGTAATATCTTATTTATTGTAAGAATCTACTTGTAGGTATAGGCCCTACACGATAAAGTTGATTGCGAGTCAAACCTCGCAACCAGCCTCATCCTGTAAGGCCCCTTTAGGCTCGATGCCGATGAACTACTTTTTCACCCACAATCGTGTACGCATTTCTTTGTTTTTCCACCTAAACTCAACCGAGACGAATGTGCGATCGTGCCGCAAAAAGTCACTCATCTGCATCAGGCCTTACTCGGACTTCGTAGTAAAATGCATTTACTGCTATATATCTAATTTGCTCTTAATTACCGTGTAAATATCAAAGTTTCCGGTCCGCATGGCTCAGGATAATCAGTATCTATAAAAGCAGTCACCGTTATGTTAACTTCTCCGATCACGCGTGGCTTGAGAACGTATTTGTGAACAATATTGTCTCGTGGTTTTACGCAGAATGATGCGATCGGACTTGACAAATGCAAATCAATTCCTTTCACCTCTTCCAGTTTAATTTTCACCTACGTATTAATAAGTAGAACAAATTATAACTCGGTAATTACTATGTTTGTTTTTAACATACTCACAGGTAAATCGTGTTGCATGTAGTTGAAGAGAGAGACCTTTAAATGCAACATCTCTCCGCGTTTTACGCTGTACGGTAAACTATAGTCGAGGAAGAATAGTTGAAACGCTGTTATAGTAGTCGGGGGTGCTATTCCCAGACCGTGGACCGGCGAAATACACGTTGTATAGCCAACCCAATCGGTGATAGTGTGCGGAAGTATACGTTCTATTGTTACTTTACCTTCTTTTCTATGAAAAATAATCCAATATTTAGATATTTGATTTCACATATCCGATTTAAATAGTGCAGATCATTTAGTTAAATCGTAATTAAAAAGAAGGAACATTTCGGGGTATTAAAGACAGCATATAAGAAATTCGATCGTACCCGGTAGGTACTAATTCCCATAACCATGTCTCTGGAAAGTATGATCTAAGAGTAGCGCTTTGATCCGGAAGCTGGTCAATGTATCCTACTCCTGGATCCATTGCGGCAGCAGCGACAGCGTAATTTACTGTTGAAAGAGTAAAAAGCTTTTGTATTATATACCGAATATCCATAAATGCATATATATGTTCCATATAAAGAAGTAGGGGTGGATCAAAATGGAGAGAACTTTTGTTATTTATAATTATACATTTTATAATATATAATTTTGAAATATATAATTTGTTAATACTTAATTTGCTAAAGTAATTTCAATTATTTAAGCTGTAAAGAAGGTTCAAACATGTATGCACTCTTACATATTCTGTCTCTTTCAACAAAAAAGGTTTCTGGGTTCACCCCTGAAATTGGCTAAATTGATAAAATCTTCAAAAATTGTGTTTTTTAAATCTGTCTCGCAAGAGATTATGGGAAACAACTGTGGTAATTTGCGTGTTTTGTTATTCAAGATTAAATTCATTAATACGTACAAACTGTATCATCAATGGCTGAAAAACTTTCGCTATGCAGCGTTCTATGTACTTCAGACAGCGCTGTATGTTCTTGGAACAGCCATGGGCACGGTCGTGTCGCTAGCACCAAATCGCTCATTACGATTACTCCGAAGTCCTACGAAAAATGAAAATTGGATTATAAACAAGAAAATGGAAAAATCGAACGTTTACGTAACAATATCGTACTGCAAAAGCTTGCATGGCATCTACATAATCGATCATTCTGTCGTACGTTATCGTTTGCCTCCTTCGTCTCATGAATTGTGGAAAATGATCGAACTCTTCGTTTGTTCCCTCCAGTAACGTTGCTGCATCATCGTGCACCACAAAATGTACGTTAATTTGCGCAATATCGTTAAATAGAAACGGATAAGAGGCACCGGATTAAAAACCTACATTTGCAATCGAACCAGGAGTTGTGAGGAAACTTTGGCTTTGGATGAAGTCTTGTCAACTGATCGAACGTTAGATTGGCATTGATCAGATTCGATTTCGATTTGCCTAAGAACAAGGTTGACTTGTCCATGGCAGAAATTCCGCAGAGAGACCAAGGAGCAGCTTCCACGTGAAACTGAGTGGTAGATCCTGGCGTTTGTTCATCGGTATGCCATGCGGATTTCACTTTGTTCTCGAAACAGTGACCAACTTCGATCGTATAGGTGGTCGCAACAATTTCACCATCTGATCGTATATAATAAAGCAGCAATTTCGAAATTGGAGCCATGCTTGGTGTAACTTTAACGCTTAAGGGGAATCTAGTTGAAAAGAATATTGTACACGTACATATATCAATATGAATTTCAAGGAGAATAGAAAGAATGGTTGTTATCAAACAATTTAGAAGTTGTTAAATGAGCGAATCAGAAAGCTTACCTGTGCACCACGGAATTTTCATCAGTTTTGTTAGCCGAAGATTCAACAGTACCCAATAAGTTACGAAATTCGAAGTAATTTAATACTGACTCTTGACTGGGCTTGTGCTTCACGTGTCCATATATTAAGATGCCTCCTTTGGAATTGATCGAATAATGGAATGAAATGGATTCGTTCATGCCAGGAGTTATTGTGTACATAACGTTAAAGGAGTATTTTTCGCCACACACGATTGGTTGATTTCCTCGAGCTACCGTTAAATAACTATCGGACGGAGAATACCAAGGATTTACATTGATAGAAGCTGATGGTTGATTCATGAGAACCTAAAAGAAATCACCCATAAAGTTCAAAAGCATTTATTATAAAGTTGAACATCTGAAAACTTCAAAATTCAAGTGTTGATTTAATTGTTCAAACCCTTTATAATTGTTAGCATTAATTATCAACGTTACCCACCTTCCAACGTTGGTCCGGTGAATAAAATTTGGTCGGATAATCAACGGCAGTGGCGACGAAACTTAACAAAACGATATTTTTATGCTGCGGCGGCACGACAAAATCCACGAAACCGTCGATGGATGACATAAAGTCACGACATTCCACGACATCGTTTTTCCAGTCGATCTTTCCACGTACTTTCAGACAAACCTGAATCTTTTCGTACGGAGCTGGCGTATTGTCGTATCGCAAAACTCGTAACTGTCGTACAAAAATATAAGTGTAATTAACCGAAGCAATTACAGTAAACTCCCGATTATCCGATTCTTCTTTAACCGGCCTCCGTTTCGATCGACCATATTTTTGTTGGCATGAAAACGGTTGACCAGCGGAAGAATTATTGTCACATTTTATCATATATGTACTTTCTATCATGGTTTAACCAGTCTTTCTCTCGTTAATTTCATTTTCTATTCATACTAAATGTTTAAGTACAAGATTATTCCAGATAGGGAAGCTTGTGTTGTAACATTGTTAGATTAATCGGTCAATCGTTTATCTGGTTAGAGGCCCAGTCGCATAGGAATCAGTTAAGCGAGACTATACTGTATTATAAATGAATAATTTGTAACAAAATTAACTTTTCCATGGTAAGGTAAGCCCAGCTTGAAGTATTTAGGTATATAATGTTCGTATTCTAACTCCAAAGCCTGGTGCATCACTACTGTTCGACTGATAGTGGTTTCCACGACACCGGTTCCAGCTTCCGTGAACTCCGCCATAAGGACGATATTATTCGGATCTGCTTTCCAATGGGCCAACCCAAGAACCGTTCCAGAAAGGGTGAATTCGGTGCAACCGTCTGGTTTATTGAGCTGAAATGTTTATTTTATACCCTTAAGGTATACTTTCTCGTTTCGATAATTAAGATGATAGTCAAGATGCCTTGCATACTTCCGTTTCGTAACGTATCGCCGGAAGATTGGGCTTCCTTCTCCAGCTGGGTGTTTGTGGTGTTAATTTCAATAATAGAGTGCCTTTCACAGGTTTACCATAGCTATATCTGTAATTATAATTCGTTATTTATTTTCGATATAAAGCGGAGTTGAAATGGAACACTAGAAGGATACAACAACGATACCTGACACAAATGTTCCAGGTCACATTCTCTACGTCCATAAGAATATATTGGGGTGCATTGATCACTATTTGAAATCTTGGTAGTACGTATTTCTCCACTTCGAACGTAGTGGTATGAAGCAGGTGCGAATACGATCTCTTCTTCTGTACTTCTATCTGCCATGTTCCCTGTTACGCACATGTTTGTTCGTATCCGATTAACATATCATAAAATTTGCATAAAATTGTTTATATTAATAAAGGAGAACTTTATAGTCTTATCATTCTAAACAGTATTGAAATAACAAACAGTTATAAATACTTTATTCCTTGATGACTTTTTTTAATATCACCTAATTTTTATTTTCTAAACACAGATTTTTTTACACTATGTTCGTATCTAATTATCTTTTTTTTCTAAATAAAAATAACATTTCAATTTTACCGAGCTCGGTTCAGGAGACAGAGGAAATAATAACTGAGCCATCCCATTCTCAGTGCTCACGTTCGTCCATTGCGCTACTCTCACCCCTGATGGATTTTCAATCCAAACTTTTGGAATCTGTAAACATTCCAAAAGCATTCAAATTTTATCAGTGTTAAGAATACATAGTGATTTGAAAGGATCGTTAAATCTGCATTGGAATTAACAGAAATCTTTTATAAACCGACGACTTACCGATCTCTTCCAAGGCTTTAGATCATGCTTAAGCATAAGAATCCTAATGTTAACATCCTGACCAGCTTTGTAAACCGATTTATCGGTCTCCACGAAGGAGAGCAAAGAGTCGTGTTCGATTCTGACATGCTTCTCCGATTGCACCGTGTAATTAGGATATTTATCGAATTTGATTTTCAGTCGGAGAGTTCCGCCCTTATATATCGTTGTAGGTACTGTTAACGGTAGACATGTTTCCGTGCCTATAAAGAATCAAAGTATCCGTAAATAAAAATCGTGGATCACGTTAAAAGAAGGAACTGCAAACTTCAATACAATATTATGTATAAAATAGTCCGATTATTGGTTCTCAACATTAATTTCAGAAATATGATATAAATGATCTATTATGGTATGATTGTTATTTTCTTGTGTTTGATCAATTCTCTACGATGTATAGTGCCATAAAGGATGTCCTTAATCGATAAATTACTATACCAAGAACTTCGTTTAACCGCACGTCGTTTTAACTAATTGTGCTTGCCACAATTGCATTCGCGCTATAAGTGATCATAAATACTAATTTCCTTACAAATATATGTTATTAATGTTTATTCAATGACAAACTCTATCTAATATTCCATATATTGCCGATGGTGCTTTTTTTATTTTGTTTATAAATTTCGATCGCGGTCTGATATAACGACCGCAACACTTCTGATTTATTGGAAGATGATACTAAATAAAGAATTGAAGAGGCTTCTTTGCTGTGGAGTATATTTGTTCGCCGAAATTGAACCTTGATTAAAACAAAACGGTCAATATTCATTGTTCACCCTGCGTATAATAATATAAATGGGTTTCCTATGTATTCCAGCGATTGCTTATTTCCTCTCCAGAGAGGGAGTCGGCCAATTTAGTTCCCCTGCAGGAAGCGACGACAATTTCAATTTACGATTTGTTTAAAGAGCCTGACACGAAACGAAAAGACAGATGGAGATGCGTGTAAAACAAAGACGACGGGGAAATAAATTTTCGAAACAAGTAATAACATTGTTCGAAGCAGTTGTAAATGTATGCAATGTCGATAAACAATTTTGCAACATACCACTCAAAAATACTTTCTTTAAAAAGTAATTAATTTAAAATGTTTTCTGTTAATAAAAATGTTACAGTAAGAGAATACTGATTATCGGTTATTCGAAGGTTTAATTGTCTAAATATAAAACCAGGCTTACAGCTATGGTACCATAAATTTGGAGCTGGCACAATTTCTGTATTTTAAAATCATGTATTCTCGATTAAAATACTCAGAATTTAGCATTAAGTACCTTGGATGGCAGACTTTATATTTCATTTGTCGGAATTTCTTATCAAATACCAATATACGAATGCTAATATTTCTTATAAACATAAACATGATAATGTCAAAGTTCTAGATTCAACCGTGAACTAGGAAACTACCGCGATAGTAATCAAATATATTAATAAAATTAAGATAAAATATTAATATTATAAAGATTGTCGTATGAGAAAGCATCAAGCAATATGAAAGCATTAACCCTAGGTTCATAAAGATCCATGGGAGATACACTATTCATAAACATTCGTTTCTCAAGCGAACATATTATATTTTTGTTTTATAGGAGACAAGGCGCTTTAAATCTGAAAAATTGTTTATTAATCATTAATTCCCTGAAACAAAAATGAACACAGTAGTTATTCTGAACAATCGAAGTTCATCTTTCTATCTCTTTCACTTTAAAAGTTACAAGTGTTTACGTATTTCGCGCGGTCTGTTATACGAATGTTTATGAATCTAGGGTTAAACTCAATCCGTTATTGGATAAAATTATAGCTACATTAATCATTCTTTTTTAATTCCACGAATTATTATTACTTCACGTTTTATATCATTTCACGTTTTCTTTAAAAGTCATTGCTGTTCTTGCATCATTTTTCTTTTTTTAAAGAATTTTATTGAGTTATACTTCTATTTACCTGTCGTTATGGTAACATTGGTGCTAGCCAACACTTCCTCTGTCTCTGGTAGTAACGGAGACAGTAGATCGAGAACAACATGAGCAGGCAGCTCTAAATTGTGCAAAGACAAACATGCAGTTTCAGTTTCATCGGCTAACAATTTTTCCGGAGCTGTGAACACAAATCCCCTAAAAACAGAGCAAGATTGATCCAAATGCACGATGAACATGTTCTGAAGTTATACGTTATTCCAGAAGCTACAGTGGCTCCAAAAAGTATTCGCACACTGTATTATAAGGAAATTCATCTACTTCTGAAATTCTGATTTCAATGAAACTTTATGTGTGTACAGAGCATGGTGTGTCCTGCGTGGAGCACATTTTTTGGCGGCAAAATATCTTTTAAGGGGGCTGCTAACGAATCTCAAAGTTTCAACAATTTTTCACGATTTGAATACAAGCTTTTCTGTGTTCTTTTTTTATGACAGAGCGATAGAGTATTGAAAATTGAACATTTTCTATTTGAAAGATTTTGCTTCTTCAAGTACCATTATAAAGTTATCTTTAAAAAATGAGGGAAAACTCAGAAACTTTAACGCTGGTTTCACCTCTTTAAAATGACATTTAGATGAAAAGAAGAGATTAATTCATACGTATACTATTGCGATCTACATACCCACAAAGTTTTATCAAATACTTCTAACAGACTCAGAATTTCAGGGTTAAACGAATTTATTTGTGACATGGTGTACGAATACTTTTTGGAGCCACTGTATATTCGCGAACACGTTCAACACTATTCCTACCACGACTGATCAAATGACCGTTTTTAAAATTTCGATTAGAATTTCAGATATACAACGTTATTGAATCGCCTTTAAACTTTAAACTTTTCCTCAAATATACGTATAATAATAATATAATTTTTCAATATTCACTTCTTTTTTCATTGTTTATTTTCTAAGCAAAGTTTGTAGTCTGTCTTACGTGGAAATGTCACGGTAGAAGTAGGTATACGTGAAGTGTCGGTAGGAATAGTGTTAACACCAGATTTACGGACGTTTTTTGTATATCTTGTTTTTAATATACATATAATTAAAAAATATGGGGATACATTATACAGAATTTTAAATTGCAATGCCGAGAGGGAAATAAATTAGGGTGTATTCACTTTGTCAATAAAAGTCAACAAAAATTGCTAAGAATAATAGTAATTATCTTTGCAACTCTTGCTCGTGAAATCTGAAATCCGTCAAATTGACGAATCCCGTAAACCTAGTGTTAATAAGCAGACATAATATAATTTCTCGCAAAAAGTTATGAAAAAATAATAGAGAGTAACTTTCTCAAAAGTTTCGAGATTTGCATTCTACGTACACATTTGTGGCTAAGATTGTTTATATCAAGCGACATGTTATGCTTATTGTGTTCGTGAACAATGACTAATCTACTTGATTCAAAAAGAAACACAGAATAATGTACTTTATCGCATTTTAATCGTATGTGTATACAGTCGAAGCAAATTTTCAAACTGGATCTTCTCGAAAACTAAGCCTCAAACGAGAAAAAGTTATTACATATTTTTTTCCGTATTCTTTTTGGTGAGAAAACCACAAAACGTGATGCCCGCTTGTGCGTATCTTTTAGAGACACCCTGTGTATATGTATACAAAGAACACGTATAATATTTTTTATATACGGTTGAAATAGATTATCAACATCTAATAGATCTGCTAGAAAGTCTTCTTAGTTTTGTAATCTTGTCCTAATCTCTTTAACTATCATTTTAAGTTCGGTCAGCTATAACAATTACCGGTGTACAATTGAACCAGCTTCAGAGCAGTATAAAAACCCCACTGAACAAGCAAGAAGCACCACAAACATGAATTTATCCATCATATATGATAATATGACTGATCAAAATTTATTCTGGATAAACTGTATCTGCGAACATGCTTAACAAGCTAATCGAAACTTGAACTGTTCTTCGATTAAATACTGAATAATATCGTTTCTTCTGCAATCAAAATTGAAAGAACGTTCTGAAAATGTGCCGATACACGTAGCTGTAGGCTGTACGCAAACTGAAAGCATGGTATTCGTCCAGTCCCTCTTATTAACCCCCCGGAATCTGTAAGGAGAAGGGTTAAGCGTGTCACTGATACCGATTAGAACACGATGAGCGTTTGATTCTTTTTCTTCTGTTTTGCTTCATCCAACTTCGACGCACTTGTTTGTATTTAAAATAACTAACTGATTATATCCTTCAAAGAGGAAGCGATGTATTTCATAACGATAAATTAAATTTATCGATGTTTTTTGTATAAAAATCTTAAACTTTATGTAATCTTTACATTATGTTTTATTAACTGATGAAATAGTTTGTAAGTAATATTTTAATGAAATTATATTGATATGTTATATTAATTAATACATTAGAAATTGGATTAATACTATGTAATTTATGATACCGATTACTTATGCTTGAACACCCTAAGTATAACTTTCTTATACGTCTTAGTTTCAGTTAACTCTACTTTATTATAGAATATGTTCTGTTAATTTCAGTTATATCAATTACTCCTAAATTAATAAAACTACTGAATTAACCCCATCAGCTATATCTGCCGATAACAGATTTTCGAAATATAATAGCTAGTAAAAAATAATAAATCTGAACAGATCTGACATCAAAATCGCATTCATCTGTAGTATCATTTTACATCGATTCTGATACTCGATCTATTACTAAACTTTGGCATAAATTGACATCAGTTTTCGCCTAATTTTTGGTATTCTTTTTTAACCAATTTGATGTCATTTATGCCACAAAAAGTACATGATATGTTTTTGATTCGTGATACAAACCTTTGTGTGGTATTGCTGCTAGGGTGGCACGAAAGCTACATATTAATCTGATGTCAATTTGGCAACATGTTGGTAAAAAGGTTTATAGGATGTATTTCGAAAATGCAATCGGCAGATGTGGCTGGCGGTATACATACAAATTTCGAAAATTTCTTAGTACTTTCATATCTTTCTCGGCAAATTCATTAGGTTTTCATTTCTTAGATAAAAAATAATACTTGTATTGCGCTTTTAGTATTACATAAGCTTAAACTTTGTTATATGATTTGCTAATTATTGTGTTTAATAAAAATTATTACTATATTGCTAAAAATATATAAAATTCTAGGGATATTTAAATATCGTTACGTTACTGCCGTAATAGATTATGAGCTATACTTTATTCACTTTATTTGAAAGTCGAATGGAATACTGAGAAGTGAGCGTTACTGTTATACACTAGTTGACACTAGTAATATAAAGAACATTATATTGTTTATATAAATTTTTCTGTACTATATCATGAAGTAATTCATATTAACTTTGAGCGATAGAAAGTTTTAAAATGTGTACATCATATAAACACGTATAAGAACAGTATTTGTGTAACAATTCATAAAGAAGGTTAAACCACTTGTCAAACTTTCAAAACTACAAATATTGTGTGAACTCTTGAAGGTGTAAAAATGTCTTTTTTACGTGGATCGACGAATTTTGTTTGGTGTACGACCAGTGTTCTTGGTAAAGGTGCAACTGGAGCTGTTTTTCAAGGGGTAAATAAAAATAATGGGGAACCTGTCGCGGTTAAGACATTTAATCAGCTGAGTCATATGCGTCCACATGATGTACAGATGCGAGAATTTGAAGTCCTTAAAAAAGTAAATCATGAAAATATTGTACAACTGTTAGCAATTGAAGAGGAACAAGATGGTCGTGGCACAGTAATTGTCATGGAACTTTGTACCGGAGGCAGCCTTTTCAATATCTTAGATGATCCAGAAAACACTTATGGATTAGCAGAAAGTGAATTTTTGTTAGTTTTAGAGCATTTAACAGCTGGAATGAAACATTTACGTGATAATAATTTAGTACACAGAGATTTAAAACCAGGTAGGAAATTATGTAACAAAAAAGTATAAACATACATTTTAAAATTTAAGAAGTACTTGGACTTATAAATTTTAAAGCTAAAGTTTTTTTTTAATGTTATTAGGTAATATCATGAAATTCATTGCGGATGATGGCAGTACAATTTATAAACTTACTGACTTTGGTGCTGCCAGAGAATTACAAGAAGATCAACAATTTATATCTTTATATGGTACAGAAGAATACTTACATCCAGATATATATGAACGAGCAGTTTTACGTAAACCTGTTGGAAAAACCTTTGGAGCAACTGTAGACTTATGGTCAATAGGTGTAACTTTTTATCATGTAGCTACAGGAAATTTACCTTTTAGACCATTTGGTGGTCGCAGAAATAAAGACACAATGTTTTATATCATTACAAAAAAAGCCTCTGGGGTTATATCAGGTGTACAAACTTCAGAAAATGGACCAATTGAATGGAATAGAGAATTGCCAATAAACTGTCAATTAAGTGCTGGCTTAAAAAAAATTGTAACTCCATTATTAGCTGGTTTATTGGAAGTTGATCCTCAAAAGATATGGAGTTTTGAGCGATTTTTTTCAGAAGTAACTGATACTCTTTGTAGAAAACGAATACATATATTTAACATACACAAAGGTAATCTAATAAAAGTTTTCTTACATCCTGAAGAAAAACTGACAGCACTTCAAGTACATATACAAGATCAGACTGATATTACATCACATGCTCAGATACTTCTTTTTGGAGATACATTCTTGACAAACATTATTGAAGAATCTACTCCTGGAAAGGGTTATCCAAATACTTCTGAAAGCAAGCCATTGATGTTGTTTTCTAAAGAAAATAATAATGTTGACTTACTTGTAGATGCAGAATTGCCTAAGTTCCCAGTATTTGCAAATTTAGTATCTGTTGAAAATGATGCTAGTCAAGCAAAAGTAGCTTGTTCAGTTGGCTATGTTTGCAAAAGAAGAATTGATAAACTAGTGTTATGTAGTAAATTATCAAAAGATGCAGTAGAGGTTTTCAGTGGGCTCGTTTCTACAGAACTTACAAGATTATTAGAGAAATGTCAACATACCAAAGAGTTTACAAAAGCTATAGAAGATACAGCTATAGCAATAGAAAGAAGTGAAAATCTTGCATGGCAAGTTTCTAGAAAACTTGGATGTCAAAATACTTTGGAAATAAAACATTGGAAGAAAGAATTGGATTTGAAAAGTAAAGAACTTTTGACTGAATTAGCTCCTGCAATAGTGCAACTTCATCAGAGGTAATTAACTTTTATTACTTGTTTTTCTATGACTAATAGAAACAATGTATTTTAAGTAGAAATATTTACATCATTTCAAACATAGATATGTCAAGGAAGGCAGTTTACGTGGTGAATGGGACAATATTATTCGAGGGTTGTGGTGTCCATGGGTTAACAAAGCAAGTCAAAAAGCAACAACTTTAGTTGATCGTTTACGAGATGGTTGGCAGCATTTATTACGAGACAGAGCTACTCGTAGTCTCACGTATAATGATGAACAATTTCACGTTCTAGAACGAATAAAGGTATTTTTCAAAATAAATATAATGTGTATGCAAAAAGATAACAGAATATAATGAAACGATTTTTATTTTTAATTTTTATTCATTTATTCTCAGGTTACATCAACAGGTCAAAGAATAAAGAATCTTCTTGAAACGTTCTGTATACCCTCTATGATAAGTCGATCTGAGTGTGTAGCTGATTGGTATAAAATGGCACAAACAGTTTTCCTACAAATTCAAATTTTAGACAAAGATGTAAATAATTATGAACATGTATTAGAGACATATTCATATCGTTTATCTCAAGAAAGTAAAGAACGTTACGAAAACTTTTTGCATTTAATAGACAGATTTCCAGAAAAATCAAAAATTATTGAGAAAACTAATTTACCTCCTCAAGAAAGTACAAAAAAGTGGAAAAATATTTGCGTTATACAAGAACGAATCGCAATGATTCTGTACCGAAATGGGTTATTTATAGATCAACTTGATCGTTTATCAGCACTTGATAGTTTGGAAGATACAGATGATTCGGAATATACATCGCTTTAGCAAAACTGCTTTTAATTTGTATTATCCTTTTAAGGAGAATAAGACTGACGTTATGTATAAATACAGAAAAATAATGTAAAATCTCTTTTATAGATTATATTTTTCAATAATATTTAACTCAATTAAAGATTAAACTCATCACATCTTGTTCAAATAAAAAATTTATTTAAAAGAATGCTATATACATATAAAAAGTATGTTTATTTTTGTTCTCTTCTGTAAAGATGGTATTATAAATTTTAATATACTGTAAATAGTAACATATTCAATCTATTTATTTTTGTGTTTGTAAATGTATTTGTACGTATAAAGCCAATAAATATGGATTGTACAGAGTTAATTGTACATATTAAACATTATAAAAAAATAATTTATTGTATTTTATTGCACTAATTTAATTTTGCAGTACTTAATAATTTTGTAATAAAAGACATGATATTTAGGTTTCTTTTGATAAGTATGTTCATATAATAAAAGAGTTATGTATTATAGTAGTGCCCACTCAGCTACAAATATTTCTTTTCCGCTCAGCTGTAACTTCATACCTCCATCAGTTCTTGAAACTGATTTTACTGTATGGTTGCATATTCTGAGCCTCCACATTATATTATTAATAGTATAAAATTAAATTCAAGTCCTTCATTGGTGATGAGGCACCTGGCTACTCATACACCGGTCAGTGCATTTTGCTGCAACAGAGCCGAAGAGTCAGAAAAAGGAAATTCCTAGAATGCAATGATTTCTTTCTCTCTATCCGATCCCGTAGTTATAATGGTAAAATTTTAAGTTAAGTTCTTGCAGCTAAACAGGTGCTACTGTGTATATACTAATTTACTTTACATGAGTTATTATTTATAATTATCTAAAATTTTCAATAAATCTTATTTACACATCCGAGTGATTTTTATTCTTTTCTATTAAATTTGTTAGTCGCTGTTTACATTTTTGTTCTTTATGCTGTTCTTGAATAGCATGGAAATGTTTCAGTAATTCAGAAAAATCAAATGTATCTTTAAAAGGTTTTGGATTAGATACTATTTTTGGAATCGATTTTGTCGGTGGAATTGCTGCTAAGCGTCTTTGTAAAGTTGCATATGCTTCACTTTGAGGAAGAATCATAAGTAGACCATACAGTGCATACACCAAAGCATCATTTTCTTCTCTTTCTAGAAGTTGTAATCTCAAATCTAAAATTTATCATATTTTTATAAATGTGATTTAATTACAGTAACAATTCAACATACTTACAAGTAAATATTGGTGATTCAATCAACTGTACTAATTTGTCTATTTCAATGAGAAATTCCACAGTTACTTCTATGTTTTCACTGTGTTTAGTTTAAGTTAAGTAATACTATGTACAAAATTAATGTTAAATGATGCATACTAAATAATTATATATAATAATAAAGGATACAATGACCGGATGATATTACAGGCATGTTCATAATGTTGTGATAAAAGGCATAAAGCTACAGTTGCAACAGGATTATGACACCAGGATACATACAAACATTTAAATAACTCGCAACTTTCCTGTAATAATAGACCAAATTTAAATCAATAATTAAGTATGAAAAGAATACAAAATATACTCACTAAAGAATCTAAATCTTTAAGTTTGTTTCGTAGATCAAATAGTTCGGAACTTGTCAATAATATAACATTTAAAGTTTGTATCATTGTACAGGCAAAACTTAAATTTGATTCCTCCAGTAATATTTTTGCTAATGTTTTATAAATATCTTCGGCACTTAATAAAACGCATAATTCTCTAATAATGAATGCTCCTCTCTCCTCTAGCAAATTCTTGTCTGTTGAAAATAGTCTTAATAGATTTACAATAAATTTTGTAAAGTATTTGTTTTGCATTTCAGCATTTGAATCCATAATAGCTGCTTCTGGCGATTTTGAACTAATTATTTCAGCCATTACAACTAGTGTTTGTTGTACTACTTCATCCGAATTATCACTCAAGGATTTCATTAAAATCAGGAATAAGTTTTCGATATGATTAAACATTTTATGGGGAATGTTTATGAACAAATGATGAATCCACTTTAAAACAGCAACTTTTGTTTGAACTGACATGTACATTAAGTGTTTTGTTAACACTTCAACAACACTACATAAATCTAAACTTTCAGCTAAAGAACAATTATGACTAGAATCTAAAAAGAATCATTTTTTTATATTATTTAGGTATTTTGTAACTTTATACAAAACTTTAAAAAAACAATTTTACCTTCTTGGATTTGAGCATCAGTTTTATTAATACTACTTAAAACTTGGGTATTTTCCATAGTAATCAATTTCATTAAGTTCATATTTACTTGTGTTGCAGTTTCTTTAATACTTTTTCTATTATCTCCATCATATGCTAAACATGGTAATACAGCTACAAGAATACCAGACATGTAAGGAAGCATAAGAGGACCTGATAATTGTACAAATTCCTTAATCCATGTAATTGCTGTTAACTGCAATAATTCATCTGTACTTTGCGCATGTGTAATTAAAATATTTATCATCCCAGGGAAATCTACTCTTCTAGGATTAGCTTTTATACTTCTTAAAAATTCCCCAAGTACAGTATCTGTAACCTTTTTAATTTCTGGCATTGGATCCTCTAATATTCTAAATAAACCATCAAGAATTTCAGGTAAAAATATAATAAAATCCATGTTAGGAACAGCATCTAAAACTGATACCCATGCTATTACAAATTGTCTACCAAATGGATTTTTGGTATAAATGCGTTCTCGTAATAAAGGCATAAATCCAACTAAATCAAATAAACCACTCTCTGTTACAATATCCTGAAACAATGCTTAAAATAAATATCTTCATATTATTTTATATGTTCTCTTTATATTTTAAAAGTATTACCTTCATTAATCTGTCAAGTAATTCAGTAGCATTTTTTACACTTTGTTCTGAATCACATGCTAATTTACTAAGTGCTGCAAAAATATCTGTAAACTGGGGAAGTACAGCACCTCTTGCTACTTTTACTACATTATATAGACTTTCACAAGCATAATATCTTACATGCAAATCAGAATCACAGAAACAAGCTAGAATAGGATGAATTAAGTCTTCTATATATTGACCAGTATCTTTTCCTAGTCCCACTGCTATTGCAGCTAAACCTATTAAACCACCTTTTCGTGTATGGGGGTTTTGGGATGTTGCAAGATCTAGACCTAATACTTTTAATAATCGTTTGATTTGAACGGTATTATTGTGCGCTGCAAATTCCTTTACCATTCTGAAATAAAATACGATCGACCACTGGCAGTAATAAAAATTATTTCATATTCTTCTATAGAAATAGAGAACACCAGTAAACAAAATATATAACCTTACTTTTCTATTTCTAGAGCAGCTGCTTTTCGTTTTTCATAAAGTTTGTCATTAAGAGAACGTACGCAAGCAGCGCTAAGTGGTGCGTAATCCCTTTCAGACATTATTTCTTAATGTCACGCTTTAAATTACAAAATACATTAAAATTATGCGACAAAATGACAATTCCGATCTTCAATGATCACTTGCTGTGATCATCTGTCATCACTTATAGCATGGATAAGATAAAAGAAAGACTTTACAACCTACTAAATTTTGATTGTTAGGAAGTTAGAGGATTACGAGATATTTTTAGTTACTTGTAACATTACCGATTCTAATTAGAATAAGATTACAATTACAGTCGAGAAATAAGAATAGAACAATCGTGCAATATATTTATTACCAAGCGTGACACGGTGGTAATTTAATTATTATCGTGCAGATATTTCTAGTATACTTCAGCAGTTCAGTAATTTGAGCCTGCCTGATTTTTCTAAATTCGATCTAATCATTTAGTCGTTTGTTTAGAAATAAATATAATTGTTATATTATGACTTTCTTCATTTTAATTATCACAGACGGTTTCTGGATAATAATTGCAAAGGTGCTCTTAATAGGATGATTGTCGACCTCTAAGTTACTAATAAAAATTTATAATTACGTAAATAGTCATTTGAAATTTTCATAAATAGCATTATAATATTTTCAATGTAATAGATTATAGAACATTGCAATAGATCGTCCTTAAGGGTTGAAGAAATTTTCGTATAAGTAATCGAATTTATTATCGATTATAAAAGTGGGAAATTTAAATTTCTACTACTTAAGAGAATAAAAGGATAAAATTATTTGTTATAAAGAAATATTTCTACAAATATACTTTATTCATTTTTTTGCTAATATTTGAGATTAAAGAAATTATGTTGTAAATAATAATGTTGGTATACGTATCATTTTTATACTGACAATACTGTATCATATTTTATTATGCGTTTATGCCGTTAAATTATTATGTTATCTAATAAGTTCATTTTATTTTTATGATTCATAATTACAATGAACGAAGAAAGTGTGTGGCAAGAATTATCAGAAATACTTGCTGATCCTCCAGAAGCAAGAGATAAGTGTTCACAGTGCAAGTAAGTGAACATATATGAATAGGTTATGTCTAAATAACTTTTATAAAAAAAAATTATAACCTTATATGTATTTTAAATTATATTAAAAAATTAAATGTTATATTAATACAGAAGACCAATTCCAGTATGTTGGTGTCCAGGATTACCAAAACATCCTGTAAATCCTGCATCAAAAATAATAATTTTACAGCATCCAGCGGAAGCAAAACGTTGTCTACGAACTGCACCCATGCTTGCTCTAGGTTTAGAACCTGGAAAATGTGCGATTTACAGGTAATTAACTTTAATTGATATGATTTAGTATAAATAATCAGAAGTAATCTGATTATATTTTTTACTTTAGAGGGAAAAAATTTCCACTTTCAAAACATGAAGGCTTAACAGAGATTTTAAATGATAAAAATACTATACTATTATATCCATCTTCAGATGCCATTGCAATTGATAAGTTAAATCCTGTTGGAATTAATGAACAAAAGCCATATAATCTTATTTTACTAGATGGAACTTGGCCGCAAGCAAAGGTAATATATTTCATAATGTGTGATTAATATATTGAAATGAATAAAATGAAAGCTGTTTCTATCTATTAGGCAATATATCATTCAAGTCCAGCACTATATGATTTAAAGGCATGTAAATTAATTGGAGTTCCAACAAGTGAATATGTTATTAGAACACAACCAACCGAAGGTTGTTTATCTACACTTGAAACTGGTGCATTTGCACTGTCCATTTTAGAAGGTGATCCAGAATTAAGAAATAAAATGCTTGGACCTTTACATTATCTTTGCAGGCAAGTTTTTAATAACATAACATTGCATTTTATAGAAATAATGATCATAGAAATTTTAGATTTCAATTAGAAAATGGTGCTGTAACTCATCAGAGTAAAGAATTTCTAATTAAACAAAAAGCTTATCCAAAGCTTATAGGACGAAGATTAGCTAAACAGTTACGTATGCTGCCAGAGGAATCTACATAACATTTTATTATTTGGTAGTTTAAAGCAATAAACCAAACAATATTACCTGCAAAGATATTATTTTATATATAATCTGTACATAGCTTTTATAAGCACATTTAAAAATTGTAAAAAGATGAATAAGATAAACCAATCGAATCTTTAATTTAAGAGTATATTTTTATAAATTACATCATGTTATTTAATATCTTTTGATAATATGTGAAAATCAAATTTAATATTTCCATGTTGTGGTACAAAGTTAAATGACCATGAAACAGTATTTTGTTGTGTAACATGTGTTATATCTCTAAATAAATGAACACCTTGTCTTGTAAATCGGTCCCATGATATCCGCTTTCCAGATTGCACTTCTGCAGTAGGACCCGATGATACTGTAATTTCGGAATCCAATTGCCAATCAACCCATAAAGCTACACCATTACACATTCCATTTCTAGATTAAGAAAAAAAAATTTAAGATATAAATACTGATTTATAATAACTATTAATATGAAAGTTAATGAAATCTTACGTCAAAATAGGTACAGTATCTGAAATATTTATACTTCCATATTCATTCAGATTTTGTGTTAAATCAAATTTTTTAATAATAAAAGGTAAACTTAATGCTTTAGCAGGGTATTCCCATAATGGTTGTGCTTCTACAGGGCTATCACTTTTTTCACTTGATACCTATAATATATAAAGATTCAATACATTGTCATATTTTTTAATTTATATTAATTTACCTGTATAAGTTTATCAAAAATAGATAAGTCGAAATCTTCACAAATTCCGAGCGGTGCCCGTATTTTATGCAAATCTTTAAACTCAACTATCACACCCATTATTGTTGCTGCAATTGGAATTCTTTGTATCCGAGATGAGTATTTTGAAGCTAGATACCAGAAATAAAGATTTTCCCATGGCACAATAGAAGTAATAAAATAAGGTTCGCCAAAAATTAAATTAATTGCATTTTCAGGAGGTAAATTATCAGCCGAGTCAATAATTTCTACTTTTTCTGAAAATCCATTTGTGTTGACAAACATTTCGATACATTTTCTGGATAAAAAGTTTGTCTCCAAGATAAATATTTTTTTTGCTCCTAATTTAATAGCTGTAAGACCTAGTAAACAACCATCTGAAAGACATAAACATACTGTATCTGTCGTAATTTTCTTTTCTAGTGCCCTAATGTATTTTTCATTTCTTGTGTGATCATTTAGCTGCCCTATACGAGTTCTGCAATAAGCTATATGAACATTGCAACTGCAAATAGGTCTTTCACAATCAGGTATTTCATTTCTAGAAATGAAATATAACATTATACTTACAAAATAACAAAAAGTAGCAAAGAATATAAAGTATTAAAATCATCTTACATTTTTCCATTTATTAACTGAAACCATAATGAATATTCATCATGATATCCAATTAAGCTAACTTCATTATTAGCTGTAATTACAGTTTCAACAGGTAAATAATAAATAGCTTGCATCCAATGATCTCTCCATGGTATTAAATCTGCTGTTTCTTTTAAACTAAAACCTTTTTCTTGGAACATTTTTGTACTAGGATGTTCCCAAACTGGTGCACAACTTAATAAAACCTACATGAAAACTTGTTAATAATGAAACTAAAATGTTTCTACAAATGATACTTACTTCATTTTTTACATCCATAACTAAATCCCACCACATAAAAATAGCATGTACAGTACCACATACAGTTGGTTTTACATGTAAGCAAGTTTTTTCATTATATAACAAAGGTGATTTACCAGAAAAATCAAACCTAGAATATTCATTTTATATTTTGTCTTTTCATATAATTACTTAATACTTAAATGATATAGATGTATATATGACACACATTTACCTAAATATAGGTTGAGGGGGTAACAAAGGTTTAAATGCATTGTAAGGAATTTGTGTTAATTGTATATCATGTATAGCAGCTGCTCCAGAACAAGATTTTATAGAATCTGGTGTATTTAACAAACATTTGTTTTTATCTTGAATTGAATGTATTGTATTCCATACACATATACTAGGGCTTTCCACTACTTGTGCCCAAATTGTAGCAGTATGTGGAATTACTATGCTATTTTCCTATCATAAAAAACCAGTTGTATTCTGTATTGTTATATAAAAGTAGACAAATTGAAGTTAAAAAATTTATACTTCAAGAAGATTTTCATGAGCATGACGAAATGTAGAAAGTGCCCCTTCTCCAATAAGTTCAGTATCAAATACTTCAGTAACTAAAATATTTGCTTTTTTAGTCATATCACCATTTTTTCCAATAGTCATTTTTGTAGAACGTTTGTGTATTAACTTAATCTTATTTTCAAAACCATTTTCTTGTATTATTTTAATTGCACAATTAGCCATTGGTGTGAAAGCCTAAAGAATACCCTTAAGGTTTCCAATTTGCAAATATGTAATATTCTTATTTAAACATGTAAATATAATAGTTTATAGAAAAAAATGAATCACCTCACAAGCTATAACATTATCTGCTCCACATTTAGCAGCCATCATTGATAACAAACCAGTACCAGTTCCTATATCAATTACATTAGCTTCCTCTCCATTTTGATGTTTTTGTTTAATTGCAGTTTTAAGAGCAATGTAATATTTTTGATTCTATAATTATAAATAAAATCTATAAATAAAGAAGCAAAAGATTATTTTAAAGCAATATAAAGTACAAAGTACTAACTCTTTCGTGATCATGTAACATATCAGCAAATGCTGATCTAGCAACTTCTTGATGATAATCATAATCTTCATCTTTTTCTTCCCAAGTAATAGTTCCAGTTAAGGGGTTTAAACATTGAGTAAAAATACTCATATTTCGCATACAAATTAACTTAATAAAACAACTTTTAAGCATATATCTTTCTTAACAAATTTAATTATAGGAATGTAAAATGTATTAATGGATATATGAATGTATTAATGAATACATGAATTATGTATTAAAAAGATCAATGTAATATAGAATTTCTATTATTTTTATTTAATTGCAACTTTATTTGTAAACATCAAATACAAACTAAGGTTGAAATTAGAAATAAATTGCAGTATATTAAAAGGCTGAATAGAACTGTGCTAAAAATTAGGTATAAATTATGAGTAATGAAATGGATTGAACAGAACAAAATCAATAATTGTGTAGTAAAAGAAACTTTACTGATTTCGATGTTATGACAAGTACTACAAACTACAGCACGTGCAATTGTATATATTATATTATACGAATACACACGTAATAGATGAATAACTGACATATTTTACTGTCACTTCCTACTGTATCAATAGAGCAGATAATTTAAAAAATATTATTTAATTCTAATTTAAATAACAAGGATAGTATTGTATCTCGTATATTAACAAAAATTGGTTTGAATACTTATATTTCTTGTTTAATAATATAAATCACTCAACTGAATAACTTCAAATTATACACTTCAATATTTTATATCATAAATTTTGATTAAATATATATTTTATTTGATATAAAGACAATAATATAACAAAATCTTTATATAAGTTATATTATTTTTAAAAATTTTTAATTCTTTTTAATGCTATTTTGTTTCATTTCATTATTAGAGAACGTACTTCTGTGATGCCAGACTGAGGACGATAGTCTCGAGAACACCCCCTTCTACTACGCACACTATTGCAGTGAAATTTTTGAAAGAGTGTGAAAGAGTGAGAGAGAGAAACAAAGACAAAACGGTAAAGTTACATCGAAAAGTTATAAAATTAAAAGGCCTCATTAAAATAAATCAATTATCGCAATGTATACAGTGAAGTACTTGAAGCGTGATAAACTGATTTCCCTGAAAAAATGGAAAAAAGAAGTCCTATATAATTAATAATGAATTCAATTAATTCTCTTTTTTCAACTAAAAAGAACGGATTACAGTCACCAAGAAATATAATATTTCAATTATTGAATGCAAAATTTTATATTAAAAACAATAAATTTTATATTAACTTTCATATTAAACAACAATAAATGAAAATTATAGCTTCTCTTATTAGAAGTTCGCGCTGAGTCGTATTGCGCACCGCATTTTACTGCGCAGTCGCGGCCGGCTGCCGGTCCGTGGGGCTACCGGGTCAGGCCCTTTCCGGCGTGGGACGCCATTGCGAGAGTATCGTGTGACAGGTGGAATGCAGCTCGTTTGTAATTGCGTAATTGTCGACATCCATAAATGCGTTCCTACGGACTATAGTTTTGTAATTTCGCGTTATTTAATCCGTTCGCTATCATTAGTAGTCGGAAGTGTTAGATTTTTATTTGTATTTTTGTTTAAATCATCATTTCGATATAAATTTAATTCGCCTACGGTATTTCGCGATCGGCGGGAGTGTTAGACTTTTATTTTATATTCTTTTAAACAACAAATCGTATGGTGTTTTCTACCTGCAACATTAGACTACATGGTGGATACATGTCGCTGACTATCTACCCGGTGCAGCCTATGGGGAACCTAGAAGACACGTGATGCTCATCAGGATACAGTGAGTCGCATATTTCATTGTTCCTCCGATTCCCAATCATGTCGTAGGACGAATGGTCCGAAACGACACGGGAATTGGTTGTATTTTTCATTATTATTGCGAGCATAGTGATAACGAATATTTTATTATTCGTGTACACTGATATATTATTTGTTAGGGCTTTCTTGTATCTTGCGTTTGCATAAATTTATTACATACATTTTGATTTTGTATGATTTAATAATTTTACACAATTTAATTGTACTCAGTATTATTATTTGCATTAGAATTTCATATTATTTCATAATAAAGCTTCGGTCTATTACACGCAAAAATTTTCGAAGCACGGTCGAGCTTGCTTACGTAATATAAACAAGAAAGCATTTCGCGACGAGCTGGCAGGTGGCATTGAAGCGACAACGATTGAACACTTGTTCATTGTTTACAATCTTTAGACTCGTCGTTTCGATAACGCTACCACTCGAGGGTTTTTTTAATATGTTCATTCAGAGCTTGGAAAAATATTTCATGTAGTGAATAGGAAACAATTTACTTTATATTAAAATGTTATAATAAAGTATAAGCTTCATACATGAATTAGTTAATACGCATATATTAATATATAAGTACATTATAATATAATAGTTCATTCGATTTTAAAATATTCTCATTTCCAAATTTTACTTAGCTCTGAATACTTGCCTCTTCCCTTTCCATTTCTCCATCCTAATAATAAAATAAATAAAATGTGTGAAATAAATAAAGTGAATAAAACAAATAATATCCTTCCTTGTGTTTAATTATTCTCTCCTCTGAAATGTATTAGATCGTTAGCTATGTTACTAATTATATTTTTAGCTGGGATTCATAGCACACATGAAGACACAAGGTTAGTGATATTTTTACGTTAAATTATATTGCAGCCTATATGCAATAGGATAGTGAATTACATGATACAATTCAAATTTAAATTATTATTTTTGTCAGCTCAAAATTAAGTAAATATTAGAGGCTTTGATTTAAATACATATTTTGTTTACAAATTTACAAATGAGCAATTGAGAGAATTTAGTTTAGATTGAAAATCCTCATTCAAATATTGGAACCTTGGAATCTTAGAAATAATATTTAGAAATTTTTAATTCATTAATTATTCCTGCATTGAGTTCTTTATTTGTTGCATTGTTCTTTCAAAGTTCAGTTTTTCGGAAGCTTTTTTTCATGCACATAGAGAATAATCAGATATTCTTAAATAAACTGTGGATGTTTATGCAAATGAATATTTTTATTAGTACAATTAAAGGAAATGAGCTTAAATAAGAAATTTATTTCGTCTTCTAAATATAAGCTTTAAATTATTTTGTATATTGAGTATATTTCGTATTTCCACATTTATTTATAGTTCCCATAAATGCATAAACATCTATGGTTTAATCTTGAGCTGCTGCTAATATTTTCTCGAATTTATCCTCATCTATTTTCATTCAGATATTATAGTCTTGAATTTAGGAATAATATCTATAAATTTAAAATTCATTAATTAGTGCTTCTTTGGATTCTTTATTTGATCTGTTGTTCTTTCGAAGTTGTTTAGTTCGGAAGCTTTTTTTTTTAACGCACGTAGGGAATAGTCGAATATTCATAAAGAAATTGCGGATGTTTATGCAAATTAATATTTTTATTAGTACAATTAAAGGAATCGAGCTGAAATAAAAATTTATATCTTACACATTGAGTGTATTTCTTGCTTCTACATTTATTTGAATTTCCTATTAATGCATAAACATCTATGGTTTAATATCGAGTTGCTGCAAATGTTTTGTCGAATTCATTCTCATCTGCTGCCGAAGAAGAAAGAAATCTACAGCTGTATCTTGGAAGAGGCCCGACATATTGTCACGAAGAGGGCTGCAACGTAATGGTTGTCCATATTAGAATAGGAATTCTGTTCTATGATGGACTACCATTCTTTACGTTACTTTATCACTATGCTCGCTATTGTGTTATTTATCTGTTGCACACTATGATCAAAGATCGAGAAGTATTAACATAAATGTCGTTCCCAAATAAAATATGATATTATTTTGTACAAATAGTTTCGAATTCCGAATTTCCAATTAATTAAAATATCACTTTGTACTTCTTGATCATTTAGGTCATTTATTGTTTAATACGAACGGTAAGTCTTTTTTTATCGTTTTCACTTTCACTTTCAAGAACACATTAGGTGTTTCACGTGATATTTAAATCATAATTACGAATATTCAACTTTTAACTAAAACTTAAAGCTTATTAAATTGATGTTGCAAATTAATACAGCCTCTCAAGTTTTCTAATATGAATATTTTACTTTATCTAATATTTCAAACTTATTAAATTAATGTCTCGCATCATTAGAGGCTCTCGGGTATGTTTCGAATTTTTTGTTTCTTTGAAAATTGTCACTTTATTTTAGAAAAAGCAATGGTTTTGACAAATGCTTAAACTATCTCTGTTAACATCTAGAGTATTATAATATTATTGGAACAAAATACATTAATTTCAATTCCGACATTAAAATTCTTAATTTACAAGTAATAATCAATTTTTTTATTTCAACGTTTTAATTCAAAAATTTAGGATTTAGGGAACATTCAAACATTTCTAAGTGAACGTGTAGTATAGGAAAATTTATAGTTTGACGAATTATGTTAAAAAAAATAGAATCGAACAAAGTAAATAATGTTTAAATGCTACAACCTATAAATTAGTTTTAATATTTCATATATTTTACGTGCTGCATTTTCTATTTCGTATTCGTATGGGTTTTCCACAGATGTTTCGCTGGCTGATGAAGTCACAAGGAGGCTTGCCAGAAGATCTCGGAATTAGTATCGCGAATTAGAATTGTAGGTTTTGTCCACGGTTTTCTTCCGCTTTTCAGAGAGTTTCGAAAATAGTCAGTCTATAGGTTCAACCAATTTAGGGCTTACGAAAAGTAGGATCTACGGGGAGAGGGTTTAAGGGATTACAATTTAGAGAGTTTAGAATAGGGGGTTAAAGGGTAGGGAGTATCTTGATTCAAACCCTCCGTTTAGGCGGAGTTTGGTTTTGTAAAATTAGTTTAGTAGTTTGCTAGTACCATTAAATTTGGTACCTTTCGTTCAGTAGTCAGCGTGGCTGTGGCGCGTATATACTCTCAGGGCCCTCCGTTCACGCGGAGCTTGTTTGTTGAAAGGTCACAGCCACGTTGCATTCGCGTGCTTTTTTATTTGTTAGGGGTACCGGGGGGTGTGTTTCGCGGTCGTGACGTTGGGGTACGCAATCGTAACGTTGGCGGTACGCGGTTTAAGGGATGGATTCAAACCCTCCGTTTAGGCGGAGTTTGGTTTAGTAAAGTTAGTTTAGTAGTCTGCTAGTACCTTTAAATTTGGTACCTTTCGTTCAGTAGTCAGCGTGGCCATGGCGCGTATATACTCTCAGGGCCCTCCGTTTACGCGGAGCTTGTTTGTTGAAAGGTCACAGCCACGTTGCATTCGAGTCCTTTTTTATTTGTTAGGGGTACCGGGGGTGGGTTTCGCGGTCGTAACGTTGGGGGTACGCGAACGTAACGTTGGGGGTACGCGAACGTAACGTTGGGGTACGTGGTCGTAACGTTGGCGGTACGCGGTACGCGGTTCACGGGAACAAAGGGGTGGATTCAAACCCTCCGCTCACGCGGAGTTTGGTTCAGTAAAGTAGTAGTTTGTAAGTACCATTAAATTTGGTACCTTGTGCCCAGCAGTCAGCGTGGCCGTGGCGCGTATATACTCTCAGGGCCCTCCGTTCCCGCGGAGCTTGTTTGTTGAAAGGTCACAGCCACGTTGCATTCGGGTGCTTTTTTATTTGCTAGCGTATTCCGGGGGTGGATTTCGCGGTCGTATGGTTGGGGGTATATGGGGGAGGGGGGTGGGAGCAAACCTTCCGTTTATGCGGAGTTTGGTTCAGTAGTTCAATTCTGTACATTTTGGTACATTCAGTCCGGGGGCCAGTCTGTCTCTAGCGCGTATATACACTCAGGGCCCTCCGTTACCGCGGAGCTTGTTTCGTTGAAAGGTTATAGCCAGGCTGGACTCGGGCTTTTTTGGTTAGGCTAACGCGCGCGTGGGTTGTGGGAGTGGTGGGTTTTTGGGAATTCGGTGAGCAGGCGCGCGTGGGGTTCTATGGGTGTAGAGTCAAGGGGTATTAGTAGGGCAAAGGTATAGAGATAATCGGTGTAGGAATACGGGACGCCAACCAATCGGTCTAGGTTGTGGGGGTTGAACTCGGGGCGTTTTTTGCTAGGGGTGTGGGACGAGGGTGCATCGCGTTTAAGGGGTTTGTGGGTTTAGAATCGAAGGGTGTAGAGATTAGAATCACGTTTAAGGGTACGCGATTTTGTGCGTGTTAGGTTCCGGGGATCAGGGGGTAATAGTATAAGGGTGGGGGCTTTGTGGGTATTCGGGTCTTCGGTGGCGCGGACTGCGGGGTGTGGGTTCAAACCCTCCGTTCACCCGGAGTGGATTCAAACCATCCGTTCACACGGAGGTTGGTTTAGTAGAGTAGTCTTATAGTACTTATAGTACTTTGTATTAGATAATCAATGTGGCCGTGATGCGACCCCACCGCCGGGGGCCGTCGTGCAGAGGCGTGATCCTTCCAGCATTTCAGGGTCCTCCGTTCACGCGGAGCTTGAGTGCGTTTTAGCGTTATAGCCACTTTGAATTGGGGTGCTTTTTTATTAGCTTTTTTATTTGCTATCGGAGTCCGGGGGTGGGTTAAGGGGCCGTAGGGTGGTGGGGGGATACGGTAGGGTGGGGGGTGGGCGCAAACCATCCGTTTATGCGGAGTTTGGTTTATTGGTTCAATTCTGTACATTTTGGTACATTCAGTCCGGGGGCCAGTCTGTTTCTAGCGCGTATATACACTCAGGGCCCTCCGTTACCGCGGAGCTTGTTTCGTTGAAAGGTTATAACCAGGCTGGACTCGGGCTTTTTTGGTTAGGGCAACGGGTATGGGCCGTGGGGGTGGTGGGGTTAGAAAATTCGGTGAGCAGGCGCGCGTGGGGTTCTATAGGTGTAGAATCAAGGGTGTAGAGGTGTTAGAATCTTGTTTAAGGGTAAGCGGTTTTGTTCGTGTTGGGTTCCGGGGATCAGGGGTAATATTATAAGGGTGTGGGGTTTTGCGGTTGCGCGTACCGGGATCACGGTAATAGTATATGGGTGAGGGGTTTTTTGGGTATTCGGGTCTTTGGCGCTGGGTTAAAAGTACAGGGGAAGGGGGTGCTGGGTTGGGGGGCAGGGTGGGTGGGTCTCGAAGCGCAGTCACCTCCTCGTGGTGAGACCTGGTAATTGGTGTTGGTTTTCCATTAATTAATCAGTGGAAAACCGTATCAAGCTAAGTACTGCGCAAGAAATTCAGTTAATTCTTAATGAAACTTCGAATCCACTGGACATTTAATAAATTCTAATTAATGGTAAGTATCGTAACGTAATTATTGAATTTTACCAATGGTTCGTTATATAAAGAACTTGAAATTACGTTGTATTGTTAATCAATAAATTTTTTGGCTGAAATATGCAAGAGCGATAATTGAAAATTCCATTTTTATCGTTAAATGAATAGATGATTATCATTTAACTTCGGTTTATTTATTTTTTCTTCAATTATAAATTGCCTTACCTCAAAATACGGTCTATAAGCTGAGATGTAGGTTAAAATATAGATCGATTATACAGGAAATTACAAGTATTCTATTACAGTTCATATCTGTATAACAGAGTAAAATGTTATTAATTCTATAAAACTCATCTGTCGTTTTCAATGCAGTGAAATATTAAACTGCTTATAACGTGTTCTGTTGATGGTTTCCAATTGGCCTTTTTGAGCTTGTTAAACATTAACCAACCAAAAATATACCATACCTCATATACATATTATAGTTGTGTACAGTTTGCAAGAAGTAATTTTTAAATACTCAGTAGCACACTTAGATTACTATGGTGTTTAATAATGATGATCATAATATGATCAAGTAATAATATTACGATTAATCATATAATAGAAGTTTAAGCTTGTAATAAACTTATTTTTATAATAAATAGTCCATAACAATTTGTTTATCGTAGAAACGATATATCGTAGAATTGTTCTCAATGTTTACAATCATGTAGTAAACAAGTCGTGACGGTTACGGAACGAAATCACGCAAGCGTGACGTACTCCTTTGAAGAAGTTCGTGTAACGATTTACAGATTTATTGCAAACTATTAATTCATGCATATTTGTTAAATAACAAATAATGTATGATCCTTAATGTTAATAAAGTAATTGTTAAAGGATTAAATTAACAATTATTAGTTAAAAGTTAGGAGGCAAAGTAAATTGTATGTTATAATTAATTTCGATCGATATTCGATTAGGTTTTAATGAATAAAGGAATAAGTTTCGTAGAATATTTTTCATCTGCTATTAGAAGTTTAATGAAATATTAAAAAATCTTACATTAAGCATTGAAAATAGTTACAAAATGTTTAAAAATCATAGAAACATAAACAATTTAGTGGCACTTCGTTGAGCACAAAAAGAATTTAGGAATAACTACTTTGCGTTAAAAATTGGCTATATTTGTAAACTAATAATTAATTAAACAATGCCGGTCACTTGATACTGTAATAATTTATTGCACGAACAATTAAAACTTAATAAATTATTCGTGTGTTTAAAGATACCATAAATTTACGATTCTAAAACATCGTTAACTGTTAAAAGAACATGTTCTGTATAATATTCTTGGTATTTATCATTAATATTTTTACAGAATATAATGAATTTTATATAAATTATTGCAAATACTATCGAAATGTTTAAAAACAATGAAGAATTTAGTTGCAGTTCATTAGGTACGAAGAAATTTAAGAATAACTCTATTTAACATAAAATAACGCTATATTCGCATAGTAAAGGATAATTAAGCAATAACAAACAACGGGTGCAGTAATAATTTATTGCATAAACAATTAAAACTTGGTAAATTGTTATTAATATAGCAAAATAAATGTTTATATTGATGATCATATATCAGGTAGTAGTGATCAAGGCTATGCCATGGAGCATGCACTATTGCGCATATCGCTCATCTGCGCAACTCGTGAGTGATATACTGCTCATTCATTGGTAATACGTTAGTCGTCGTCTGACCTTCCTACGGACGACGTCTCTGTGTCGGTTGTGTTATCGAACACATGTTGACACATAGTCCCGTGACGTCACGGGTACGCTCGTACCCTTGAGAACGTTTCTTCGTGCGTTATCGCATATTATCACACGTGTTCGCTATCGATTATAGCGATTCTCCGCACGTGTTTTCTTCCGACTATCGCGAGTTTTCGCGATCGTTATGATCTTTCGGGATTGTTTTCTTCTGACTATCGCGAGTTTTCGCGAGCGTCTTTGATCGATCATTACGATCTTTCGGGTATCTCTTCTTCTGACTATCGCGAGTTTTCGCGAGCGTTTTCGATCAATCATTACGATCTTTCGCCTGTCTTTTCTTCTGACTATCGCGAATTTTTGCGAGCGTTTTCGATCGATCATTACGATCTTTCGCCTGTCTTTTCTTCTGACTACCGCGAGTTTTCGCGAGCGTTTTCGATCGATCGTTACGATCTTTCGGGATTGTTTTCTTCTGACTATCGCGAGTTTTCGCGAGCGTTTTCGATCGATCATTACGATCTTTCGGGTATCTCTTCGCGATTTTAACATTAGATTGTAGCGTTGCGAACATTAAATCGCGTTATTAGAAATTGGTTCTTTAATCTATAACGCGAATACTATTTGAGGGGATTAGTGTTAGGTTAGTAGTTCGCGTTAGGGGGTTAAGGGAAGGGGGGTTTTCTAACAGTTAGGGGGTTTTGGGTAAGGGGTAATCGGGGCGCGTCGGTTATGGGTGGTGGGTTGGGGGGGTCGCTCGTGGGTTATCCGTCCGTTGGGTATATGTGGTGAGGTGGGTTCTGGGTGGGACGGTGCGGGGGTAGGGGGGGAACTAGCACAAGGATCTGGCACCGTCGGTCTCATGGGGCCCTCCGGCTAACACCGGAGCTTATGTGTACCTATGTACGGTCATCTGCCTTGTGGTAGTTCAGGGGTGTTTGGGCGGGTGGGTTTCGCGAAGGGTAGGGAGTTGGGTCGCGTCGCCGGGGTAGGGGGTACGGTGGGGAAGTAGCACAAGGATCTGGGGCCGTCGGTCTCATGGGGCCCTCCGGCTGACACCGGAGCTTATGTTACCTATGTACGGACATCTGCCTTGTGGTACTTCAGGGGTATATTTGGGGGGATCGGGAGTTGTAGTTGGGGGGAACGGGTTGGGAGAACTAGCACAGGGATCTGGCTTCGTCGGTTTCATGGGGCCCTCCGGCTGACACCGGAGCTTATGTCACCTATGTACGAACATCTGCCCTGTGGTAGTTCTGTTTTCCGTGAGGGTGGATTAGATGGCGGGGGTTGGGAGGGTCGCGAGTTAGGCGGTGGGGTTTTTAGAATCGGTGTAGGATATGGGGTGGTTTTTTGGGGTATAGATTAGCGTTAGGGGGTTTTGGGGTACGCGATAAGGGTTAAGGGAAAGGGGTGGGAAGTACAAATAGTATTCGCTTGTAGTTTATGGAGCCAAACGTTTATCAGTTTTTTTTTAAACAAACTTTGGTAAATTTATACCAAGTCATTAAAATAATACGAGATATTTATGGCATTGTATAGCTACTCGGAATTCGTTTGCTCTTAGTTTTTCGTTGCATATTCCAAAGAGTCTTAAGTGGCAGCTCGCGAACTCGTTGGTTTTAGTGTTGGGTTTTTGAAGGCGCCTTCATATTGTTGTATTGTATTTTGTTGTATTGTTGAGTGTGTTTTCGGCGGGTCTTTAACAAGGAGAATCTCAGGATAAATCCTCTCATAATGTGTTGAAATTTGGTAGGCTTATAGGTGTATGTGTACAGTAATTGTAACCGGAAGTATAACCGTAGATGAGCAGCCATTCGCAAAAAAGTGAATGCAAAAGTTGTGGAACCCACTTATTTGAGTATATTTAAGTAACAAAGACTCGTAATAGTTTTTCTCTGGTTCAAATCTCGTCACACTTTTTTCATAAATATTTTTTAGTTAACCATAAGTTAAGATATGTAATATAATTTATTACAGTTTTACATATATATAATAATTGTTAACTAAAAAAGAATTTATGACAACAAGATTTATTATGATTTGAATCAGAGACAAAGTATTACGTGCTTTTATTACTTAAATACTCCCAAATAAGTAGTTTTCCCAAATTTTACACTCATTTCTCTTGAGAATGTTTGCTCAACTGCAGTTATAATTCTGATTGCAATTATTGTGCGCTACAGGCCTACCAAATCGGAGAGGATAAGCCCTGAAATTCTCCTTGTAAGCGTAGTCACCTCCTCGTGGTGAGACCTGGTAATTGGTATCGTTTTCAAAAGTATAAATCTTTAGAAAACGATACCAAGCTAAGAACTACGCATACCTGTATTCCAGTCTATTTGATTAAAACATGCAAATCTTAGCCTGGTCTACAGGTAAGAATTTTATGGCACTCTAAAACTATATCACATAATACACTATCTTTATAATGTCTCTTTCACAGTGACGAAATAAAAATCTTTTGATAACTTTATCAATCATGGAAGCTGAATTAAGCATAGCTTTTATATTGTAAACACGTTTTATTAAAAACTGAAGATTTGATTGATTTATGGACACTGAAACACTATCACCACATAGCGGTGAACGGGTGGAACTAATTTTCGTTTACCTGTCACATATAAACTAGTAAAAATATTAAAATTTCTCAACTTAATGACAAGCTATTTACATGGTTAGTGGCACAAATTAAAGGTAAAGATCTCCATAACCAGCGATTAATCATATTGTATCAAAAGCAAGTGAGACTTTGGAGAAATAAGAATTAAATAAAAAGAACGAAGAAAGCGATTTTAAATTTTCGCGCACAAATTAAGTAGCTTTAGTATGCAGCGCCATCTATTGAAGAATGATCGAAACTGTTAACGAAATAGTTCGATTGTTTACCGTGCAGGTGGAGCAGCTATGTCGTTCTTTCTCTGTCTCTTTTTATTGTTGGTAAACATGTGCGAGTTGTTTGCGAGTTTCTTCGATAGATGGCAGCCCTCATCAAAGTCCGTTACCACGTTTGTTTACTTGTCGATAAATGTTTGTCAACAGTTTGGACACCTTTTGGAGAGATGGCGCCATTACCGTTATTAAAATGATTTAGATATGTGGGAAATTTAAAAATGATATTATATATTCCGAAACGATAAATTGTATAATTATTGTATGTCACTATAAGTTACTAATGCTTACGTATGTACGTGTACATTTATTGAACTGCAACGTGTAAAAAAAGTAACGCGGTAAATAAAAAAAAATAAATAAACTGTTATGATATAACATTCGTAAATTTATTTGAGAACTTTTATAGCTGTTATTTCTATAATTCGAAGTAGTATCTATCTTTTAACTATGGTTCAATTAATTTTGAATAAAACTTTTAAAAATTTTATGTTTTTAACTGCAATTTGTTGTACATTTATTAATTTAAAATATAGATAAGGTAAGTGTAGCACGGTTATACAGTGCAATTATTCAACATTACGTTGCATACCTTCACAGATAATGTTCTAATAACATAACTTTCAAATCACAAAAGATACTCTTCGGGAGTAATTTAGTATCTTAAACTTGTGCGCAGCAACATTTTGAAACTCGTAGTAATAGTTGCAACTGCTGGTTTTCAATTTATAAATTTTATCACACGTTTGAATGGTTTATATTGAATATAAAAATAAATATTGTTACAGGACTCGTCTGGACCTGGAAATGAACAACGGAACAACTCCCAGCATCGGAAATCTCCAGAAGAAGTTACACAAATATTAGAAAATCAGATTTTTTATTGTAAAATTATTTTATACAATGTATTTTACAAAAATCATAATAAATTAGATTAATTTATCAGTATTACAATGCTTCATCATTTATTCCCTCTCCTATCTTATCTAAGAAAATAATGAACAATATCCTATAAAATTTAAAAATAAAATTCGAAGAAATTAGTAAAAACGCGAGGAAATAAAAAAAGTAACGAAAGCCATTAAAAAATTCCGAGAAATGTCGTAACATTCCAAGAAATGACGTCAAATTCCAAGAAAAATATTCCGTGCCACCTCCTCGGTCATTATGTTCTCCTGATACAAAATCTTGATTTCCGGAGCAAAGATCGCTTGCGATTCGAAAATTCCGCGCCCGAAAAATTCTGAGAAATTGAGAGGTTCCAAGAAATGACGTCAAATTCGGAGAAAATATTCCGTGCCACCTCCTCGGTCATTATGTTCTCCTGATACAAAATCTTGATTTCCGGAGCAAAGGTCGCTTGCGATTCGAAAATTCCGCGCCCGAAAAATTCTGAGAAATTGAGGGGTTCCAAGAAATGACGTCAAATTCCGAGAAAAATATTCCGTGCCACCTCCTCGGTCATTATGTTCTCCTGATACAAAATCTTGATTTTCGGAGCAAAGATCGCTTGCGATTCGAAAATTCCGCGCCCGAAAAATTCTGAGAAATTGAGAGGTTCCAAGAAATGACGTCAAATTCCGAGAAAAATATTCCGTGCCACCTCCTCGGTCATTATGTTCTCCTGATACAAAATCTTGATTTCCGGAGCAAAGATCGCTTGCGATTCGAAAATTCCGCGCCCGAAAAATTCTGAGAAATTGAGAGGTTCCAAGAAATGACGTCAAATTCCGAGAAAAATATTCCGTGCCACCTCCTCGGTCATTATGTTCTCCTGATACAAAATCTTGATTTTCGGAGCAAAGATCGCTTGCGATTCGAAAATTCCGCGCCCGAAAAATTCTGAGAAATTGAGAGGTTCCAAGAAATGACGTCAAATTCCGAGAAAAATATTCCGTGCCACCTCCTCGGTCATTATGTTCTCCTGATACAAAATCTTGATTTTCGGAGCAAAGATCGCTTGCGATTCGAAAATTCCGGCCCGAAAAATTCTGAGAAATTCAGAGGTTCCAAGAAATGACGTCAAATTCCGAGAAAAATATTCCGTGCCACCTCCTCGGTCATTATGTTCTCCTGATACAAAATCTTGATTTCCGGAGCAAAGATCGCTTGCGATTCGAAAATTCCGCGCCCGAAAAATTCTGAGAAATTGAGAGGTTCCAAGAAATGACGTCAAATTCCGAGAAAAATATTCCGTGCCACCTCCTCGGTCATTATGTTCTCCTGATACAAAATCTTGATTTTCGGAGCAAAGATCGCTTGCGATTCGAAAATTCCGGGCCCGAAAAATTCTGAGAAATTGAGAGGTTCCAAGAAATGACGTCAAATTCCAAGAAAAATATTCCGTGCCACCTCTTCGCGTGTCATGTTCTCCTGATACAAAATTTCAAATTTTGCCGTAAACACGATAGGAAATATCGCATTTCTCATTCTCGGAATTTCTTGGAATATGACGTCATTTCTTGGAATTTTCCAACAAATTTCGTTACTTCTTTTATTTTTTCACGTTTTTTACTAGTTTTTTCGAATCTTATTTTTAATTTTTACAGCATATTGTTTATTATCTTAGATAAGGTAGGAGGAAGAATAAATGATAAAGCATTGTAATACTGTTAAATTAATCTAATTTATTTTGATTTTTGTAAAATACACTGTACAAAATAATTTTACAATATATAATTTGATTTTGTAATATGTGTGTAACTTCTTTTGGAGAATTCCGATGTTGGAAGTTGTCCCGTTGTTCATTTCCAGGGCCAGACGAATTCTGCAACAATATTTATCTTTATTCTCAATATTAACCGTTCAAATGTGTGATATAATTTACAAATCTAAAACCAATATTTACAACTATTTCTACGAGTTTGAAAATGTCAGTTTGCAAACTTTAAAGAAACTAAATCACTCCATTGGAACATTTTTGCAATTTGTAAATTATGAGTTATTAGAAAATTATCTTTAAACTTATATGTAATGCATATAAAAGTGTGCATGCAAGATTATAACATATTGCAACGCCAATTTCAATGCCTAAGCGTTAGTTATTTGCTCGATGATCGTAACAGACTTAGTCTTAATCATTAACCGCGTTTGCATATTTCGGTCGAACAGTTTATTGGATAACAAGATATGACCATGAGATGTTTATGCTCGTCACAACCAGACTGGATCGAGACGAATGGATACCAAAATTAAATTTTCGCGCATAAATAAAGCAACTTTAGTTTGCTGCTCCATCTATTGAGGAATGGTTGAAACTGTTAACGAAATAGTTCGACTGTTTATCGTGCAGATGGAGCAGCGATGTCGTTCTTTCTCTGTCTCTTTTTATTGTTGGTAAAAATGTGCGAGTTGTTTGCGAGTTTCTTTGACAGATGGCAGCACTCATCAAAGTCTGTTACCACTTTTGCTTACTTGTCGATAAATGTTCGTCACCAGTTTGGACACTTTTCGGAGAGATGGCGCTATTAACGTTATTAAAATGTTTTAAATATGCGGGAAATTTAAAAATGATTTCACATATTGCAAAAAGATAAATTGTTTACTTATTGTATGCCACTATAAATTGCTAATGCTTAACTGTATGTGTATGTATGCATACATTTGTTGATCTGCAGCGTGTGAAAAAAGTAAAGCATTAATTAAAAAGAAAAATAAAGTGGTATGATGTAACATTCGTAAATTAATTGGGGAACTGTTATAGCTGATATTTCTATAATTCGATGTTGTATCTACCGTTTGACTATTTAAAGATACATATAAAACTATAATTTAATGTACACGTTTCATGCTACAAGCAAATTTAGTGTCGACAAAGAGTAGAAATATAACCTTTTTAACTTTCATAAAAATAAATCACATTACATAGCAAAGTTATAAAACTTACATCATGCGTTGTATAACAGTTTTTTCAGTTTTTACTTTATTTCTTCGTTAGAAAGGTAAGGGAATCGAATTCATAAACAGTCTACGTTCACGCACGGTATTTATTTTAACATTCAACTGACAACAATATATATATGTACAGTTTTACGTATACGTAATATCGGTGTATATATATTCATTATATTTATATATAATTATAACATTAGCTACCGTCCGCACCTGTATATCTTATTTATTATTGCGCAAGCTACATCGACGTTAGTTATCTGATACGATGTACCGTTAATAAAACTTCAATAATTGCGGATCATTGTTGAGAACTAACTTTATAGCCTACGCTTGTGTTTATTCGAATAATCGACACAATCCTGTTGTATTCATGCTTAAATTGCACCTTAGATATGGATGGACACAACTTCCTCTTTATACGTTTCTCAAACCCACTGGGATATATCGAAAAAACAACGAACCAAACTGACAAAGTTAAAGCTCAAAAAGTAGTGCTATGTTAATAGTATATCGATAATATCAATCTTCCAACCTTTTCTCGTTAAATAACCACGCAACGCTCTCTAATTGTTACCAATACATTCCATTGAAGCTTTTCGTCTTCTATACCGATATTCTTTCCTTAATTCTCGAGGGGGCGCGACACTTTTCCAACTGTATCAGCGAATCGTGTAAAGTGAATCGAACGAATTTATAATTTATCTTTTAAAGAATATTAATCTTTTAATCATCAATTTGTTCAGGCAATTAATGTTTACTTTGTTCCGCATTAATGCTTCTTATTTTAGTTGTACTTGTTTTTTTTATTATTAGTTAAATCAACAGGTAATAAGACTTTACGAATGAACGATTAAACGAACATCAACAAGCTGTATGCGCCAACGCAACCCGTCGAGGATTAAGATCAATGATTAACGATCATGGTGGAGAAATAAAATTCGCTCGAATGAATTATTGTCTGTGCTTGCACATTTCGACAATGTGTACGAAACAATGTGGATAGTGAAAGAAACATTTGTACTATTCGTCGCAAGGGAAATTCATCATGTTTCGCGCAGGCGGTTCCTTATCCCGCCAGTTATTGTCAATTTACATGTTAAAAGACACTTCAACAATTATTTACAACTGAGCTACTCCATACGGATAACCATAATATAATGCACGAGTATACAAGTAAATCGCTAAACGGTTCAGGAGCAACACAATTAATTCTCGGGGTCGTTAATAAATCGATAACTGGATCTTAACAAGTATTATCAACGACTTTGTTTATACGTATATATATATATAAATCACTCTTACATTATCGTAGTTTAGCACCTTTTTGAAAGAAACAGAAGAGAATAATCTATATGTGAATGTAACACGTCTCGAAACCGGACTGTAAACAGATGCAACTAATCAGTTTATCGACGGGATAGAAATAAAATTCTTTTTCCTGTCGACGGTTTGTGAACCTATATTCTCGGCACTGTATTCGAGTTCTACGGTGAAAACCTCTTCTCTTCTTTTCTCTTTCAAGCTGTCTCAAGTTCATGTTCTGTTTGAAATGCGTGACGGTTTACGTGACGAACAATTTGTCAAAAAGAGCGAAGACCATACCCAAAAGCGCACATACAAAATAGAGAGATCCGAAGTACAAATAGACGCGATTAATAGCGCATCCCGCTACTGCTCTAGTCTCTGCTAGTGAACGATCTTCTCTCATCGAAGGAATAGATTTTCTTTTTCATCCTCCTTGGAAAATATAAGCTTCGAGAATAATTTGAACGTTCGTCGCGAAATTTTCATCTTCCTTTGAGAGACCGATTCCTTTGCGGTAAAATTTCGTTCGTGTAAAATTTCTCTAAAAAGTACCCCCCTGCCTTATTCACACGATACAATTGTGATATCGGTAAAACGTAACGGAGCAATTTAACATAATACACGTATAGAAAATATACGTTGTACAGATTAACGCTAGAACTACCCAGAGCAGTCAAAATGATGGATTGATGATTATTCATAGCAACCTTATAAATTCATTTTGCCAAGCTTTCAAAATTTCCTATGATTTTCTGCAAAAAGTGTAAATAAGGATTTGTTTTCCGTGTGTGTTCGATAATTGTTCATGTAATTTTCAATTTGATCTGTTCCATGCAAATAAGCACACTGTGATCATCGGTAGTTCTAGTGTTAAGGGAACACATATGCGAAAACAAAGTTCTCTATTCCTTCGACCGATGTCTCAGCACTCGAACTCATAGGCCTCGGTGAATGTGCAAGAAGTGCAGTGCATACATTTATCTTATTGTCGAATTCCCTCCTCGATTAAAATTTTCGATTAATCGAGTCTCATTTATTGTCTCACGATTCCTCGTCGATCGAGTCTTATCAGAGGTTTCTTTATTGTCCTTATACGTTAGAACGTTCGCTGGCAACACCAACGGACACACGCTAAAATTGCAACAAAATATTTTTACACCTGGATATATCGTTCTTGATATGCGTTCGTCCAGTTTCTCTTTCTCGCGCCTGTCGGAGCACTTTTCAACGCGATACAGCCACCGAACTTGCTGATCAATTCTCGATTGCCCATTGAATATCCTCTTTATTCTTTCCCCGTCCGATCTACTTAGAAGCAAACTTCATAAATTCGATACGCGAGATATGTATGTATGTAACAATTACAGCTAAAGTAATTGATATTTGTTGATATGACGGTTACAATGGAGTACTAACCCGTAGCTGTTAAGTTGGATTATTTTGTTATGCATACGGTATGATGGCATCCACAGAACCTTCAGAAAATTGCTTTAATATTTACAAATTATTAAAAAAAAAAACAAAAAAAATAGAAGATCTCGACACTGTTATATGTGAGTTAGAAACTAGAATTTAGAAACTAGAATTTAGAAACTATTTAGAAACTAGACGAATTGTATTTTTTTTAAGAAAAAATTGAAAACAAACTTTTCAGAATTGAAAGAAGGAACGATATTTGCACAGTGAATATTCCCTGAATTATAAGAAAACAAAAATTGCTGAGGTCTGTACCTTGTGTAATTGCTCTGAGGATTTTACCGGTTACGGGTTAACTATTCGAATGTATTCCGCTTGTTCACGATTTTTGATATGATTTCTGATAAGGATCTTTTGATATGATTCTCGATCGCATTGCTTATTCTCCCTGCCTTCGCGTGATCGTCAAAAATTTTGTTATACAATTATTTTACCTTTCTTCGCGTAAATAAATTTCTAACGGAGAATCGATCAGCGAAGTAGCGCCGTTCAATACCTCGCGAAATATGGAAATAAGTACGATAATTCGGGAACGTCCATTTCTCTTTGCACCCGTTGGACGGCTCCTACTTTAATTTTAGGTCTCACGTTACTTGCAATTTGCTAAACGGTAAAAGATGTTTCGGGACTAATTTTAATATTATCCTATTCATTATGCTCTGCAGGCTCGCAGAGTTTTAACTTGTCTTTTACGAATGTATATTGCAAATGCTAAAACGACGCGTTAGATGCTAAGTAGTCTTCGGATACACGATACATCTCGCAAACCGAAGCAAAATGAAACGTTACACGATGACAATTTTCTCGTGTCAACTCGATCTTTCCCTTTATTCTTTTTTTTTACTCGTATGCTTCCACCATTTCATTAAATTCAATTCCCAAATAATTTCCTATTTCCCTTCTCGTCTGTCTGAATTTTTTCGCGTTGCAATTTGCAAAAGATACAACTGGAACGATCAAAAAACTATAACGTGTCCGGCAAAGAAAGAAAGGCGTTGTGGAATTCGGTAAATCTTAGATGTATCATATATCCTACCAAGCAAAGAAACTGTAAGTTCGACTTGAGTGTAAAACTTGCAGTTCCTTCATTTATTTATATTCTTATACGCATCGTGCTCGGTTTGTTGCTCGTGTTTCTTCTTATTAGAAATTACTTACTTTTATCGAAAAACGTCGAACACTTCTGCTCCGCGTTTCCGATCGACATTGACACGCGTGTCCATCGCCCGGTGATTCAGAGACTCGAAAAACAGCAGAGAGACACGTCTACAAATTGGAGGGCAAGCAACGCCTCTCCTTCGATCGTCCAAACGGATTCGTACTTTCGAATTCCCCCTGTTGCTTGTCCGATGAAACAGCTCGTCGCGTCGCGACGCCGCGACGCATTTGTGTATAGATCGAATTATATAAACGCCGTCTCGAGAGTAATTGACACGATGTACCCTTGTGATACGCGCTAAAAGTAGAACGAAGAAGGTGTCAAGTACCGATCACGAACAGAAACGAACGATGAGAGGTGTGACGTCTAGTTACGTTCAAATTAATCGCTAATACCGATATTAAGTAAAAAAATGCTGTTTCTCGGCCTATGAACCATGTAACGGCATGCTAATCCAACGTGCACGGGGATAACCGTTCCTAGGTGAGATCCTCGTCGTCGTCGCTGGGACCTCCTGTCGGGCAGCACAGCCCTTCCGATCCGTCGCTTCTTATGCAGAACAGCAATGTTTCAGCCGGCGTTACTTCGTGTGGCACGATACCGTGGAACTCCTTCAGGTCGGCCGCCGGAAACCAGGCTTTCTCGTTGTCCTCGATTATAAGTATCCCGAAAAGTCTGCGTTCGAAAATCAGCGTTGAAACGGGGAAGTTGCAAAAGTACAAGAACGAACGATATATGCACACTATGTAACAGTGAAAAATTTAGAATTGTTTGTTAGCGATCGCATATCTTGGATGGTCGCTGAAGGTGCCTAGACCATAATTTAGACGAATGAACGATTTATGACTGGGTATTTGGTGTGCCTGGTCAAAATGTATGTTAGAACGTATGAATGGAACCCCAAGACGACACTTGACGGCTAGTGTGCCGAAGATACGTAGCCATCGAGGGATGTATAGTTTATAGTAGGCGTGGGAAAGCCTAAACATAGCAACCTGACGTTACATCGCTAAAAAGATAGGACCTTTGTCCTGAAGGATCTGGGCACGGAGTGGGGAAGGCTATGTAGCCTTCTGGAAAGAGGACTGTGCTTAACCCCACGGCACTTACCCCAGAACCTCGAACTGGAAAAGGCCTCTCGTTTTTAACTCCGTGAGGCACATGATTTCAAAGAACAAATAGACTGTTATACAGAAATTTTGTTGCGTTTTAAATTAAACAAAATAGGTATATTTTTATTAACAAAGTACGCACATGTTGAAACTTGCCAACACAAGCGAACATATTTATAACATTTTCTTATGGTATTACCAACTGCATTACGCGAGTAAGACTAAATATAAACCTATGCACATGCAGCTATTCCAATATTTCGAGGTGGGTCTAAAAATGTCTCACCATGCATTACCGCGTATCAAAAAGGTGGGACATTTTTAATCCCACCGTGCCCCAAAGAGTTAACGCAACTCTAACATGCTCTAAAAGTTCATCATGCTAGCAATATTTGTCGTTGCCAGATTTTTGCAGCGTGTAGTATGTACAAGCTTTTTCACAAAAATTTTATCAACTTAATGCTAAAATTGAGAATTAAGTAGTAAAGCTTGGCGATAGCAAGAAGGCTCTCTCTATTTCGGCGACAATTTTTGCTTTGACATGGCTTCAACACTGAAAATGCTTCCAAACTAGCATAATTTGGCTGCTAGCATAATATTCCCCAGGATCGGTGCAAGGACATTCGAGATCGAGAAGTTACGCGAAGTCAGAATTAGTTTCGAGAGGAATATTTAGTTGCACAGACCTTAACTCTGACTGAGAATCGTACATTAAGCATCATACATATTTGAAGTGCAATCTTTGTTAAGTCTAGTGCTAATTTTCAATCATTTTGGTTGAAATATATATTCGGTGCTCTACAGAGAAGAAATTTTATCGTTTTCATTAAATACGCTTAAAATAAATAATGTATGGCAGCATGCAAAGTGTTAAAATACAAAGATATTGCAAATATTTTTGAATGTTCAAGCTGAAAAATCGCTTATACGGAAGGGTTGAGAAGATACGAAGGTATTACCTGCAAATAGCAACCGTGGGAATCCAGAGAACAGAGGCCAGTATGAGAAGACCGATCAGCCCTAAGGACCAAACCGGCCACTCGTGTTTCTCCGTAATACCTTTGCTGGCAACCCAAGCTGGATAACCACTTCCGTCGACAATGATCTCCACGATCGAGGCAATTAAAATGCTCAGCATAGCCATCGGGCTGAGATACTTCCAGCAGATTAGCCAATAAAGGCCTGGACGGTTGCCAGTCATCAGTTCAATATCATCGGCGAATCTGTGAATGAAACAATAATGCCGACGATTTAAACGATTTTGAAACTAAACTTTTTAAACGAATTAATAAGCAGTGATCGTGTCGTTGAACTAACGTATTATGAAAACAGATGATACTTTTTTAAGAGAGTTGATTACAGTTTTGTAATCGAAAATAATCATGTAACTCTGTTAACACTATTCCTACCGACACTTCACGTATACCCATTGCTACCGCGACATTTCCACGTAATACAGATTACAAATTTTTCTCAATAAATAAACAATGAAAAAAGAAGTGAATATTGAAAAATGTATTATAGGTTTATTTGAGGAAAAGTTTAAAATTTAAAGGCGGTTCGATCACGGTGTATACGTGAAATTCTAATCGAAATTTTAAAAACAGTCATTTGACCGGTCGTGGTAGGAATAGTGTTAAGTATAATACTTAAAGTGTACAAAGAGCATACTTATTTCATTATATTTACTTTTGCATTTAATGCAAAAAATTTTAAATTTATTTTCGTTATATTTACTTTTTACAATTATTTAGGTTCAAGTACATACTGTATCTTTGTGTTGAAAAAAAACACGTTTTTTGAGTTATCAGTCTAAAAAACTCACAAACACCAATTCCCTTCGATTAATCGCCGAAATTGTAAATTGACCAGCAGAGAATACTTACATTTCTCTTACTGTTATTACGTGTTATTGTATTTAAGACGTGTATTTTACATTTTCTGAAAACCAATGTTTTTGAGTTACGTTACTTTCAAAGTAATGGTATTTTATTTTATTTTACTGCTTTCGTGGGACAGAACGTCAGTATTGTAGAAACAAAATTGTAGAACCAAATAAAAAGTTATTGAAAAATATAGATACGTGAAAAAGATTTGCTGTAGCTGGTGTGGACATTCAAACGGAGTTAACAGTTAAAAATAAGTTAAAATTGTCGTCAGTATGTTATTAGATACCTTTTCAAACCGTACACGTACGATACTGCTATACACTCGAAGAAGGCGATGATCAGCAGAGGAAAGTTTCCGCTGAAATTGTCGAATAACACGAAAACGTAGCTGCCAGCACCGTGGGCGAATGCCATCGAGATCACGCAACAAAGCAAGCAAATGCCACCTGTATTGAAAACCAAACGAAGTCACGGAACGATCTTAATTACCTTAACCGTTTGCGTACCACGAGCCGCTTTCGCGCTCTTCCGATTTCCTGTCAAGAAAACCAAGCGCATTTGACCGATCCAGACAATTGACAGCGCGCTCACAATTTATATAATATGTATAATATAGTAATAATATATAAATAATAGTATATAATACTAGTATACAGGGTGTTCGGACAGCCCTGGGCTTAAATTGAAAGAGTAACTCCCTGAGACATTCTAAGACGAAAATCAAGAGTAACGATTTTGCGTTGAGACTTTGTTTACGAGTTATAACTAGTTAAAGATATCGTTTAATCCGGACCGTTCGACGCTTGAGAGCGGGTAACCGAGGCAACTCGGTCGGTAACGTCGCTGAGTCCACAGTGATGCTCAAGCGTCGAACGGTCCGGATTAAACGATATCTTTAACTAGTTATAACTCGTAAACGAAGCCTCAAACGCAAAATCGTTACTCTTGATTTTCGTCTTAGAATGTCTCAGGGAGTTACTCTTTCAATTTAAGCCCAGGGCTGTCCGAACACCCTGTATATTAGGTAAACCGAAAAGTAATCAAAATTTTTTCGATTTGTTTATTCACAGTCAATTTGTGTACAGGCACGGTCTAATAAACACGTAAGTTTTGTTGCTACGGTCAAACTTGGTTGTAAATTCTATATTTCGGTTAAAAAATTTTTATTTCAATAAAGAGGAGAGATGTCAAGGCAAACAATAGAAGAAGGACATTTACGTCATTGTATGCTATTTTTGTTCGATCAAGGATTGAAAACAAACGAAGCAGTGACAAAAATTAACGACACTTACGGTGATGTTCTAAAACTAAACAAGTGTCATAGATGGTTTAAAAAGTTTAAAAATAGAAATAGGAATCTCGAAGATGTTGAACGAAAGGGACGACCTCAAAAACTAGATGATGATATTCTGAGAGAGATAATCATATAATAATATTTCATAAAATAATAAATTACAAATTGAAAATATGAAAAATTTGAAGAACAAATGATATTTTGATACATAATCAAAGGAGCGCGATCGCATTCCTCGACTTTTTTCGACCGTGTTTTTTGGAGACCCTCTGGTACGCAAACGATTAACCCTTTCGCTACGGGAGGATTTTTCGGCAAGCAATTCCCGCTGAACAAGCTGCCACGGCAAAAGTGTGTACTTATGGAACAATTGTAATTATCCGTCGTACGTTCAATACCGTGGAATCTTACGCAGAGCGTAACTGTAGTCAGTCGTAGAAAGGAAAGGGTTAAAAAATTATTGCATAATGCAATAATACTCTGTTCACAAAATTTCACGGGGTGACTATAGTCACCTCTCGTACGTAGCGAGCATCAGTCGTTGGGTGACTATAGTCGCCGCTCGTAGCGAAAGAGTTAACGAAGAACAATGTTGAAATTATCACCAACCTGTGAGAATTTCTTTACGCAAATTTGGGAACAGCTTCATGTCTACGATACTCGTAACGACACCCTCGAGGGTGCCGAATTGAGAGTCGATGCCCAGCGTGAACAGCATGAGAAAGAACAACACAGACCAAAACTGTGCACCAGGGAATTGATTGATCGCTTCCGTGAAGATAATGAACGCCAAGCCTGTACCAGACGCTGACTGAAACATTATGAAACGATAAATTGACCACGATAATAATAATGATAATAATTCTTAATACAAATTCTGTATCGACTTCTTTTTAGAAGAACGTAAAAATGTCTAACATATACAAACTTTATTATATTAATATTATATATTACGGGGAACCAATCTGTATGATAAACAATTTAATTTAATTTAAACAATGTAATTTGATGTTTGTGTGATGCTACGAGAAGTTTCATACGTTATCCAACTCTTTTTCAAGATCGCATTCCGGTAGTTCAGGCATGATCAGGTTATCCAATGTTCCGTTTCCGGTGCTGATGTTCAACAGTGTACCACTCGCTGGTATTTCCTCCGGTATTTTGTCGATCTGACCGAAAATATTGATGAGGGTGCTGTTCCTTTCCGCCAAGCAATGCTCGTAAACCATGGTAGCTTTAAAACCTACGTCAACGCGAGCATACGTGTATGTTTAATCAATTATATCGAATGCCTGGTGCTTAACACCTTGCACTATTTTGACGAGTCTGACTTGTGATGAAAATTTTAGACCAAACATGGATGTCACGAGTCGGGCTCGTTGTTCAGTTCCAGACCAAACATGAATATCACGAGCTTGACTCGTACTCGACATTTCAGGCCGAACATGAATATCACGAGTCTGACTCGTGGTCTTAATTTCGGGCAAAATTGATATTTAATTGTTCATTTATATTGTGTCTTTCCGTTTTAGGTTTGATATTAGTGAGATAATCAGAAAACTTATTTGAGTTCAAATACTACTACCGCGGATTTGCTTTTACATATTTTTATTTCGTTATTAATTAATTATATTATTATTACTTATTCAGAATTTGTTTTAATCTTATGTGATAATTAAAGTATATATAAAAGTTTTTGATTCAAATTCATTTGAATTTCACAACAGTTCCATCGCGTGGATAAGATGGGTCTCAAGTTTCGGCACGCGCATCCTTCACCGCGACAATTGAGGCAGCCGCGTTTGGCCTGACTTTTTCCGAGGTTCCGAATAGTGCAAGGGGTTAACCCTTTTAGTGCCGAACGACGATATATCGTTTCGTATGCCATGGCGCCTAACTATTTGCATCGCAAGAGAACTCTATCTCAAAATAAATTTATAAAACGTTATAAATGTTTCAATTCTTCCTTTATTTCGTAATATACTTCTTGTTGAATTTTGAGAATATTATTCTTACTTCCATTTTTATGAGCTTTTTTCCCAAACCTTAGCAAATTCGTCAAATTGGTCCGGTATATCTCGCGTAGGTACGATACTTTCGCTCGGCACTAAAAGGGTTAAAGTTCGGTACGGTGAAGAATGGATTACCAATAATGGAGAAAACAACGATTCCCGCGAACATCGAGGTGAAACAGTTCGTCAAGCTGACCATGATGGCGTCTCGATAACAGTTGTTATTCACGGGATTGTAAGAAGAGAACGCTATTAAACCGCCGAATGCCAAGCCCAGGGAAAAAAATATCTGCGTGCCCGCTTCTAGCCAAACCACTGGATCAGTTAATTTCCACCACTGAGCAAATTTTTAATTGTTAAAAAAACATATAACGTTGCTAGTGTTATGTATCACATGGTCTGAAAAATTCGTGTCGATTTTCAAGCAAACGAGCATAATTATTTCGTTTTTCGATTAGGTGTACATCATTCTTTTCTAATCTTTCGTCATCTTTGAGATCGTTTAAAAATTCCATTTTTTTTGTTTAGAAAAAGTATTAGATCGTTTGAAATTTGTTGACATTTCTTTTCAAATCCTACCCGCAAGAAATCGACACGAATCTTTGGATAACCCAATACAGAAGGAGTAAACTCGTAATAAAGAGCTGTACCTTTGGAGTAAAAAGATGACGTAGGCCGTCAGACATTCCCGTCAGAGTGACGCCACGAAAGAAGAAAATGATCAAAACGATATATGGAAATGTGGCGGTCACGTACACGACCTATAAGAAACATTCCAATTTATAAAGCTGTTCGAAAAACAGATAGTTTAACCCTTTTGTTATTAAAGATCACCAAGTCGTTTAACGTGGATCGTTAACTATACTTTAACCCTTTGCACTCCGTTGTCCCCTCTCAGGGGACATCAGAATTTATTAGTGATTCCGGGGAATCAACGTATCCCAGCGCAACCTTTTCAGAAATGCATGTTTCTGTGAAATTTTCTGCCAAAATGGTACAAGATATCAAATCAAAATATGGTACAGTTACCAAGATATAAAAAAAAAAAAATAGTGATTTTGAAGAACCGAGAATACGTCCATCCAATACATCCGAGATGACGCGGAGTGCAAAGGGTTAAAAGTGACTGTGATAAACTTTGTTATTGGTTACTAACACTGATTAACACTATTCCTACCGACACTTCACGTATACCTATTCCTACCGCGACATTCCCACGTAAGAGAGACTACAAATTTTTCTCAGAAAATAAACAATGAAAAAAGAAGTGAATATTGAAAAATGTATTATACGTATATTTGAGAAAAAGTCTAAGGCTTAAAGGCGATTCAATTACGTTGTATCTATGAAATTTTAATCGAAATTTTAAAAACGGTCATTTGACCGGTTGTGGTAGGAATAGTGTTAATAATGATTCGATATCTTCAGACTAACCACTGTTTTCTAACCAAAATTATTTTGCTTAATTAACACGAACAACAACAACACGAGAATCGGCGACAAAATAACAAACAGCCCCTTCTAATTATAAAATATTGTGAAAAGGTTAACCCTTTGGGTACACATTTATTTGAAAATTTCTTTGCACTTGGAGTACATTTAACTTTGTGGGCAAGTAAGAACAGTAGATTTTATGCAAGAATTAATTTATTTCGTACTCCTATATAATATTGAAATAACTTCAGGCAGTTAGTATTGCAAAATACTTTTAAAACAAATAAACCCTGGTAACAATAAATGCATGACGTTCTGATACGTCAAATGTAGCCAAAGGGTTAATTCGACGCGTGGTTGTGGAAAAACGTGCAATCAGCATTGAATACTTTAAAAAAAATACCTTCCCTGAAGACGCGATTCCCTTGATCATGCACATGTAAACGAGGATCCAAGCGATCACCAGCGCCAGAGCGATCTTCCAGTTAAATAGTTCTGGGGTGTTGATGTCGTCAGAGATCATTAAAGTTGTCCGGTACCAGAAGTACTGCGTGGGACTGCTAACCTGAGGAACGATCATCGATATACACCGCGATCAGCTTTCGATTAAACGTTAGGAAGCATTAATCTTGATCAGTCGTACCACACACTCTGGTTCAGGCGCGTACGATCCATTTTGGAAATATATGTTGGGGCACTCCGCCCACGGTAACTTCGATTGGAAACTCTGGAAAGGAGATTTACTTGTTGATTTATGTATCATCGATATTCGAAGCATTGCTTTAACTTTTGTACTCGAGAACAAAACTGATTCAAGCCCGTTTCTTTTTTTCTTTAACACTAGATTTATTAATTTCGAATTTCATGAGTAAAATTTACCAAAACAATTACTATTTTGTTTCTAGCAATTTTTGTTATCTTTTATTAATGGAGCGATACAGATATACCCAAATTTATTTCCCTCTCTATTCTGCAACTTCAAATTCTGTTTGATGTATACCTTATTCCTTAGTATATGTATATTAGAAATAGATATACAAGAAATGTCCGTAAATCTAGTGTTAACGTGCACACCGCTTTGCTACTTTTTTTAGTAAGATAGTAAGATAGTAGTAAGTAAGTAAGATCTTTAGTAAGATAGTATATATAATTCGGTTTTGAGAAAAAATAGATAATAATAGATAATCTAATTCTTAGGTTCATCTTAACAGATTTATTAACGCAAGGGATTTTATAACTTTGTATAGTTTCTAGCGAAACCATTGAAATAGTTGTATAAATACAGCGTGAAAAATTGTGTGACTTAAAGGAAAGTAATTAAGTTTCTTAGTACGTTTTGTGGAAAACAGAACTTTCGTAGCAATTTAATAACATGCATCTGACAGAAAGTTGATAAAATGTAAAGAAATTAATTCTTTCGATAATATAAAATGATATACTCACTTGAACGAAGTAAAAGAGGCACCAAGCGATAATAGTGTTGTAATACAGAGCTACGTTAAAGGAAACTACGGCACTGCTTATACCGATACCACCCATATACGGAGAAACCTTTAAAAAAGGAAAGATACGTTGGTTGTACCATTCGTAAAGGTATTTGCTTTCTTTGATGGACACTGTTGTGCACGTTTTGTAACAATTACCTGATTCCACACACCGATGGCACCCTTTCGTAATCTCTGGCCAATCGCCAATTCCAGATAAAATATGGGAATACCCTCGATAGCCAACATTACAAAGTAAGGGATTAAAAATGCACCTGTTTGGAAACGAATAAACAAACAATCAAGAGTTAACCCCTTACACCCACTTTTTTCTGCTGATAAAACAAGTGAATTATAAAAATTGTAATTAAAAGAGAATAATATTTTTTAAACATTTTTGTAAATACAATATGTACAAGTAAAATATATTTTTAGAAACAGAGTATGATAAAATATTTGTGTTTTAAGACTTCGAGAAAGTGTATAAAATATTTTTCCTTTGTTGGAAAACTAGCAATGTACCTCCACCATTTTTCTGAGCGAGATACGGAAATCTCCATACGTTTCCAAGCCCTACGGCGTATCCAACGGTGGCTAGTAGAAAAGTGAGTTTGCTATCCCAATTCTCTCTTTCATCCTCCCCGGCTTCCGGTCGAAAAATCGCTTTTCCCTCGTTACTCCCAAGTTTACTACCCCCGCCCCCGTTCCCCGTTTTGTTCTGTAACGATAGAGGATATTAATTAATAAATTTCATTCAAGTTTCTTTCAAAGTAAAGTATTACTTTGAAGTACGTTCATTCTCGCGGAAAGAAATTTCTTAACTCTAGATTAATAATTGATCGTATATGTGTAAGCAAATTATGTTGCATTTAACGCATAAGAAATTATATTATTATTATATTATCTATTTATTTTATATATTATTATGCATACTATTTTACACATTTAATTATTATTATATTATTTATTTATTTTATGTCTTATTATGTATACTATATTATATTTTTAATTATTATTATATTATCTATTTATTTTATATATTTAACTATTATTATATTATCAATTTCTTTTATATATTTAATTATTATTATATTATCTATTTATTTTATATATTTAACTATTATTATATTATTATGTATACTATTTTATACATTTAATTATTATTATATTATTTATTTATTTTACATATTATTATATATATATTATTTTACATATTTAATCTTTTTCAAATGAAATTAAAAATCAAAGTTATTACCTTCGTGTTAGGACTGGAGTCCTCAAAGGCTGCGTTCGTGGCCCCGTAATTGGCAGTGGTGTTGGCCTTTCTGTTGTCCACCACTAATCTTCCTTTCATTTCCTTCATCTCAAGTTTGTCGACACTTTTTTGGGGCTTCAAGTCGCGCGAGCTTTGTCGCCGAACGAGATGCGCCGTGTTCGCCATCCTTTTTGTCTATTATACGACCACGATTTCCTTCCTTCGGAAAGATCAAACGGAAATACCACGCGCGCCTATGGACTCCATCCTGGTGGACATAAAACGGTTATTATGTAATCTCTAATCGACATTGTACTCGTAGGGGAACGCATGTGGGTTTTAATTGAAGAAACGTTGCTGACGTAAATAGAACTCGAATTGTAATAATGAAGCAAGAAAAAGAAAGCATAACACGTCCAATGATAGACTTTGATAGACAATGATAGACAGATGAATCCATCTTGAAACTGAATATTTCAGTTCGATGTAACTGAATGTTTCAGTAAACAATTAAATATGAGATTCGTGTTTGATATGCAATTCGAGTACACAGTTCGCGATACGCATGTCGTATTTAATTACGTTGTTTCGGAATTCAAAATTATTAAACCCTGCATACGTTTCATTGTCCAGCCGTTAATCTAACGCGATATTAAATTTTGTTACATGTATTGATGTACAGTTTCTGATGTTCGATATCAGTTTGAAATTCGATGTTAATAATAAAACGAAGTATTAATATATTTGAGATAAGGAAAAATCGAAACGATTGAAATGAGATTTGTTTCGGAAACAGGTATTAAACTACCTTTTGTTCCGACTACAATTTAGAGTTACTCTTATTGTTTTTATCGTATCGCTAAACACGGGCAAAGGTTTTAGCTGTAATCTTTTTAAATCGCATCCGTAACGACACGCTTCATGAACGGGGCACGTTACGTTTGCACCTCTTGCTCATTTCACGTGCACATCGATTGAAATTTTCTCTATCGGAAGAAATGTCCAAAATCAAATACTTTTGCGATACGAAAATCGAGGTGTTCAATAAAAATTGTTTACATCGATCATAATTTTCAGAAACGTCTACGCCTGTAACAGTTGATCAACTTTTGTGCATCGACTCGTTCACGTAAATGTGATCCTGTTTGAGAGGAATAACGCCTGAATAAAATAAATGAATTTATGGAAAATCCCTGTAATACCGAATATTATCTGCAAATTCAATAGAGACGAGTGGGCTCGAGGTAAACAATAGGCACGGAAACGACATGTAGGGGATCACACGCGATTCTCTTGTCCTCGTAATTCGAACACTCTTTACCCTGTAAGAAAAGCACTCGACGGAAATGTCTTTACAATTCTGCTCAAAGAACCTGGCACACGTCGCTTTTTACATCGATAGGACAGTCCGTCAGGAGGGAGAGATGTTTGCCTCTCAGCTTTACTACGACCCTGACCTCGTATACGAGGGATCTTGACGGTAAATTACGAATCACTGAATATTCCGCGAGTGTAGTTGCTTCGAGAACGTTTCCCCTTCGAAACTGTTTACTTTCTCGTCGTCTGTCGCGTATTGCCATTTAAATACGTTTACGAATTCATCCCGGAACGTTTTATTCCGAATTCATAAATAAAAATTCTTTCAAAAAAGGAAAACGCGTCGAGATGGAACATTTTCAGGTATTGTTCTTCGTTTGTGTGGAATAAAAATCAAAGAAAATTTCTTCGTTTCCTTATGGGACCACTCGATAACATATTGGGCGGCAATTTTACACGAGTGACACGTACTATAACTATCGTTCCCATTGACGTCACGGGCGCGACGATCAAGCAATATTTTTCACCCTATTCAATGTCCTGGATATCGAACAATCTCAAGAAATATATTCTACGAACACTCCAAATTCCATTCACAAGTCGGACCTATTCATTCAGTATGTAATTTAACGCGATCTCGTTTAAAAGTACGAGTGGAAGATTTAAACAAAGACAATCCGGTCTCGTTGTGTTCATCGAACAATCGTGCCCGATCGGAAGATCAAATTGTTGGATTTACTGTTTACGAATTCACGAATTACAAATGATTAGAACGTAGGGAAGAAAACGATGGTGTTTAGTCACGAAATAACGTTGCGAGTTCGTCACTGACCTGTTGGGGTGAGATTAAAGAAAAGCGCGAGGGCCTCCTTATGGTTCGAGGAGCAGTTAGCTACTGTGGCACCCTCTACTACGATGGTAACTTTTGAAATCACGATATCTGACGGAATCAATAGCGAGCGCCGGCGCCCCAATGCCTCCGTGTCCTACAGACCGGGATATGCGTGAACCCCTTTTGTCAGGAGATTGGTCGATCATCGGTGAACCGATCACAAGAACGTGACAAATAACCCATGTCGTCGTGGCTGATCAACAATTTGCCGTCGATTAAAAAAGAGAAATAGTGATGATTGCTAATGTTACTGTTCGTTAAACTTGAAACGTTATAGAAAAATAGAATGCTTCCCGTGAACTTGCAGAAATTGGTATCTTGTATGTGATGGAAACAATTCTGTATCTGACATTCAGATTAACACTAGAACTGCCGACGATTACAGTGTACTTATTTGCATGGAGCAGATCAAATTGAAAATTACATGAAAAAATATCGAATAGACAGAAAACAAATCTTTATTTATACCTTCTGCAGAAAATCATAGGAAATTTTGGAAGCTTGGTAAAGTGAATTTATAAAGTTACTATGAGTAATTATCAATCCGTCATTTTAACTGCTCTGGTAGTTCTGGTGTTAATTCGAGTACATTTTCTTCGAAACTACGCTGTGTATGGTAACTTAGTGAATAAAAAAAAGGAACAGTAAGATGGTGTACGTGTTATGGACCAAGTAGGTTCCATAACGTAGGATCAATTAATAGGGTATCATTTATAATGCTCGATCATCATGAATAATGTTTAAACCTAGTAAATATTGATTAATTGTTTAGATTGAAGAATTAGTAATGTTTAGAGATCTTCGACAGTTTCGTTAAGTTAGGGAAGAATTCGTTAAACTGGAGTTTACGAGGATTACTAGGCCTTATATGTATATTAGAAGTATCGGATGCTTAGAATTTCAACCGCATACGTAATTACATTGGAAATTCCGATGGAAGATTATTAAGTAGATGCATTTGACCTTTACGAAAACTGAATCGATAAGTAACACGTATTTTTATATTCTACACGCACACATTGAAAGTGTCCAAATGTGACACGTGTACTGCGAATGAGATTTTTTGTTAGCAAGTTTATTTTTGCGTTTCATCAAGGAATTTTGCTTCGGTAAACGGTTGTTTCCTTCAATTATTAACTATTCGTGTTATGGATAAGTAACACGAAGGGGGTAAACCTCAGCGACAGTAATGCAATCAGCGTTAATATCGTTCCCAGCTAACGCTCATTTCAATTAAATGGTACGCTTTTCCCTCAACAAACAATGAAGCTTTGCGCCTGACTGAGTGGGAACGGGAATCAATAAAAAGTATCTTGTAATGTGCCATTAAATGTTAACCGCTCATTGATAAGGCAAGGTCCGAGAAACTCCAACAACTTTTATTTTCCTTGCGATTTGAAATGCAGCTTGTCTGGATTCCAAATAAAATAGTGAGTACAACTCACGACGTCAAGTTAATTATCTGCAGAATATTTAAATAAGTTTGTGGGGCCTTATGGACTCCATCATATCGTATACGTGATAAAACAACCACCTTACCACTTACGAGTTAGTTTAAAACAGTCGAACTTCACACTTGACTTTTTTTCCTTAACATTTTTAAACTTCAGAATTTTGCACATAAATACATCAATTAAAAATATTTCTATTTCTATGTTTATCTATATCTTTGTCCTCTATCTATACATCTCGGAAATTCCTGGTATTGTCAGTCCATTGAATTGCTTTTATAAAATAAATGTAATGTGTTTTAATGTTTCTATTCAACAGATACTACAATTATATAAAACAAAAGAATATTATTTTGTAAATTTAATCGTCGTTTAAGGAGACACCCGAAGGCAGCGTATTCTACTTGTCTGACTAAGCGCGGATTTATCTACTGCACTGGCGAATAAGTCTCCATTGTCTGCAAGCGATCGCAATAAAAGGATATTAGTACTTTGTTAACGATGACTAATAATTACTAATAGTACTCTGATACATGGGATACAAGCTTGAGGCTACTGTGGACCAGTTTTATTTATGGGTTGACAGACCCATCGTCGGGCTTGAGTTCCTTTTTCTTTCGCACCGTTGACCGGGATATCTGTGTTTTCACAGCTATCTTAGCTGCGACTGTTCGATTGACACGACTTCTCCATTTCCGTGAATTCCTAGAGTTGTGACGTCATTTCCAAAAATTTTCGAGGGCTAGAATCCGGTATTCTTTCCCAAATTTACAATAAAAATCGAACTTTTGTATCAGGAGAACATGATCAATCCACTGGTATATTAATCCACATCATTTTATTATGCACGTTTACCTATTTTCTATGTGTACATTTTTATACGTTTCTCATAAGTGTATAAAACTTTTCCGTCTATTTATTGTAAGTTTGATCTTAGTTTCAGATTCCTGTAGTATCCTTCTGTATCTTTGTAAATTATATAATTTTGTTTAAGAGGGTCTCTAGGCGCAGTCACCTCCACGTGGTGAAACCTGGTAATTGGTGTTGTTTTTCCATTGAATAATAATTGGAAAACTATACCAAGCTAAGTACTACGCCCAAAATTTGATTCATTTAATGTTTAATAAAAAGATCTGCCTTTTAATGTCTGTGCTATTTTTCTGTGGCAGCCGCTATTCACGTAATTAAATAAAATCTGTAGCACAAAGTTTAACCGGTGTTTACTCTACATCCCTATTATTAAAAAAAAATGCTCTATATAGATAGATTTTGAAAACTTGCATACTCTAATTGCCTTTGACAACAGTCAAAAAATATATCGTGGCTAACATACATATAGTTTGTGTACAGTTTATGAGAAATGATTTTTAATAATCAGTACCGTACTTAGAATATTATAGTATTTAAAGGATTTCTGATATTCGTGATGATTATTACAGACAATAGTTAATATAGATCGAGCTGTAGGTAGCGAAAGTAAAAGTTTATAAATTAAGTTTAATAATGTTTTCATTAGCTTACATCCTCTAATCAGTAATACATGATTAATCAGATTTTATCCAAACAATGTTATAATGAATCGCATAAAAATTTTATTAGGATGATAATACAGTGCTTAGAAAACAGGAATTCAATTTAATCGTTAACAAACTGACGTTGTAAAACCTTGTTTTTCGAATATTTGAATAATTTTTAAAGTATTTGTAATATTGCCGTAAGCAATCTATGCAATAACGTGTTTAATTAAAAAATCAATTATTATAAATAAAATCCTAACAGAATTTACATGGGAGGGAAATATCGGGCATATAAAAGCAGAAACAAGCAGAAAAATTAATAAACAACTAATGAAAATGCATTATTATTTGAATTGTATGAAATATTTGGACACAGGAACACTATAACCACCTAGCGGTGAAGAGATGGTACTAACCGTGCATATAGCTGTTACACGTGGACGCATACCTATTCAAATTTCTCAGCATTTTGGTTATATTTCTGAACTTACTGCACCTCAAATTAAAGAAGAGGATCTCACAATTAATCCCTGTTGGATTTTGATATAATTTTCTGCCTCATTTGGTAATTAAATGTGATTTAGTGTAAAGCACCACGATTTCGTACATGTTTTGCCATCTAGCGGTTACAAGAAGTACTAATGGACCCGTATTTTCGATTATTACAATAAATATCATAACAGAATATCACAGTCTAGTTCGCGTCCTGAAGAATGTGAAACATATAAAAACGTTCAGGAATTTTTGTTATAAATACGACTTTTTGCGAGTAGAAGATTTGTTAACTTTACGTACATACAAATAGAATAACCATCTAGCGGTGAGAGGGTAGTACTAATTGGTGCTATGCATGTCATATACGGACACAGAGGCTTGTACCCCATGTACCCGAGCACCATTGATAATTATTAGTCGACGCTAGCAAAGTACTAATATCTTTTTATTACGATCGCTTGTAGGCAATGAAGACTTATTCGCCAGTGCAGTAGATACATCTGCGCTTAGTCAGACAAGTAGAATGCACCGCTTTCGAGTGTCTCCTTAAACGACGATTAAACTACTTAGAACACTTCAAGGCGGATTACAAAATAATATTTTACTTTGTCTTACGTAATTGTAATATATGTTGAATTAAAAATATTAAAACACATTATATTTATTTTATAAAAGCAATTTAATAAATTGACAATACCAGGAATTTCCAAGGTGTAGAGATGGAGGACAAGAATATAAATAAACATAGAAACAGAAATATTTTTAATTCATATAATTATGATACAAAATTCTAAAGCTTAGAAATGTTGACTTATAAAAAGTTAGTAATATTTAAACGGAGTTAAAGAAACTTTCTAACGGACAACTTCCTGTATCAGAAATTGTGTGAAGCCAAGTATATCTGAAATAAATAATGCAAATTAACGGCGAAATTGCTATATAATTAAAATGCTAATTAAAGACCGTCGCTTACGATCGATCCGCGTCCTTTTAAATCGATCCTCAACAAAAGACTTCGTTAAATTTTCTATCGTTTCCACGTTTTTGTAATCGAACTGTTTTATGTTTCCATTGATCAGAAGGTATCTAAAGATTTTGTAAGATTATATATTTCTTTATGCATAAAATGAGATCAACACCTAAAGGATACAATTCATGATAGTAGTTGAAAGCTTCGATGGCCCATTCCAAAAGCAAATCTAATCGTGGTCTATAGGGTGTGCCATTGACTAGTTCCATCATTGTTTTGTCGTTTAATGAAACCTTGCTTCGTGCGTTTTCAAGATTCCTTAGACGATTTTTTAAATCCTAGAGTAACATTCATGCTGTTTATAACTGATATTTAATTTTAACTTTAATTTCATTATAAAATTTGTTCATACAAATTATACTTTTATCTGTTATTTCTTGCAATTAATAAATGAAGAAGAATTACTATTTATACAATTAGCTAATAAAATATGAATGAAAGAATTAAAATTATAATTCAATTTACTTGATTAACATTGTTGAAGCGCATTAAAATGTCGAAAAGCAACGTAAGTTCATTGTCGATCCCCATGAGTATTTTAAAAATCAATCTTTCGCGTAGCTCTTCTATTTTACAGAGCTCTGCATCGTTGATCTCCTCGCTGTAACAGAACGACATCTGACGGTAGATCACTGAAAACTCTGTTCTTATAGAACGATGAACTGTTTTGAAACTGTACATCGAGTTTCTGTTCTAGTACGCGAGTAACACTTCAGCCGATGATAAAATTCATAGAAAAAAGTAGAAAGTTGATGTTACCTTACTACTAGTCTGAGTTGCTCTGATTGATTTCTCAAGGCATGTAGAGGTCGTTCAGCTTCTTCAAAAAACTCCTTCCATTTGCAATCTACTTTCTCCAACTGTGAGAAGTAATTAATCAAACATTTATGCAGTTCCTTTGCCATCTCGTTTATAGGTTAATTCTTAAACTGATCGTGCAAAACGTGTAATAACGTGAAAGATAGAGAGCGCTGGTTGACATAAATATTATCTTACATGTGATTCGAGTACGAACAGAATTAAGTTTGTTATTTTTCATAATGATTACAAAGCATTACAACAATTACAAGATGTATTATTTAAATAATAATTATTTTTAATATTCCTATTTATTTTAAGATCTTTATAATTTCTTCATTTGAATAATCTTTATAATACACATTTCTTCCACCCTTAAATATTAGGTGCGTTTTCTATAAAAACATAATAATAATGATGCTGTAATTAAATAACATTCCAGCACTGATTATAATAAGTAATTGGCAATTAGTGCAATTATATGAATTTGCCGAATATTTATTGATTAAGATATTTCTGTATTTGACAAAAAAGAAAGTAATTATAGCTTTTAAAACAGAATTATACTTAAATTCATAGCATCTAAATTTCATTATGCACGTGAAGATCACTTAATACCGGTTACTCGTTGCATTGATAATTCTGTTTACTAGTACTACTACTAACGAGTTGAGATCTCTTTTACGTACTCTGTAAAACTCATCTCTCGTATGAACTTGTTCATTCATACAGACGCGATGCTTGCGGGAAAAAAAGGAAGCATAGAATCCTTCTTCCAATTTAAGTGTACTTAAAAGAGAATTAATTAATTTTTGTGTTCAAAATGTAGAACTGTAAATACTTTGTATTATGGAAAACATAAAATTGATTTGAAAATGATAGAAAAATAATATAATAATAAAATACAGTATCAACATTTGTTAGTTTTTCTGTTTAATCTGTTTTATATTAATAAATTGATCAGTACGTTATACTATAATATGTTAATAACATGTTAGCATGAAATTGTACAGTAATCTTCGAAAATTGTCACTTTATCGTTTTACCTTGACCTACAACGAAATTTCTTCGATTCTTCGGTTATAAACTTTCCGTTCTATAGAAAGAACATTAATGTTTAAAGTTTCAGTGCCTTGAGGAAAATGATAAAGAAAAACCTTCACTTTGAAACTAAGCTTTAAGTCGTTTTTGTTTTCTTCATTTTCCGATGGAATTATGTTACTCGTAAAATTGGAGGAGCCAAAAATATCTTTTTTTGTATTGGTCCTTTATTTAAAAACCGTAGTATATATGGCATCTTAATAATAGCAGTTTCAGTATCATGAAAAATAATCAAAAGCTCTAATATTACCCATCTAAAAATTATATACTTAATTATAGAAAAAATATTGAAAAATTGTAGGGATATTTAAAATAAATGCTAAACATGCTTTGCATTTTTTGACAGTAAATAAAAGCATTTTATCAGAATTTTGAGTTTAATATAACTATAACGATATACATTTTTAGCTTTAAATGATGAATTCAACTTTCAAAATTTTTAACAAAATGTTACTTTTTGTTCAAGTAAAACCGAACTAAACCAAACTTGTTAACTGGAATATTTCACGTACTAGATACGAAGTAAATGAATTACACGTTAATTTCCGATAGCTCTTCTGTAATTGCTCAGAAGTTGCTCGTTAAGTGAGCTAGAATTGCTTTTGAAAATCATTTAATTTGTCGAAACCAAATGCCACATGCATTTCTAATTCACACTTAATTTTAAAATATCAGAAGTGCAGAGTGTTACAAATACGTTACAGGTAAAACATGGTCACATTCGAATGATTTTCCGTACACAATTTGATTATTCGTTAAAATTGAAACGTATAAAACGTTGTCCAATGCAAGCTGAAATATATTTCATTCTCAAATTTTTCAATCAAGTTATAAAATGGTACAGATTCCGTGGTAGTACAACGTAAACCTTGACATACATTGAGGTTTACCAATGTTCAAAGGTAAACGAAGCAGCTTATTGCGGTTAACGAGCAATAATCAAAAACTCATTTTTTATCTCGACGAAGATTAAATCCTATAAAAGCAGTCGCAGTATCGACTATTCGTCTTTAAAAATCTAAATTGAAATTAAAAAAGAAAAGAAGGGTATCCGGTAGTGTGCATATCTGGCACTGGGTCGGCTTCCTCGTGCCACTTCGCTCTTATAGGGGAAGTCGAACGGAGATGCCCGAAGGAACTTTCGACTAGGCGGCATCGTGCGCACGCATCCGACAGTACCCCCGGCGCGCTCGGTAGGGTTCGGTAACGGTCGGAGAGTGTTTAGCCGATTCGTTCCGTCGAGCCGGAACGCCAGCCAGCACAGTAGATCGTCGACCGACAACCCCTTCGTGTGTGAACATGCCTCGTCGCGGCTGATCAGGAACTGCCCCTTTCTTTCTTTTCTTCGTTATTTTTTTATTCATCCGTCTGGGCTAGTACGTTAACGTGAACAGTGTCAAGAACTCCCGAGCACATCGCCGTAACGTTTCGCACCTGCCGATACGTATCGACGTTTCGCGGCTAGCAGTGTGTGACCGTAGAGCTACCAAGCCGCGCGTTCATCGTCTCGCTCTCCCTCCGCACACCTTTCTTCAACCCTCGTCGCCCCTTTCGCCTTCTGTTCCGCTCGTGTTCACCCCGGAGCAGCATGGATGAGGCCAACGGCAAGATGCGAGGCAAACACGAGGAGCTGGATACTGCCTCCCTTAGCGCTGACATCCTGAATCCTTTCGTGCATCGTCTCGAGCTTGACACAACCTATGATAAGCTCAAGGTCAGTAGCTCTACGAATCCTTTTGCACGCGGAAATCTCCCACGGGATCGATGTTCACGCTGAACCGAACGTTTTTCGAGGGCGGGGAAGGGGTTGCCGAGGGCGGGGCGGGGAATTTGATCGTTGCAACAACGAGCACGGCTAGCGCGACCACTTTTCGACCGCTTCTTCGTATCGCACACGCACACCGATCTACGCGGATGAATTTAAAAAAGTACTGTGTCCGGCCGTAAAAATAGATCGAATTTTCGCCGGTACGCGCCACTTTCTTTGTGCCAAAACTCCGCGGCCGTTCGCTCTTATACACCTTTTATTCGGAGGGATGTCATCGTAGACAGTTACGTAAAAGTTCATGTTGCTGTCGCAACGGGAACGTCAGTTTCCAAGAAAGAGGCGAAATTCGGTGATTGGATCAGTTGGTTTTATGGAAATACGTTAGACTGGCTGTTTCGTTCGATGTATTTTCATTTTTTACGACGACGATAATGCGTTCTTTTAGCGTGAATATGGAACATCCGATGGATACATAATACCACGCAACATTCCGATTAAATGCATCCCTGATTGAGTTCCTCGAACTGTGAATGGAAATTCTTGAGTTTCACGGTTTTTTATCAGTTCGTTGGAATTTCATACATTTTTGTCGAAAATATTATCTGGATTAGATTATATTTGTTCAATTGTTCACTGGTTTCGATGACTTCACACAGAAACTTCGAAAAATGATGAAAAACAGAATTCATAGATATTGTTTAATCACAATAACAAGGAATCGCTATAAGCGACACGTGAAACGCTTCTGACTCGCATGTAAATAGTTGTAGTACCTTGACATTATCGAATTATCGACATTTCGGAGGTTTTCCTGACATTTTAAGTAACGCAGCTCCGCTATAGGCATGATCGGAATGTCTCAATCTTAAATGTACTCTATATTACCAAAATTAGCCTATGAACTGCTAAACGTCCTTTACCGCTAATCCTCTAACATACCAAACAGAGATTATAAACACTGAATAATTCACCAAAATTAACACCAGATTTACGGACATTTCTTGTGTATCTATTTCTAACATACGTGTACTAAGAAATAGGTGTACATCATGCAGAATTTGAAACTCCGGAGCTGAGAGGAAAATAGATTAGGGTATATTCAATAAAAGTCAACAAAAATTATTCGAAATAATAATAATTGTTTTTGCAAATTTTGCTTATGAAATCAGAAACCTCTAACACACCAAACATAGATTATAAATACTGAATAATTCACCAAAATGAACACTAGATTTACGGACATTTCTTGTGCATCTATTTCTAACATACGTGTACTAAGAAATAGGTGTACATCATGCAGAAGTTGAAACTCCAGAGCTGAGAGGGAAATAGATTAGGATATATTCAATAAAAGTCAACAAAAATTATTCGAAATAATAGTAATTGTTTTTGCAAACTTTGCTTAAGAAATCCGAAACCCGTCAAATTGACGAGTCCCGTAAACCTAGTGTTAAACAACAGAGAAACAATCGTGCCGTCGCCTAAAATTGATACGGAGCATAAACAGAAAACCAACAAAAAATATTTATACCGTTCTGCGTGCGAGCGGTGCACAGTGCGCCAGCACGTGGTTCGCCAGTGATTAATCAGTGATTTCATCGATCTCTCGCCTGGCAGGCGGTCGCAATCGGCAACTCTCGCGGCCGGTCGCTCGGTCGATGCACATTTAGCGTGATGGTAGAATACTTTTTTTCACTCACACCCGCGCTAATTAACGCGCGCACGTTATGCACCGTTCTATAGTTATCCGTGCGGGCGCATGACTTAAACGCGCCACGAAGTGCATCCTTTGAACAGGAGAAGGGGCTCGAAAGCGTGCCGTGACGCATTTGATGCGCGCATAGCTGCCTGTGCATTGTCGATTGCACGTATTTCGTGATCGTCATAGATGGAACACGTTGAAAGATCACGTTCCCCGTTTGTTGTGGTCCCTTTCAATCCCGTTTCTTACCCCCCTTTTAACCTTGTCAGGAGCCCCAATTTTACAACGCGCTTGAGAAACCTTTCTTGTGACACGTGCAATGGTCTATATTCGAAACTTTCGAATACAGATATGAATGAATGAAAAAGATGTAAATTTACATTTCTTTTTTAATTGGTACCCTTGAATTATGACGGACTTGTTATGTATATGTGAAAAAGGGGTAAGAAATGAAATTTATGCAGTTCCCAACGCATAAGGACAAGGTACAGCCACGAGGGTGTACCTAATCCGTGGTTAGGTTAGTAGCAGTTATAGTACGTATGAATTGCATTATTAACAGACGAGTAACTTTATTTATAAATAGGCAGCTTAGGTGACGTAATTAAATGGCGTACATTTTTTAAACACTGTTGGATGAACTATTGATATATCACAATAATAGTTTTATTATTTCATCCAACGCGATGCAATTTGTATGTATTATTTCTTTATTATGAGCTTATGATGCCCTAGTTGAGTTCTTATATGCCCAGTTTCGAGCTCTTTTAACCTTACTGTGTTCCTAGAATTTTGTCGCAATCAGTCGTTTCCTAATTTTATTAAAAAGAACTCTTAATTTGCAGAAAAATGGTTCTTTAGCATAATTGAATAATTGAAAGTAAAGAGCAAGCTATTAATAACAGTTTTTTTATTTATCACATAAAATTAATGAGTTTTCTTAGTAAAATGATTCGGGATAAAAATGTACGGAAATCTACAGCAGGGTTAAATTGACCCTGAAATACAATATATTCTGATTTATGATTAATGTCATAAGAAAAAATTTATAGACTACATAAGTCATCAGAGACAGTTGTATGAAACGTATGAAGTAGCTGAAACGAAATGTATGATGCAAACAGTCATTGTAACAACTTTAACGGCATTATTTGATCACCACTCAGGTACCGTTAAATCTAACGGGTACATTAAACAAAATTACATCGTGCACACGATTAGATAGATAACTATGTTTCTTGCAAAAAAAAGAACATTTGTTACACAGCCATAATCTAATAATGAATGGTGCCATCGCGAGCACATGAACGGTTATGTGTGCTGTAAACACGTGCTACCTAGTTAATTAAGACTTCCCTTGGTGTTCATTTTGTAAACTGTGACGAGCAGGCTTGATTAGTTCTAACTGTACAAGAATTAAATATAAAGGATTAAACACATTAATGTATTTTACTTGATAGAACTTCCTATTATTGAGTTACCACAATACCTTAATGCAATACGTTACTTTACGTTTCATAATGTCGTTGTATGGAATATGCGAGTTTTACATAAGCGAAAGGAAACAGACAATGGTGTACTATATTGAATTGATAAAACAAACAAATATTATATCTACACATAACAATGAACCTTTGAAGAATATTTTGATTTTTATTGATTAAAAAATTAGTTCTTTTTTTCATGCATTTAACACTCACCAGGAATTTCTTATTCATGGATAATATAATTTTTGTAATTTCGTAAAAAAACGTTGAGAAATTTTCTTTAATGAATTAATTTTCATTTCTGTTGACAGTTTATTCATGTACTCTGTACTCTGTCAATTAAAATGATAAATTGTAATTCGCTTTTTTTTAATGTAAAATCCTCGTTCTTGGCATCATCTTGATTTTGTTTTAAACCACTTAGTTGCACATAGAAGTCGAACTTTCTCCGTTTAAACTAGACATACCGGATCCCTTGCGACTTGTTGCAAAGAAATTACGAAGAAGTTATCCTTACTTGATAATTCGAATTTCAGTAAGTTGTACCTCTATACAAATCTCACGTGACCTTTCGTTGGGCTTTGTGTGGCAATTGCAGCAGTATTATGTAACTGGAACTTGATAGTAAGAAAAGATGACACTACAATAGGAGCCTGTTTCATCTGTTCCATGCAACGTTGATCATTCCGGATTGAAAAGAAAAAAAATATAACTCAGAGACTATATCGGCTTGTTGCACAATATGTAATACACTCGTTTCGTCTTTACTTATGAATATTACCCCAAGCTTATCCCATGCTTTTATTCAAATAACAGGTAATTCGATGTTACAGTAAGCGCATAACAATTAGGTAACAAGACTGCATTAAAATTATCATGAATTCTCAACACATAATTGTCAACTGAGAATATGATAAAACTAAAAAAAGTTTCCATTTTTTATGCAAACATTCAAATGGTGTACGATATTTCTTAACAAATAATTGGTATAATAATTTTGATTATTAGTTGGAAAAATATTTAAAATTTATTTGGTTTCGATAGAAGCAAAATTATTCAGGGTCTTTCACGGTAAAATTACATTACGGCGATACGAAGTGTTCAGACACCACGTATCTAAGTAATATTGAATTTCGAAGCCTCTAACTGTCCCTAGGTAGGAAAGAAAGTCTCTTTAACTATTACGAGAAAGTCTGATGATGGCACGCGAGATCGCGTTCATAATGCGCCCTTCGTATTAACTCTTAAAAATATAATTCTCAATGAAAATTAGTACATAACGGAAAACTAAATTAGATATCGCTTTATCTTAAGGTAAAGTTTGTAACCGGTTGATTTGATTTTTCTGTAACAGTTTGATTTAGGTAAATTTCAAAACAGTGTTTTAATTATGCCTAATAAACGTAACGTTTAATAGATTTACTAGATGAATGCAAAAATTAGCCAGCTAAAAATTAATGTATCCGCTTTCCGTAACCACATTTCCACATATTCATTTTCAAGTCAGTTAATTAAGTCGATCAAGATTGAACATAGAGTACATGTGAAATTGAATTTTTACAATTACAACGCGGTTTTAATTACTCCATGACCATTACAGAAAGTATTCGGATAATGTTCAGATAATGTTGCAAATTCCTAGAAGGAGCTATTTACTTCATATTTGTAACATTTTCATTGTTTATTCTAAATTTCTTACTTATGTATCGTACCATTATCGTTAACAAACTTTTTCACTTGCATAATTCGTTACACGATAAACTATCTCTTTGTTCCATTAGTAACTTTTTTTTTTTCAATTTCATTCATCTATACTTTTCAGCGTCAAATTATATCCAATTAATTAATTACACCGTAAATTATCCGGATTTTAGTCTACATTAAGCAAGATTAAGAATTGCACAAAATAACTCTATTAAACCTGCACGTGAAAAACACGAATAAAAATACTACGGCGACGCTTTCAATGCCGTTTCGTCGCCGCGTTTCACCTTTTTACCTCGACGTAGTTTAATTTTTCTTAAGGAACAGGATATAAAAGGTCGTAAGGACTTTCATGCGAATGAAAAGACTGAGCATTCGCGGTTTCATTATCGATAAACGTTGGCGAATTTTCGTCGGTCGTGCAAAAACGGGGTAGTTCTCGTAACGCGAAGGAAATGAGCGATGCGAAACGACTGGAAAAACAATTCTCGTCAATTTTCAGCGGGAGAAGAGCAAGTATTTCGCCTGCACGAAATGTGGGTCATAAGTGCGGAGAGAACCTAGTTCGTGGAACGTATTCTCCGTCAAAGAGCGAAAAAAAAGGGGCAAAAAATGGTCCTAACATTTCTTTTCTTCTTTATTTTCTTTTATGTTCTATGCTAAATAGCCAAACGACCAAATTATTCCTGTGTCTTGAAATACTCAAATTTCAGTTACTCTGTCAGAAAGACAAAGAAGAAGCTAAGCAACGAATATTCCAAGCTTTGTACCTTTTTTTAGAAATATTAGCTAGCAACAAATACACTGGATGGTTATTAATAACGGTAATTTGAGATAAATTAAATATTGAATTAAATTTTATTGCAGAAGATTTAGCCTTTTAAGGAGAAAAATAGCTAAATAGCCAAACGACCAAATTATTCCTGTGTCTTAAAATACTCAAATTTCAGTTACTCTGTTAGAAAGACAAAGAAGAAGCTAAGCAACGAATATTCCAAGCTTTGTACCTTTTTTTAGAAATATTAGCTAGCAACAAATGCACTGGATGGTTATTAATAACGGTAGTTTGAGATAAATTAAATATTGAATTACATTTTATTGCAGAAGATTTAGCCTTTTAAGGAGAAAAATGTCTTTAATATTTAACATCGATTTAATCTAAAATTTAATATCAGACTCGATGTACATGGGACAATTTAATAGAATATGCTTTGCAAATATGTTCGATATTTGCATTCATTATAAATTGACAGGGCTCCTTTCAAAGGTATGATAACTTTATACGATCCATTCTATGGCTGTTTAATACTATTTTTCGTTTTTAATCAGGATATATAGTATTGGTAATAGGAACATGTCTAATAATATCAGATGATAATATACCAAAATAATAATTCACACAATTTACACCGTATGCATACGTTATACAGTAGCGGACAAAAGTTTAAGACGACAGGACAATGTAAAACATAATTTTATGGTTCCCAAATATTGTTTATCCATTCATTTTTATTGTCATTATGGTAGAACACTATTTATTAATTAGTATAGAATACAAATTTTATTTATACCGTTATTTCTTAATAATTACTTTATTTATTCTCTTTGGTCCTTTGGTCTTAAACTTTTGTCCGCTACTGTATATTCTGAAAGCCTCAAGTGTCTATAAAATGGTTGTGTACTTTTACTGCTGTACATCTGTAAACGGATTCAGATTTGATAAAATTTTGTTATAGCTTTACATACATGTTCAGACATAAAAAGCTACTTGCCAGCATATATATATACGTACACATTCGTATACTTCGAAATTCTCACGTTTATACCACGTGTCTTCCTCTCCTTCCTCGTCCTGAGGAGCCTTGACACAATTTCTGACCGTCATCAGCCCAAACAGTTGCGACTTTATTAATTCACATCGTAATGCTGTACAAGCCAGATTAAATTCGTGATTCGTTCACGGATCCTCCCCCTCCCCGTTCACACCGTGCACAACACGTACCATTGACGGTGTTCAATGAACGAGCTTCTAGATTTTACGGCGAGATCCAACGCGACATTGAAAAGTTCATTGGAAGTTCGCGAACGAACGCATACGTTCACTGTTCTGGAATACTAATTGTTAGTTTAATAGGTACCTGCCTCACGTGGTCGACCGCGTGCGGTTCATCTAAACAAGTTCACGATGTTTGGGTGACCATGAAGACACTTGTGATACCGTAGGTCTTATCGTTTTTACAAGGATTCTATTCGAAAAAGTGCTCTTGTTTAGACTCGCTGTAATGTTACAAGGTCTAAGATCTGCTTGGCGTATTTAGATTTCTGTAAAATGCGAACCAAACGTAAAGAAAGTTTAATGGTACGTCAGTAGGAAAATTTCTTAAATCACTTCTAACTTTTAATATTTCTGATATTTTGAAGTGTTCTCCTTAAAACATTCTCAATTTATTTTCATCTTGCTTACAAGATGAATTTATAACATTATAAAAACTTCAATATTTTTCAGTTACTATGATTGGAACAGATATTTTTAAACAGTTAAAAATTAGACTTTCTACAAATTCAGAAAAAGCAACAAAATTACCAGAAGTCACTTAGGTAATAAATTTCGTTATCAGCACTTTTCACTGACGTTTAGTAGGATGTCTAATAATCGGTTGAAAGTAATCGTAAACAAATAAATAATTTCTGACGACAACGTGTTGGGATATGTTGCCTGGTTTGTGCTCGGTGGTATGTTTCATGCAATATCGTTAAAACTTTAATGTTCACTTTCTCTAATAAAACTAGCTTTTACTACTTGAACCGACTACAAGAGTATGAGACAAGCGAAGTACAATTATATTCTTTCTGATAGTTTTTGATCGTAAAGATCCAACTTCTTCTGAAAACGATGAAGTTTTCAAGCGAGAAAGGAAACGAAAAACCGAACACGGCCGGTGAAACATCGATTGTTCGGGTAATTTCAACTTCAATTTTTCAGTCGGCGGATGTATATTCGACAGCAATATGAGCCTAAGGCGAACAAAGGAAAGCAGAATATAAAGGCGTAGTTATAGGCTACTTTCGAATGACCTAAATACAATCATTTTTTAGGCATTGATCTCATAAAATAGCTTTTCGATGAAATCTGTGGTTCAAAGTTTTCGTGATATTATCAGTATACATAATTTTTCTTTTCGGTCTAACGAAATTTAGAAATGCATATTTTAACGTATATTTTATGTTCGATATGAATATAAAAAATTAATACCCTAATTTATAATGAACGTAAATGTCAAATAACTGCAAAGCATGTATTGCTTAAGTTTTCAGTAGTACTAAATAAAGTCACAATAATGTTTAAAAAGTATTGAAAGTATTCTCCTTAAAATTCATAAGAAAACGATATGACGAAGTCGATAAACACATTGATGTATATTGTAGTTTAATTAATTAAAATTGAAAAATAGAAAATAAGGATAATAGCTAGTGTTAAATATTAAATCTTTGCCGCATATTTAACGCAACTATTTTATGAAATTAATATGGTACCTATCCTTTACTCAGATATATTTATTATAATAAAATATACGTGCTTTTAAAAAATATTCAATAATTAACCCTTTTCCGCATATGGGCCCATATATGGTATTACAGTTTTGATTCAATTTTATCTCCAAATTAAATGTCATAAAATCATAGACAATTTTTTCACGTTTTATTATTGCTAAATATATATTTTATGGATTAAAATAGTTTGAATTATTTTATAATACTTAATTTGTAAATAAAATTGAATCAAAACTGCAATACCATAATATGGGCCCATATGCGGTAAAAGGTTAATTATTGAATACTTTTTAAAAGCACGTACATTTTATTATAATAAATATATTTGAGTAAAGAATAGGTACCATATTAATTTCATAAAATAGTTGCATTAAAACAGATCGGCAAGACGAATCTACGATTTTTGATAATCTAATCCATGATTTTATAATATAAAACGTAAAGCGTGCAAATTTCTGTGAAAGGTAGAGTGCTGAAAGAGTTAGTTGGTTGTAGCCTCAATGTTCAAAGTCGTACAACATATAAATTATGTATGAACGCATTTAAGGACAGACGTGAAATTAAACGAGAAGGCAAATGCACTAGACATCGCATTTTAATAAGGTATGAATAATTACTTTATGATCTCATAATTCGAAGATTATTTCAGTTTGCTTAATCCACCTGCCTATGTTCTGCTAAAAATATTATTTCGTTACAATTTATCAAGTTTGTCTTGCAAAAGCTCTATCTGTATCAGTATTACAACGTGTGTTGCCAAGATCGTAAAAATTTTCTACAGAAAAATTTTTGAATGACTTCGTATAACCTCATAATATTAGATTTATACAAAATATTAATACCCGGTATAGGGTAAAAGTAAGATTCCTGTTAAAAAGTGAAACTCTAAGTGCAATGTAAAAGAACCAAATTCCTCGAGTCAAAAAAAAAACGTTAATCTAAAACTGAATGATCTCCGGAAAAAGATTCCACCAAAATAGTTCAAGGAGAATCTGTCGGTCAATAATTTTGTCTGTTCTAAAAAAAAAAAAAAAAGGAGGTTCATTTATCAGAAATCCGGAGTATCGAAAGGATTACTCGGTCGTGGCCTCGATCTTGAAAGGCTCGCGTGTACGTGTTATGTAAATACACGTGCGTGTACTGATGTACACACGTACAAAACTGAGTTAACAGGTGATAGAGCCTAACGGAACGACCGAACGGTACTTGTTTCTCCTTTTTTTTCCTCTTTTCTCTCCCTTCCATCTCTCTGCACCTTTCCGTTCCTCTTCTTCGTCCGTCGGACCAGTCAGCATCCTAAATCCTCTCCATTCCCGTAACCTTGGCCCACTGAAGAAAGAAAGTTGTGTGCTGGCCGAGAAAAAAAAAAGGAATGTTCATTCGATGAGCATTAATCCGAATTATCATACCGTATTTTGCATTTCTGATATTTTGCTGATTTCACGCGAAGTTCTCCTCCAGGCTTATTTCGTATGCGAACTTGATATTGGAGTGAAAGTGAAAATGTAGAATAACGTGGAAAAATGATTTTAGTATCTTGATGACAATTTTAATTGTTAAAAATAAGAAGGTTGACGATTTTATTAGTTTTAAAGAGGTGCTCTCAATTCTTTTAACTATTATATGTACATATTATAAAATATGCTCGTCATATGTATTATTTTTTCATAAAAAGCGAAATTGTCGATTATCGAAGGGTACTTATGGAATGTTTAAATATTAGGGAGACCGAAAAGTAATATAATTTCTGTTATTCCATCTTTAGATATTTTGTTCAAAAACCAATTGATTTTCATCGATCCGGCATTGAAAATTTGCATACTAGATGACAAAAGGTTGTTGATAATGAGGGTGATTACATTATTGATTAAAAATAAAAACTCGTTAAAAATTTATGTGTTTGAATTTAATGTAAGAAAACGACATTATTTTTTGATCCCTCTAATACAAAGAATCTTCAACAAATGAGAACGTCGAAGCGTTGACAAATATTGGAAAGAGGAATCTCTAAATGTTAGGCAGATTCATCATTCATGAAAGGATAAATTTGGAATTTAACATGCGTCTGACGTGGCAATGATTTTAATGCAATGTAAAAATGTGCAAGACGGATCGAAAGGAGGTCAAATAAATTTTATAGAAACAACCAGCACAGAAGGTCATCGTCCTGTATCTCTTTACCGAGCATAGCGATCGGGGCCTATCGATTATCGTGCAAAATAAGCTGCCATCCCAAACATTGATGGTGTCTCTCATTGTCTGTTGAAGAAGGTATGAAATCTTGCTGATCAGGGCTTCGCTGGCCTTATCGGTGAAAAACTTAAGCCACCGTTAACAGCAACCAAAGGTGACGCGAAGCATCTTCAGCTGGCAGCCAACTAAAGGAGCTGTGAGCTGCTCCTCTTTGATGTAGGCTAACATTTTTCCCGAGATTCAATTTAGTAGGTGACCCACTTTTAACGTGTTACCAATTTCAGTTGAAATTCGTTCGATTGAACTTCATTGAAAATATTTTTTCATCGGGTTGCTATAAATGTCCTGTCCGTCACAAAACGTGGTAAAATATTCTATTTTGAAAATAGCGTTTGTATTTCCTGTAAACCACATTTTTTCCAACATTATTTACGATAATCGTTTGGTCAGGTGGAGGTTGTGTGATTCTTCTTTTATAACCAAATTGGTCACCTTGTGTATATAATTGAATGAGGAATGCAAAAGTTTTCTAATATATTTAGTACGCAAACATTTGTAATCTCTGTCATGATATTCAGATGTTTGATTTTAGATCGATTAATCATTGTGCGAATGAATAACATCTACGATGCTTATCAGTGGTATCACCGATGAAGTGACTAATAAATTTAAGATGATCACGTTATACGATCCGTTTTGAATTTTAAAAAGAAAAATGTTCTTCATCAATTCAATAGAATTATCTTTGTTTCTACACACTGTTTACGTATATTCCAACGTTCATACAAATGATAATAATATCATGAAGAATATACAACAGATAAGATAAAACAATATAAATAATATCAAAATTGGAACGGATATCCTATTCAAACTTCGATCGATTATAAAAACAATCGATCTTAAAATTGTTAATTATTATTACGTACAAAATAATCTCATAACGAAAGTCACACAGACAGAATCAACCTAATCTAGACATTAACGAATCATAAAAAAAGGCAAACTTAGTACTTTCAAATATTGAATCCAATTAGTTATTGCCAGTTAATCTCAACGAAGATCCAAATGTAACGATAAATGAATCAAGCAAATACCACAACGTTGATGCACATCTTTCGTTTTGAAGTCAAACAACTGTCCACTTTTTCACATGCTTTCTTTCCTACATCGTAGCGATACGCTGATAGCAGTTGTTGAACCGGAAATGCTTCATGTTTCAGACGGCATTCCTCACGGTGGCTCTCCTACCATTCAGACTGGCTGCAATTACGGCTCTGGTGATCATGGCCTGGCTTCTGGCTTGTCTAGGTCTCCTTGGCTTGTCCGAGGAAGATCTCCGACGAGCCCCTCTGAAAGGGTGGAGACGGTAAGATACATCAAGCCGTCATTACCCCTCTATCCCTTGCATTCTTTTTTTTTCGCCTCTGCATCGTCTTATTCCCCTCTCGTTGACTTCCTGGCTTCGGGCAATCTTCAACTATCTGCCAGCACGAAGCGTACGTGCTTACGTGCATACATACGTTCCCGTAGATTTATTTAACACGAATGTCGTGTATTTTTAGTGTACTTTTATCAGATGCATTTGCATACCACGCCTCAAAGGTTTGCTTACCTTTTTGAATTAAGCTGTCCAGGCGATTTGTGGTAATATTTGAAGGCTTGATTTATTTTAGTACAATTATTTTTAAAATAATTCATTGGGAATTCTGTTGATTTTTTTTTTCAAATCATATCAACGCGAGCTCTTCAATACAATTTAGAGATTAATATCTGGAAAGTGGATCTAGGGCAATTGATGAAATAAAATTTAATCATTGATTGATTTCACCCGCTAAATTTTTCATGTTCCATAAATGCATAGAATTTCAATTTGCTGACATTTGCCTGTAATTCGATTTTACAACCACTTGAGAAGTGAAAATTAAGCAAACTTTTCCACTAGCACCTTTAAACCTTTGAGCGGCAGTTTATTGAAAATTTCCTTTTACCTGTGTACGCTCTTTAGGATCAAGAGTCTTGTCTCTGCTAATTATACCCACTTTTACTTTTCACTTGTATTAACCGTGCGTTTGTTTTGCGTTTATTGCATGGCTTAACTCTCTCGCTCGTCTTGTACTTGCATCGCAGATCGCAAGCATTCACATCAGGACACTGACGTCGTCGTGACATTACTTAAAAAATAGGGACAGGTTGAAGTTTGAATATGTTTTGTTTGTTCGGGAATATTTATATGATGAAAACTAATACGAGTAATAAAAAACACTGTACATAAACGTTAATAGGTTGCTGCTTTAAGTAGTTTTGGGTTTTGAACATTATAGATGTAAAATACTTCGTATTGGAGTTTTTAAGTAATACGATAAATAACAAAAATTATTTTCCGGATCCACGTGGACGTACATACTTATTTGTTGTCGATTTATGTATAAAATAATATTTTAAGAATTCTTTAGCCACGCGTTATGTTCAATTTAAAAACAGAGCAACAGGAAATGCAAGAAATAAATTTAGGCCGTGCCAGAAGATAAGCAAAAATGTAAATTGCAAAAGTGGGGAACACGCGTGAGCTAGCTTTAGCTCAATATTTAACCAAGATAGCGTGCTAACCAATAAAAAGACACAAAAATCACCAGATTTTGCTAAAATTTACACAAAAAACATTTCAATGTAAGACTACAACCACAATGCTTAACCGTTTCAAAGAAAGTAAGCAATATCTTTATATCTTTTAACTTAAACATTTATAAAAATTCGTCTTGTGTACAGTTACATTACAAAAGTATCCGTCTATTATCTGTTTATCATTAATAAAATACATTCTAGCTTGAAAAACATCCAAAGATAAAGTGTAACTAGTTTTTCGGTTGTTAACGAGCAGATTCTGATTTACAGTTGACTAAAATGTAAAACGATGCAAATGTATAACGTGCAATTTTTAACTTCAACCTTAACGAATAAATGCAAATGTACCGCGTACGGTTATTTTTATGCAACCGTTACAATTTATGCCTTCTAAATTGAACATCCAGCCTCTGATGACGCAAAAAGTAAAGACCGCCGTCCAGACAAGACGGGAAGGATAAATTGCGGAAATCCGTTGAAGAATTTTATTTCACGGGCGCATACTTGAAACGATTGAAGATGTCCAGTGGGGAGAGAGCGTGAATGACCGCTGGCAAAGAAACGAGCATCGGACACGAGAAAAAGAATAAGTAACGGGAGAAAGTATACGTCAGACAAGTAGTTCGCGTCCGTCTCTGTTTACGGGCTTCGAATCGAAGGAATTCTCACAGAGTTAATGCTTTCTCGACGCAGATCTTTCCGTGCGAGCCTCGTGTCTCGTGATCTCGAAATCGTTGCACGACATTTAATCGCGACAAGTGCCACGCTTCTGCATCCCGCTTCGATCACGCCTTCAACGATACACCTTTGATCTATTGCGATTTCCGTCGGCCGAATCTCGGGTTTCTCGTTCAGACACGCCGAGCAAACTTTTTAAAACCGTGCATCACGCTGAGTACCTTTGTCTAGGCGGACAGCACTCGTGCATTATTGCATCGCCATCAAATATTTGAATATTAATTGTAGTATTTTTCGTTAACGGTGAATATTTTTGTGGGAATTATAGCAGGTACTTGTAATGAGATTTAGAGTTCGATTCAACAAGAAAATAATCAAATATTTGAATATTAATTTTGGTATTTTTCGTTAGTGGTGAATATTTTTGTGGGAACTATAGTAGATACTTGTAATGAGATACAGAGTTTGATTCAACAAGAAAATAATCAAATATTTGAATATTAATTTTAGTATTTTTCGTTAGTGGTGAATATTTTTGTGGGAATTATAGTAGATACTTGTAATGAGATATAGAGTTCGGTTTAACAAGAAAATAATCAAATATCTGAATATTAATTGTAGTATTTTTCGTTAACGGTGAATATTTTTGTGGGAATTATAGTAGATACTTGTAATCAGATTTAGAGTTCGATTCAACGAAAAAATAATCAAATATTTGAATATTAATTTTGGTATTTTTCGTTAGTGGTGAATATTTTTGTGGGAATTATAGTAGATACTTGTAATGAGATATAGAGTTCGGTTTAACAGGAAAATAATCAAATATTTGAATATTAATTGTAGTATTTTTCGTTAACGATGAATATTTTTGTGGGAATTATAGCAGGTACTTGTAATGAGATTTAGAGTTCGATTCAACAAGAAATAATTAAATATTTGAATATTAATTTTAGTATTTTTCGTTAACGCTGAATATTTTTGTGGGAATTATAGCAGGTACTTGTAATGAGATTTACAGTTCGATTCAACGAAAAAATAATCAAATATTTGAATATTAATTTTGGTATTTTTCGTTAGTGGTGAATATTTTTGTGGGAACTATAGTAGATACTTGTAATGAGATACAGAGTTTGATTCAACAAGAAAATAATCAAATATTTGAATATTAATTTTAGTATTTTTCGTTAGTGGTGAATATTTTTGTGGGAATTATAGTAGATACTTGTAATGAGATATAGAGTTCGGTTTAACAAGAAAATAATCAAATATCTGAATATTAATTGTAGTATTTTTCGTTAACGGTGAATATTTTTGTGGGAATTATAGTAGATACTTGTAATCAGATTTAGAGTTCGATTCAACGAAAAAATAATCAAATATTTGAATATTAATTTTGGTATTTTTCGTTAGTGGTGAATATTTTTGTGGGAATAATAGTAGGTACTTATAATGAGATATAGAATTCGGTTCAACAGGAAAATAATAGGATATATTTTATATTGGTAATTGTTTGATAGTAACAAGTTTTTGGTTGAAATTTAACTATAAGCTGTGGTATTTACAATGAAATTAAACATCTGACTTGTTGGAAAGAGAATAATGTTTGCGGTAGAATAAAGTGATTTTAACAATATTAGGCTTTTCATACATTTTAATTAGTGAAGAAGGGAGCATGATAAAGGTTCGTTTCATTTAACTGTAGTAAAGTCTAAAAGGAATACTCGTTTGGATCTCTGCGGTGAAAAGTGTGTCACAGAACTTTCGTTAATGCTTTCACATGTGGATATTGTTTAGAATAATAAAACTTGTCGTATAGGAAACTTGTCGCGGGGTGTACTATCGGCAAAAGTTGATCTGCATGCAAATGTAGTTGCTTTTCGCATAAAATAATAATTACCCCAGCTGCTTCCACTTGGCACATCGTATCGTAGTGTTAGTTACCCGGCATTTATTATTAACTGGAAATGTAAAGCTTCGTGCACAATGTGGAAGTGAAATATCGATTTTATGTTTTACACATTTTTAAATATAGCATACATTAATCCCTTTCACTTTCTGTACAAGAAACAGAGATTCTTAGAAAGAAACACTTTGTTGCCTTTTGGATTACTTTTTAGATTAATATTAAACTTGTAAGCGAACAAATGATTAAAGTTGAATAACTGAATAAATTAATATACCTACTTATACATATACATATACTTTTCGATTGTACTCTACATTTTGTCAGTAATTACATTCCATATTTATAGTGTCCAATTTCTTAATCACCTTTAACCATTAAATTACTTCAATGCTGTTACGATAATATCAATTATAAATTTAGTTATTAAAATAACAATCTTATCAAACATTTGAAAAAATCGAATAAATATTTTTCACTGAGGTCGACTTGGTAAAGTAAAATGACAGTAGCTCGCGATATCTTTTCTTATTCACACGATAATCGATAAAAAAAACAACTCCTTACGTCCAACAGTGTCACATGCTCCTTCCTAGTTTTTAGTAAATAGTTTAGCAACAGGATACTGTTTTATTGAGCGTAACCTCTAGGAACTATTATACTTTCTGTCTTATAGATGGTGTCTGAGTCACAGTCGTATTGCACGTGTAACAAAACTAGAAAAGTACTGTTTTAATCGTAGAAATTTTTGTACCGTAATTGCACTTGGGATCTTTTGTAGAAGCTAGATGTAGTAAGTGTAAAGCTCAATGTACACGTCAGTTTTATTGTCATGACACTTTACAAAATATAAGTGAAACTTTCGTTCTTTTTATGTAAACTTGAAATAATAAATTATTTCAAAAGAACACCATGTGCATCGTAAAGAAAAATCTTTTCAAATGAATAATATATTGGACAAAAGTTATTAGATCTCATTAACTGAAGAACTTTTCTTTTATTATCAAGCAATTTCAACCGCAACAATATTTCACTTAATTGTTTAATATGCATCAAATTATATCAGCACAATAGAACCTCGATTACTAAAAATTCACCGGAAAAGATAAGAAAAAGTTGCGAATTTTTGCGTGACTTCCTCGATCGGTTAATTATTATAAAATAATTAAACGTTCGATCGATAAACATTCTTTAACCAAATAAATATCAATCCTACAATTCGCTCGATATTATTCAACTTCATTCGACGTTTAGAACAAATATGAAGATAAAACGTTATCGAATAAGTTACCACGTGTCATGTAGTAAACGAGATTCTACCAAATTTATAGTCGCTATAAATTACTGTGAATCACTTGCACGACGTAGAGAGTAGCAGAGTTACTTGCAAACGATGTGTAAAATAAGTGATACGATTTAAAGATGCTTGAAAAAAAAATATATATATATATATATATATGTATATATATACGAAAAACAGAGACATACGAATTGTGATCTGCTGGATGATGCGAGCATTGTTCATCTGCGGAGGATTTCATCACCTGAAGGTCAAAGGCCGTAAAGCGGAAACGAAAGATGCCCCGGTGTTAGCCGTAGCCCCGCATTCAAGCTTCTTCGACGCACTTCCGGTTGTTTACCTCGGCGGGCCAAGCATCGTCGCCAAGGCGGAGACCGGGCGCATTCCTTTTTTCGGAAGTAGGTCTTCCACTTTTGATCAATCAACCCATCAAAAATGGCCTCGAAATCATTGAAATCCGAGTTTCGGATCTCGAATATTGAAATACATTTTTATTTCACCTTAACGTTAGAATTCAGGCGGTCAAAAAGAATAACCAAGTTCTGAAAAAGATTAACGAACTTGGAGTTTCGAGTCTAGAAAAATGAAACCAACGAAACTGTCCTGGTTTATAATTTTATAAGACGTTTCTCTGTACTTATTTGGAATTTGATTCTTTTTCTGTTTATGTATTTACTTTTTGTATTGAAACTTAGAACTTTGATTGTTTGAGAAAATCATAGAGTTTTTGGAAAATATATTATTGCATAAAGAATAGAAAATAAATACGTTGCACCCAGTGAACATAATTGTTCTATCTTACTCTAAAAATGACCGTCTCATAATATAGAGAAATACTGATGGAACGTGATTCCGATTAGTCTTACTCTCTCAGCATATAAAATTTGTTCTTCCAGTTTTATTAAAAGCACGACGATGCAATTATGCAATATAATTTTACATTTAACGTTCAGTACTAATACTGATTGAAGAAAGAAGGCTAGGAGCTCAGAAATGTGAAAGTTCTGTAGGGTCAATCACAAAAGTTCGTACACTGTTTCACGAAAGAATTCATCTAACCCAAAAGTTTGAATTTAATGAAAGTTTGTGTACACAAAGAGCACAATGGAGTGTACGTAAAGTAAATTTTTTGCCAACAGAAAATCTCTTTAAAGGGATAAAATTCAAAAAATGCAAAAGTACTGAAACTTTCGAAGTTTGAATTCAACCCCTTAAAGAAGTTTCCTGATGATAAAAAAAATGTGTTCATATACACTGCATGATCTTCCTTTATTAAAATCAAACTTTTGAATTAGGTGAATTCTGTGATGTATGTTAATTCAGATCCTTGTGGTACGTATGCAAAACGAAAGATCTTAAAGATACATAATATATTATTATTAATCAACCAATAATTGCCTTTTGAGTAATACCTCATAAATTATACTCATTTACGTCTTCTAGAAACTATTTTAAAATTACACATAATAGAGGCTATGAACAATCATGTTATTTTGCGAAAAACTTGCAAAACCTTATTGTCGTATAAGGTATGTGTCTGGTAACGAGTAGAAAAGTCATATGCAACTCGAGATTACGAAACCGTAGATATGTACTATAAACAAAAAAAGAAAAAGAATAGAGGAATACTTAAAATAGGCTAACAGAAAAATGTATGTATGTGGTGAATGGGAATATCTATATTTTGTTACTAACAAAGCCTGGAATAGTGGGCATATCTATGCTACTAACTGATACTAGTTAATGTTCTGGAACACACGGTTGGAGCACATTGTTTTCCATTTACGAGGTTCAGAGGAACTCTCGCTTTTAATGCTTTTTCAAGACGCTACCAATCGCTTCGTGTACAATCATCTCTCTTTTCTGGTTATATTTTCTCTCAGTTTTCGTACCTTTCCTCCTCTTTCTTTCTTTACATGCTTTAACCTTTACGTTACGCCGTTCAACTATGGTTGAACACTGCTGCACACACGTTCACCAAGGGATTCGACTTCGATCACCTGTTAGATCGGTCTAAAATTATTCTTTCCCTTATTTTATAACTTATACCAGTACCGTGAAGAAGAATGCGGGAAAAAAAAATTGAAGATCGAAAACTTTCTTTCCCTTCAAAGTTGAAATCTTTTGAATAATAATCGAAGAAGTTGTTTGATCATGCAGCGTAAAGGTTAAAATGATTACGAGATTGAATACACTTATGAATATCTGTCTGATTTTCCTTTTAACCCTGCTGTTCTCCTTGTTTACTCTTTACGTTTACATCATTTGAGTCTAAATAGCCCAATACATAAAATACGGTATTTTCAGATCATTAGATATAAAATTTACATAATTAATACTGTCTGTAATACAGCGAAACATGAGTATTTGTTTATTGAATTCACGTAATATATATTAAAAAATAATTTTCATTTCGGATCATCTGGATTGGAGGAGAATAACAGGGTTGATTGTATATTATGAAAAGAAATAGAGTACCATTTCACGAAGTACATTTTGCGGGATACAGTGTAATACGAAGGAATATCGTCGGTACTAGTGGAGTAACGAACTCACGGCTGTGTAAACTTTCCCGCTACAGTGTCACGTAGCTCTGTGAAGCAGTAAAGTTTCACTGTTGTGCAAATAAACCGGTGGCTGAGTTTTCTGCTGTGCGAACCATGGGTTCTATATATACTATCGGTCAAAAGTTCGGTACCGTTATGAGTTCTAAGATTATAAAAAATTATAAAAAGGAATGGATATAAAATATTGTTTCTCATATGTTTCCTGTATTAATTTTAGTTTCAATATCTATTATTTTTGTCTGTGATTCTCACACAATACTTTCACTGTGAAACTTCGATTGTTCTATCCTATTATTCTTCTGAAATAATGTTGTTTTGCGAAATTCTGCAACAACGAGATTATCAGAAATATAGAGAACCACTTGTTAGTGATCTCTCAGTACTGATCTCAAATTGATGAGAAGATTATCGAGGGATTAAGTGTGGGTACGAATGGTAAAATGGTCCCAAACTTTTGACCGGTACTGTACGTGCTCTGGAAGAAATTACTGGACGTATCTTGAACGTTTAAACAGCGCTGCTAAACGTAATGCTGCGATACTGTGTACATCGTACAAAGTATCGAAAACTGCTACAGTACATTTACAACATTTGGTACGGTTGATGAAACGTGACCAAAATTAACTTTCAATTTTCTACTAACGTTACTCTTTGATAGGGGTAATTTCGCGTCGATAGAGTATTCGAGACGTTAGCTAATGCTAATTACCTGCACGGACGAAGTCATAAATTGTTTCCTGTGAAATATGCAATCGAGAGTTTTAACTTAGAATGTGCGACGAATTTTCGAGTCTAAATTGGTATGAAAAAGAAAATAATGAAAATTCTCAATTCTACGATTTGTCGCTAATGTTGCCTAAGATTTCCGGAGTAAACCATACTCCAAAGAAACACCGAACGAGCTCGGCTCAAAAAAAAAAAACTTCAAACAGCGCTAGCTTTAAACATTCATATCGTAAAATTCTCGGAGCTCAAATTTTCAATACACATTTACACGTTTCCTCGAAAGTACGTACTTGCAAAACGGGGAAACACTAAAAAGAATCACAATTAAACGCTCTTTCAAGGGAACTCAATCGTAATTTGAGTATATATAAAAATTTAATTTATTTCGACGAAATTAAATTATTGAATAAAAATTTCTTACTAATGTCGTCGAAATTAGTGAAATATACATACAAAATTAATTTTTATATAAACCAATAATTTATTTGAACGAAATTAAATTATTGAATAAAAATTTCTTACTAATATCGTCGGAATTACTGAAATATACATACAAAATTAATTTTTATATAAACCAATAATTTATTTGAACGAAATTAAATTATTGAATAAAATATTTCTTACTAATGTCGTCGAAATTACTGAAATATACACACAAAATTAATTTTTGTATAAACCAATAATTTATTTGAACGAAATTAAATTATTCAATAAAAATTTCTTACTAATATCGTCGAAATTACTGAAATATATATAACAGTTCAATTTTTGTATAAACCAATAATTTATTTGAATGAAATTAAATTATTGAATAAAAATTTCTTACTAATATCCTTGGAATTATTGAAATATATATAAAAAATTAAATTTTGTTTAAACCAATAATTTATTTGAACGAAATTAAATTATTGAATAAAAATTTGTTACTAATATCGTTGAAATTAGTGAAATATACATACAAAATTAATTTTTGTATAAACCAATAATTTATTTGAACGAAATTAAATTATTGAATAAAAATTTGTTACTAATATCGTTGAAATTAGTGAAATATACATACAAAATTAATTTTTGTATAAACCAATAATTTATTTGAACGAAATTAAATTATTGAATAAAATTTCTTACTAATATCGTCGGAATTACTGAAATACATATAAAAAATTAATTTTTGTTTAAACCAATAATTTATTTGAACGAAATTAAATTATTGAATAAAAATTTCTTACTAATGTCGTCGAAATTAGTGAAATATACATACAAAATTAATTTTTGTATAAACCAATAATTTATTTGACGAAATTAAATTATTGAATAAAAATTTCTTACTAATGTCGTCGAAATTAGTGAAATATACATACAAAATTAATTTTTATATAAACCAATAATTTATTTGAACGAAATTAAATTATTGAATAAAAATTTCTTACTAATATCGTCGGAATTACTGAAATATACATACAAAATTAATTTTTATATAAACCAATAATTTATTTGAACGAAATTAAATTATTGAATAAAATATTTCTTACTAATGTCGTCGAAATTACTGAAATATACACACAAAATTAATTTTTGTATAAACCAATAATTTATTTGAACGAAATTAAATTATTCAATAAAAATTTCTTACTAATATCGTCGAAATTACTGAAATATATATAACAGTTCAATTTTTGTATAAACCAATAATTTATTTGAATGAAATTAAATTATTGAATAAAAATTTCTTACTAATATCCTTGGAATTATTGAAATATATATAAAAAATTAAATTTTGTTTAAACCAATAATTTATTTGAACGAAATTAAATTATTGAATAAAAATTTGTTACTAATATCGTTGAAATTAGTGAAATATACATACAAAATTAATTTTTGTATAAACCAATAATTTATTTGAACGAAATTAAATTATTGAATAAAAATTTCTTACTAATATCGTCGGAATTACTGAAATACATATAAAAAATTAATTTTTATATAAACCTAATTTTATATATACTCAATCTAAATTTGATATCGCCTAAATTCCTTTCAAAATGCAATTTCCTTACAAAATGAAAAGAAAAACAGGGAAAGATAGCAATTAAACGTTCTTTCGAGGGAATCAGCACACTCCTCTCATCGAAAATCCGTATCACGTGATAACTTCGACAGATAACATCCGTAAACGTATCTCGCGTTAAGAACAACGAAAACGATGCGTTCTCGGGGCTGGAATCTCGCCGCGAGATAAATAGAGCGCAAGAAACCGCGCGAAACGCGTTGCTAATGTAATTGGGATGCGTTAACCATGCTCGATTGAAACCTGCAGCAAAATAGTGCCCTGGCTGTGCTTTATGGGCCGGCTGACGTACCAAGCGGGAGGAATGAGAATCGTTGTCCGTGGAAGACAGGCGACGAGGGCGGAGGCGCCGATCTTAGTGGTTGCACCCCATTCGACTTTCATGGACGGAGGGATCATCTACATAACTGGCTTCCCCTCGATCATCGTAAGGCGAGAATCGGGATTGAACCCGTTCATCGGAAGTATGTGCCAATTATTGAAACGATTTCACGCTCGTTTTTCCACGATTAACCCTGAATCGTACCAACCGACCTCCTAATAAACGGTACACTAACCGTGGTGCTGTCGCGCTACGCTTACGCGCGTAACCACGGTTATTTAATAGATCGATGTAGTTTCGAGGAAAGTAGAAACGATTGCGAAGGAGATTTGTCGTTCTTGAATCTTGAGCGGAAGATTTTAACGAGTAGGACATGCAAGTATTTTATGAAGAAGGTTGGTACTGTAACGTAAAGATTAAATAATTTAAGTTAGCCAAGTTACTAGTAACTTAGTAAGTAACCAATTAGTAATTTAGTAAGTTACCAATGATATTCATGAATTAATTACTATTGCGAGTAAATCGGTAAATGTCACTGGTAATTGAATAATTGGTCTGCGTAGACGACGTTTTACATTATACATCTTTAATTTAGTCGACGAAAATTTTGTTCGTTAAAAATAATCCCATTCACCACAATACGTATACATTTTCAGGTGTATTCTGACAAAATTCCTTTTCAAAGTTGACCTAAAAATTTAGCTTCCACTTAATCTCTAGCAAAAACAGAGGAAAGAAATTTTCAAAAAGGTTTCGCAAAAGAAATTAAAGGAGATAAGATGAAACGGTGTAAGAAAATTAAAAATAGAGAAAGCACAAAATGTGTTACAAAATACGTGATATTAATTCAACGCGCATTTTATTGGATTTAAATAAAAATCGACGACACCATGTAAACTGCATAGCAAGAATTAATTTCATTTAAGAGTTTTCCATTTTTTCGTTTATTACATATGCATTTTTCTATGGTGCGCTCACAGAACTTATCAACTATACACAACCAGTCTATGTTTGGAGGGAAGATCCGAATTCACGACAAAATACGATCAAGGAAATTATCGAAAGAGCTACTTCGAAAGAGGATTGGCCACAGGTATCATTAGAATTATAAACGAAAGACGAATTATAGCTTTTGTATTAGCTTCGAAAAAGAAGGCATTATCATTTTTATTGGAATTGAAACTTGTTCAAAATACGCTTTATAAAAAAGACAAGAAATAGTTGTTATCCAACATTGAAAATGTTTGTCGTCACTTGTGACTTGTTTATTAACAAAAGAAACTGTTCCAATAATGTAAAAGAAAATGGAACACAGGAAAAGGATTAATATTTGTCGTATACAAAACTAACAAAAGTGCATATGAAAAATACACGTTTTACAATAAATTTTATTATTAACTTAATTTAATTCACAAAATACCAAAGGTACTTCTTTTAAAAACTATCTATTGCAAACAACCAACGTATTTCAGTTTTATAAATATTTTATCTTCAAGCACTCATTAAGAGATATTCAAATTAAACTAATGATTTCCTTCTGCAGGTGATGATTTTTCCTGAAGGCACTTGTACAAATCGATCGTGCCTCATTACTTTCAAATCAGGTGCATTTTATCCTGGCGTTCCTGTTCAACCTGTTTGCATCAGATATCCTAACAAATTGGATACCGTGACGTGGACGTGGGAAGGTCCTGGAGCGTAAGCGTTCTATTTTAAACACTGTCTTTTTTTTTTTAATTAAAACGCATCAAGATGCAGTAAAAATGTTAATCTACGAAACTTCTGATTTCAGATTAAAATTACTATGGCTTACGCTGACTCAATTAAACAGCAGTTGTGAAATAGAGTTCCTCCCTGTCTACAAGCCAAGCGAAGCTGAGAAAACAGATCCTAAGCTTTATGCAAATAACGTGCGACGCCTAATGGCAGAGTGAGTGAATTTTATTAAACGTAGACAACTGTTCCAGAAAATTTCAAGAAGTACTAAGTTTAGCTTAACAATTCGATTTATGTACAATATAAAATACAATATATATTATTATTATTATACTATTATTTTATATATTAGTATACTATTACAACGTTAATTGCAAGTAAAAATTTTTATTCACTTTTTTAGGGCACTACAAATCCCTGTATCGGATTATACTTATGATGATTGTCGAATTATTACCAAGGCTCATCAATTACATATACCAAGAGCGTCAACCATAGTGGAAGCACATAAACTTCGAAACAAACTTGGGTATGCTGTAAAAACTGATAAAACTCACATAGAAAAAGTATACTGTCGGTAAAAAGTTTCTGAGCAATTTGACATTTGTTACAAATTTGTATCTTAACAAAAGTGAGAGAGAAAATATGTTTGTATTCATTTAAAGATAGGTTGATCTTTAACATTTAAACAATGATTGGAATTACAGTGAAGAAAAATGTCGCAAAAACCAGACAATGGAGAATAGATCATCGTTTTATGCATGATTTTCTGCTGTATTAAACTGTAGCTTTAACACTAGATTGCCGGAGTGAGTCAATTTCACTCACTTATGATTTTGCCAAGTTCAAGTATTATGTGAAGGGAATAGAAGTAAGGATGTTTGTGCTGAATGTAATACAAAAATCTGCGGAAAATGTATTTTAAAGACAGCATATGTATGTAAAAATTGTTTTGAACATACTTTACCGACCGGAAGCCTATTAATCGGCTTTTACATGCTTACAATTAGTCTGTAAATTTTATAATGTTTCCTTACACGAAAGTGATTGTTTCGAGCGATATCGTATGCATATTGTAAAGAGATATTAAACTATCAGTTAATCGAAGAAAATCATTGTAATCAATTCATTAGCGACGTATTCGCGTCAAAATGAGCCGATTGGAAGTGTGTATGCAATAATTTATGCGGTCGGTAAAGTGTTAAAAATAAAGTTTTATTTTTTTCAAAAACTTCAATTTTCATATTTGAGTCAAATTGACTCGTTTCAGGCAAAATAGGTATATACCCAACATCCGGCAACCTAGTGTTAAAAATAGAGAACATGGTCAGAAACTTTTCGCTGCCAGTGTAACCGTGTATGAATATTACAGCAAAACGATTAATGTAAATTTTTCATTTGGAATTGTAGTTTGGAATCAGCGAAGACGGAAGAAGAATTAGTTCAGAAGAAAACTGAGAGATTCAGCGAGGAAGTTGATTTGCACGAGTTTGCACAGATCCTCAGAATAGATGAGAAAGAGCCTGCTACTCAACAACTCTTTCGAATACACGATAGAGTCTGTATCATTTATCACGTTCATTCGTAATTACATCTTAACCCTTTTAGTACCGAACGACGATATATCGTTGCGTATTTGCATCGCGAGAGAATTCTATCTCAAAATAAATTTATAAAACGTTATAAATGTTTCAATTTTTTCTTTTATTCCGTAATATGCTTTTTATTGAATTTTGTAAATATCATTCTTACTTCCGTTTTTATGAGCTTTTTCCCAAATCATAGCAAATTCGTTAAATTTGCTCGGCACTAAAAGGGTTAATGGTTACTATGACGCAGAGTTGGGCATCGATTGATTAGAATTCTTAATTTGATTAAATGATTAACGAACACGATTAATAAGAATTGATCGTCGAAAAATCGGCAACCGAATTAATCGATCGATAAGATTAATCATGAATGGTTAATTGAAAGCATCGATTAATAACTGCTAATTTTTAAATAGACTTGGAATAAAATTTCGATGCAATTAAGAATTAAATATAAATCGGTTAAAAATTATCTTTATATCATATTTATTATTTTATGCTTGAATATTTTTTATTCACGAGAGGTTTCAATTCACTGCAAAAACATTACAGTAGTTAATCGTTAATCCCAAATAGCGATTAAATTTCTACTTTGACTGTTAAACTCGACTGACAATTGAAAGGATTTAATCATTGATCGTCGATTAATTTTTCGCTCAACTCTCCTATGCTGCATAGAATAATCTACTTTCATTTATACACATCATCTTGTTTACTAACGTTTCAATTATTTCAGCAAGTAAAGGGTAAAATAGATTTGGAGGAATATTTATTTACAGTATTAGCCACGAAAAACGCGAATTCAGAATTAGATAAAATCGAAACAGCGTTCGAAGTAAGTACATACTGATCGAAACGATATACATACACTGAAAGATGTTACGTGTACTACTCTAATAATTAACAGGTATGTGGCACGAAATCGTTATCGTGTATCGGTAAAATGGAATTAAGAAAAGCTTTAAAACTTTCGTTAAGTCTGCCAGCAGAAGAATCTGATAAAATCTTTCAAAACGCAAAGATTGATCCTTCCGATACGATTGTAAATTTTGGTAAGTTTTATTCGAACCAAAGACAGTGTTGAATTAATCCTTTGCACTCGAAAGACAACTGTCAATCGTCAAATGATCTATAAAATTTTCAAATGCGAAATAGTGAAATTAAATAGTACTAGAAGTTACTTAACTCAGATAAATAATACTGAAATTTATAGATATAACTATTTGACCTTTTACACTTGCAAATTTATAAGATTGGTATCATTTTTGACCATCGAGTGTTGCCATTCACATATAAAGGATTAACACTATTCCTACCGACACTTCACGTATACCTATTCCTATCGCGACATTCCCACGTAAGACAGGCTACAAATTTTTCTCAGAAACTAAACAATGAAAAAAGAAGTGAACATTGAAAAATGCATTATAGGTTTATTTGAGGAAAAGTTTAAAATTTAAAGGCGGTTCGATCACGGTGTATACGTGAAATTCTAATCGAAATTTTAAAAACGGTCATTTGACCGGTCGTGGTAGGAATAGTGTTAAGAAAGAAAGAACACTTTTATCCCATGATATTACGTTTCTCTTCCCTTTTCGATTTTATGTTTCAACAGAATTCGTGTTAGCCGCCCTAGCAGCAAGAGCAGAATACACTCATATATTCGCCGGAAGTACCGAGACGAGGAAAAAAAATATTTGAGATTATTTCATCGACTCGTTCCACGCTCATCGAAGATACAGAACGCACCGTGTTTGTGGCAGACCGCTTCTCAACCAGACATGCGTCAGTCCTGTGTAAATCTGTTCCATTCTTGCTGATATTACTACCCTCTCAACGAATAGATAGCCATTTTTATTTAGTATTATTGTCGTTGACGAAGCAAGAAGTGTCGACTTCGTGAGAATCGAGGAAACGTAAAACGGAACGAGAAGATCGCATAGCAGTTGTTAAAACGTCGTATTAAACGAATGGTTGGCCCGACATTCGTGCAATACGGTTACGCTAAATAAATAGAAGGACTTTTTTTTCATACGAACGAAGTCAATTTCTGAAGGGGACGTTAATGCCTGAAGATAGAAGAGAAGACGAAAAAAAAGAACGATAAATATTTATTACTTAACATGCGTTCTAATAATTTTTTTATTTGTTACGATATGATTGTTTTAACTTATAAAGATTTTAATTTTTATATCGCGCTATTCTTTCATGTGAGACTTCATAGTGCAAAAAATATGAACTTAGTTAACAGAAACACGGAGAAAGAAGAAACTATGGTTGATTCTTTTTTTTTTTTTCTTTTCATTTGTCACGCAGTTCATACGCATACGATAGTTGTGATATAGCTTTTCTTTTATTCGAACAAAGGCATAATAAAAGAAAAGTATCATGTGTTTTCGTTCACAGATACACACTTATCTCGTGTTATTATTCGCATAGAGCTTACTATAAAACTATCCCCTCCTCCAAAGTGTCACACTGAAATTCAGAGTCATGTAAATAGTATTACACCGAAGGTTTCTTAGACGTAAGCATATGCAAGTTTCCCTCCCTCTGTGAAGATTGCGAATCACGGCGGACGAATTGTCCATGCAAAGTAAAATTAGTCTTAGAGTTATTACCTAGATTGCTCAGGGTACCGATTAATTAATTCGAAGGCTATTGAATGTTTCGCGTATATACGGCTGACTGACGGTGGGCCACCAGGAACATACAAACTTAATCAGAGTTTCTGATATGTCTAAGGAAACCAAACATGTTTAGGACAATGCATTTAGAATAAATATATTATAAAATTTATTCTTTGCACGGTAATAATACATGCTACACTATTTAATATTTAATGAACGTAAATACATATACATGCGTACACGTATATGTATATGTGTGTAAAATAATGGGGATACGTTGGTCAATGGAGTACAATGAAAGCTACTGATCATTGTACATACGTATACATACATTATATACGTGTACTGTATTACAATATATATGTATATACGGGAAAAATATGTAATTGTATATATATATAGATACAATAAAATATTCTTACAAGATATGATCTATTTTAAATAAATTTGATTCATTCTTTTCGTTTGCTTAGAGCGAAGAGAACGGTATTATAGACTTATATTTATATGATTGTTTTTAAGTACAAATATACACGTTAATAGCTGTAACAGATCTATGGTATCACACGAAATCCTTAGACATGATAAAAATAAAGACTATTTTACTTCGCAATATCAAATAGTAATACAAAATGAAACTGTCTTTATAGTTACTCAATGCTTCATAATCACAACCGATTTCATGAATAGTCGATATACCTATAAAATACCTCTCAATAATTTAAAATGTAGCAAATACTCTTACAATTTTACGTTAAAAATCGTAATCGTGTTATGGCAGGATATATTCAAAATTTTGTTCGGTAAGAGCACGATGAGATTAAACAGTACATAAACTATCTACAATATAATAAGATTCATTTTAATAAATATACTTGTAACTTCATAAAATGCAAAATAATATACTATAATACACTACACTTGTTACAATACTTTAAAAGTAATTATATAAAGCATTATAGCTATCTCAGTGTTTAATGTTATATTTAGTTGTGAAATTAAAAATTGCAATTAATATATTATTTACTGATTTTAGTTTCATATTGTTTCTATTTTAATCTCTAAAAAAGTTAAATCTCGTAATTCATATAATTTAAAACTACATCTTAAAAGGCACACCTTTACACTGATGCTCAATAATATTTATCTTTAAACTAATTAGAATAAGTAATACTTACATAATATGATTTGTATAAATTTTGTGCATCATTTATACTGTTGATTGTATGATGCAAACAACAGATATTAAGTACAACAAATGTTAAAAACAACAAAATTTAGAAACAACAAAAAGAATATAAATTTCTCAAAAAGATAAAACATCTGATATTCATCTATGAAATGTGATTGAAAAATAAAAATTTATCTTACTTTTTTCGAAAAATACTAGACATACTTGGTGAACTAGTTTTCTGTTGAAATATCTTGCTCACTCTTTGCCTCATGTCTTCTACACCTTGCCCTACGTTTACCGTAGCCATTGATAACGAAAGACCAGAACTCATAGATAAAGACCTAAAGAAACAGCGATAAATAACCCATTGCAAGATAATTTCCAAAATAAACAGTGAACATTGGTTTTCTGCGTTTACCTTTCCATTGGTTTCGAAAGATCCTGCCGCGATTCTGCTTCTCTTAAAAGCGATCGAACAGCTTCTTTTTGTTGCGGTACATATTGATTGACCAACTGTTCAAGACACTTCAGTCCCGGCAACAATACACCAGATACACACTGATTGCTCAATGGACAATAAACTAAAACGGAATATGCTTCAACCAGAGCATTAATGAGATCAATCTTACGACCTTGTTGTAACGCTGATGAAGTTATTCCCGTTAATTGTGTAGCTATAACTGTATGAAATTAACAATTTTAGTTTTGTCTGCCAAGCGTTGAAAATATGAATTTTAATAACAGCTCACCATCTTCTATATAATTCTGGGGACAATTAGGAGCAATGAATGCTAATGTTGAAACCAACGGGAGCGCTAGAGTGAGTGGAACACCCTGAGGTTCTTTAGCAATAGTTTCTAAGGTTAAACGTGCTTTATCGCGCATCTCTCTTACTTTACACTCTGTTATTAAACGACCAAGGGAAGGAATTGCAGCAGATCGAACAGTTCTAAAAGTGAAGAACAGCTATATTATTTACGCTAGTTATTCATATCGTTTCCGGACGGACAGCTCAATTTGTAGATTCTATAAGTACAAATAAAATCACTAATTCGAAATAAATAAAATATTTACAAAACAATCTTACATATCGGGATCGCTAACGAGTGTTACAATCGCAGGAACTACCTTAGCACTTGCTAACCGATCGGAAACGTGAGCTATTACGCAACCGAATAGTGTTGCTGTTGCACATCTTACGATAGGTCTTTGGTGTACTACCCCTATAAAAAAGGGAGGAAGACGTAACTCGATTACTAAAATTCTAATAACAAAAATAATAAAAGTCTACTAAAAATATCAATGAAACTAACCATCCCATAAACCACTAAGAACATACTCTTGCATATGTTCTTGAGCACATAACATAATGATAGCGATCTGTAAACTATTAATACTGGTACCACTCATAGATAAAGCAACAAGGAACTGTTTTATAGACTTAGAAACATCTGTACCATTTAAAGTAGATAATATAATTAGATATGCAGGGATTAACGTCAAACTCATATTTTTCTTATCGGTTGATAAAGTAGTTAATTGTTGCTCAAGTTCAGTTACTTCAGATGCAAATATTGGTTGTATCTAACGAATAAGATGTCTTTAATTATAATTTAAATAATTAAATATCTAAACATTCAAGTACGACTAAAATATTTACCCGTGTTTGAGTAATATATCGCCCAAAACTCAGACATAAAGAATGAATATATGTTAAAAGAGCGTGTAAAATAGTTTCTTGTATAATTTCGACAGCTTTTACCATTTCCAAAATATCCAACACTCTGAAAATGTTGATTGTCAATTTTTGAAAACATACATTGAAAATTTAAATTAAAAAAAAGGTCAAAGTACAATTTATTTGTGAACCACTCTAATTCCATCCATGAGTCATTCTCCCACGTATTTGCAAAAAATGTAATTAGAAGAGCTTCTATATCTATATCGCCATCATAAAATACTTTTGGATTAACAATATTGGAATGACATAAATTCAGGAACACATCAGCTGCATGGTAACACATATATACAAATTTTTAACAATATTACAATTATTTGAAAATATTTTAAGCATAAGTTTCTGGATGTACTCACGTAAATCAGATGGCATTCCGTGTTCAATATATGCTCTAACCGAATCAGTATCTGCTATGCAAATAACCGTATGCGGAAGCAAATACTGTAATACTCCAATTGATGGTACTATTCTTCCTTCATCTGTGTGATCTTTATTAGGTGAATGTTGAGAATGACCAGATTTTAAGTGGTTCTTTACTTTAGTTATTATACGCGGTAACAGATGTGTTTGTAGTCTTTTAAGAGAAAGTGCCCACTGTGCTAAAATTGGTAAAAGTATAGAAGATGCGACTTCGATAACAGTAGATGACGTGTCGTGAAGTGCTGTCAATGCTAATTCTTCACACTGAAAAAGTAAATATTATAAATGAAATGGTAAATATTTTGGATCTTCTTTTAATACCATACCTGAAAATATTTATCAGGATCATCCATTAAAGCTATAAGAAGTGCAAGACTTCTTACTACACTAGCTCTGACAGTTGGATCTTTATCTTCAAGTAACATTTGTTGAAGCATAGAAAGCATTAAAGAATTTCTTATGCCAACTGACATATATGGAGCTAACACAGAACAACATTCGACAGCTAACAACCTCTTCTCAGGATATTTATGCTGACTTTGTTCCCAACAAATGGTCAATATCTCTTCACCTTCCATTGGTTCATCTTCAAGTTTTGCCATAGCAATAAAACCTAATTTTTAAATTGAAAGGTAAGAGAATAATTTTATTTAAAGTATACAATTATAATATGCATGATAATTTGAATTAACCAGCTAGTATTAATTGTCTTTCATCTTCCTGGGGTCTCTTTTTTAGATTAAATAACAATTGTAATAATTTTTCTCTTTCTGCAGAATCATTGTGTAGTCGAATTGCACTTAATATTAATGGTATTACTTCTTCACGTTTATTTAAGATAACATTAGGTATAATACGTGGCAATGTTGTTGCTAAAATTTGAACGAGAGTGTCACGCGTAACTCCATTTTTAAACACTTCTTCCGCTGTAGAAATTACAGAACTTGGGACATTTACTAAACAATGTGTTATAACTTCAACTTTAAATCTCAATGGTAAATGTCTGAAAATATTTATATTCTATAACGTATTTTTATAAAAAGGACACATGCATTATTTCTAAACATACAATACCTAGATGGTGGATTTGGAAGGATAGATGATCCTTCTGTAACATCCACTCTAGGTAATTGAATTCTAGTCCATTCTTTATCTCCAGGATCTGTTTCACCCAAACTAACGACAACAGAAACGCTATCGTCTTCCTCGGGTTCTTGAGTCACTGTTGATGTATCACGAGCTGGGGTTTCAAGAAGTTCGAACTTATCTGGAGTAGTTGAATTTGAATTTATCGTTTGTATTGTACCGCTACTGCCTTGCTATATAAAGAATTATTCAATTATATAAACTTAAAAAACAATTTTCTTTTAAATAATTTTTATATACAACTGTAATTTATACCTTAATTGGATTTTGAGATAAATTTTCGTTAGCAGTGGCAATAATTTGTTGTAAATCCAATTTTTCCTGTTCTAACAATTCAGTTTGCTGTTTAAGTTCTTCCATCTTTTTTACCTAATAATATTATTTATAAACAAATCACTTCAATCAGAATCAAAGTAATAATGTTTAAAATACATATAATTTTCACATACCATTTCTTTAAATTCATCTTTCTCTAATTCGGCTTCTGGCTCTATTTCACAGAAATCTGTTTGTACACCAACACTTACAGAAGGTAATTTATCATATCCATTTGCTCTCATATATTCCCTATAAATATACAATAGTTCTGCTGGCTTTGGGATATTTAATCCTACATCTTGCCAGTCTTCAAAATCTTGATTTTCATTTTCATCACTAAATGTAATTGATGTTAACTTATAAGAACGTGCTAGCAAATATTCATTAATAAGAAAATTTAAAGCTCTCTGTTCATGTGGTTTTATAGGAGATTCGCTGACTAAATATTTATCAGAACACTTATCAAATGCAGTTCCTTCAGATTCTAAAATGTTAAAAGAAATCTCAATTTATACATGTAATTTTAATTAGCAATCTGTAATAGCTGAAGTGAAAGAAACCTGTTACTACAGTGAGATTTGCACGAAGAGCAGAAATGCTTTCCCTAGCTTTCCTTAATTCAAATTCTAAAATTGCTACTCTCTCATCAACTCCTGCACCATCTTCTGAATACCTTGTCATATCAAGTGAATCTAAAGTAGCCTGACTAGAGGACCTAGCTAATAAATAAAAATTTAAACGTTATATTACTTACATTGTACACATACTTTGATTAAACAAGGTATAATAATATTTATAGAATAATTCTTTCAGATATTTTTGTATTCTTTTTTATTTTTTTTTTTCGTCAATCTTATTGTAATAATTATCACAACATAAATATAGTAATAAAAGCTTATTATAATATTAAATTTCTGAGCTGGACTAAATTTTAATTATATCTTAATCATTTTGTCTGTTTATATAATAAATTACTCCCATAATATTATACATACGCATAGGAGTATATGGTTCTGGTTTAATATTTTGAATCTCAAAATGATTTGGATTTGAAAAGAATTCTCTTAAAATAGGTAATTCTTTTCCAGCTTCGCATAGTTCTGCGTGTAATTCCAAGGCCGTTAATAAAAGCTTTTCATTTAAAAGCTTAGTAGCGATCTCTTCGTAAGATATCGATGATTTTACAGTTGCGCATCCTAAAATAATACATAAATATTCCATATTATGTCATTTTCATGGCATATCGCCTTGTTATAAAAAATTAATACATCATAATTTGCTTGTTCCAACTATCGATGACGTGTATATATTCTACGAACATCAGTAACATAATAATTGTTAAGGAAGTATTTTGCTCTAATTTTTAGTTTTTATAATAAATGAACATTATTTGAGTAATACGACAAGTGAATTATTAAAAAATATTTATTACCTTTACTGTCTGTAGACACAGGATCTCTAACCTCTTGTATAGCACTAGCCATAGCTTTCACTTTGTTTGAACGTTAACAGAGAATGACATGTCCATCTAGATTGATGAATAAAATAGTAACCTACTCAAGCGCGTGTCATGCTTGTATTAATTTAATTAAGTGTATTAATAGAAATTAGTTGAGTCTACGCCACACAGTACATCATTTACGATGACAACAAAGCCATGTTATCCTTCGTAATGTTTAGTAAACCAGCGCCTTTCAACTAGCAACTCTAAATACGTTGATTAAGTACTCGTCTATGATATAATGTATATTACTATTTAAGATTACGATCAAAATGAATTTATATAACCAATATCACGTTATTAAGTTTAACTAAATTAAATAATTGCTCAAATCATATTAACACCTATTAATACACAAAATTAAATTCGGCTATTTTTGTAAAACTTACCTACTATAAGATAAAATTATAAAACCAAAAAATCATTTTCCAGAAATATTAAAATAATTCACACAGATCTTCCTAATTACATGCTACATCGAATAATATATAAGGTATAAATTCTTAAACATACACATGTACTTCAAAAACATAGTTCTTTATCTTTCTCAGTACAAGTTTGAAGCAATTTGAATATCAATGACTTCTTAGAAAAATTACAAATAAAATATAATTATAAGGAAATAAATGTATATAAAATCAATACTTAAGCAGAATAAGTATTACAACTGGTTTTGCATTATGTTACACTTAAAAGTCTAAACGATCCTACAGCTTGTTGCATATGGAAAACCTAACAAAGAACAGGGTCTGAAGTGTACCGAACTACGCTTTCATTTATTACAAAGTCACATTTATTAGTCTCAGCTCAGCTATCTCAGCATCATCAATAATACGAACCTGTTGTTCTATATACAATCTACCTTCTGCGCGTCTTTTCTCAAATAATAACTTTTTAATAAGTAATAATAGTAGTAATAACGTGTCTCAAATTTTTTCGAAATATTTTTAATCTTTTTTTTTTTGTTTTCGCCTCGTTGATATTTTTATAAGTGTGCTGAAAAATCGGTATAAATGTAACTACTAAAGGAGTAATATTTTACCGTAATAATTGCCGTAGCTTAGAGAAAACTCGGAAGGACTGTAACACCGTTTTATGTTGTTCTATATTACTATTGCAATGTTAGTAAAGTTGGTTCGTTTAGGTATATGGTTTTAAAAAACCATTTAGAAATAGGATTGACCAAACAATCCATTCTAAGTAACTAATACGAAATTATTAACATATTATTCCTACAATTCGTTCAAGCACCATTGGCTGTTTATTACATGAGCGATTGAACAAATTGAATTTGATTAACTCTAAAATTATTACTTCGTTCTTGATTTACTATTATCGATAGATACTACTTTGTAAATGTCGATAATGAACTTCGATCGACGCTAGCATGCTAATATTAATTCTTACAACTAGATCACTACCGTCGATACTCTCAACGATAAGGTTTTTTTCGTTAGTCTTTGCCGTGTTTTGTGGTGTTGGTAGCTACGACACTTGATTCGTACTGATATACTATTTTCTTAGATTTCTATTTATTTCCTATCATCACGTCATATAATTAACAACTAGTTTTAATTCGAACAATGATTTTTTCGTTACATACCAATATATTCAACTGTCTCAGCAACCAACGGTAGAATCAAAAACAGCATAAAATTTATATAAAGTATTACAGGTCTTCCAGAATTTTTCTAAGTTATAATTATTTTATTATATTTCTCTAACCAGCAACCGCCATCTCCAGATTTCTTTCAGACTGGGATCAAGAGACACAAGGCGGCGTAGTACTTTTTTTGATTGGTATCAATCTAAATCTAGTATTTGGACGAAGTGCGAGGATGGGTCGTGCGTGCTTTTGCCTTCTAAATCGAGCGTGCGAATCTCATAAAATCGTTTTACTTCATTTAGCCACAGATAGCTTACTTTCGTATTTTCTTCACCAGTTAATAATTTATTTTCGTTAATTTATTTGATACGTGTACTAGTTTTTAATAAAAAGAAAAGGAAAGAAGAAAACAAAAATATAAATGTTGCAATTATGTATATGCGTGTATTTGTATTTCGGTGTATGCATGTGTATGTGTGTGTTGTGAAGAATGATTGGAATTTGTAAAGCAGCCCTGAGAAAGAGCGTCTGACGCGCGTGGAAATAATGTGTAGGTGAGTTGCCTGTGTATCTGATCTGTATGAAAATGAACGCCTCACCGAACATGTGAATTTGGGAATTACTTATTATTTACTTTTTTTTTCTTTATGTTTACTTTTAATCTCAAGTCTTAAGAGCTGTGTGATGCGAATCTGCACACCCGTGCCTCGAATTTGTATACAAATGACAACCTTCAACACTAAATATCGATACTTCTGTAAACAAATAAAAATCAATCAATGGCGAATTGTAATTCTAGTAAAATATATTTACTGAAATAAGTATAAACAACAAGAACTTACCGTCAGGCAACTCATATAGCTTACTAGGAAGAGAGGCAAAATAAGGATGCCTTAATGCTTCTTCAGCTCCTATCCGTTGGTCAGGATTTAATTGTAGAAGCGATGATGCCATACTATCACCTTCAGCAATATCATAGAGTCTAGGAAATGAAAGACCCAATTTTCGCGGAGGATAGAATCCCAGTCTATGTGGTTTATATCCTGGCAGGTGTGTAACACCAGGCCAAGTTTCTTCAGTAGGAGTACCCAATACTTTGAATATTTTATCAAGTTGGTCGTACGTACAGCGTACACCTGGGAATGTCGGTTCACCAGTCAACATCTCCATAAATATGCAACCTACTCCCCACATATCAAGCGAGGTAGAATACTCTGTAGACCCCAAAAGAACATCAGGTGGCCTGTACCATAATGTCACAACTTCATGTGAATACGTGTGTGACGGTACGGATTTAGCTCTCGCTAAACCAAAATCTGCTAATTTGAGTTCTCCAATTTCACTGATTAACAAATTTTGTGGTTTCACATCTCTATGTAATACTCTCCTAAATTAACGTTCAATGCATTAATTGCCAGTATTAAACCAAAAGTCTTAAATTAATGTTGAATTTATGTTTTTACCTGCGGTGACAATATGCCAATCCTCTTAATAGTTGAAATAGAAACAATTTAACATTTCGTGGATCTAAACCACCATTACCACTTCCATACCTTTCCATATACTGAGACAGATCAGTATGAACATATTCAAAAACAAAAGTAAGAGTTTTACGCGTATGAATTATATCGTGTAATGTAACGATATTGCTATGTTTCAATTCTTTAAGAAGGCTTGCCTCGCGAATGGCAGTAAATGGAGCACCTTCTTCTTCTTGCAGTCTAATTTCTTTAAGTGCCACCATTTGATTTGTAAGGTGACTATAGCCTTTGAACACTGTGGCATATGATCCTTCTCCTAATCGTTCCAATCTTATATAAGCTTCAGATTTACCAAAAGGAGAATCTCCCTATAAACATAAATACAAATGTTTTTGTAATCAAAATTTTAAAGAATATAAACACAATAAGTACATGCGACTATAGTGATGCTGACCCCAAATGCTGAAAATCTCTTGGTTCTTCTAGGAGGTGGATCTGGCCCAAGGAATACTTCTGACTTGGGTCGCGGTGGACGTCGAGGTCGTAAAATTACTCTTGCTTCTTCGCGTATATCCTCATCAAGAAGCTTGGAATCACTAGAAACGGAAAGCTGCCGATGCACTCTCTCATGGTTGCCCACACCTGTCCATTCTATGACATCCAATTTCGTCCTTAAAACTTTCTTTAAAATAACAGCAATAGGAATCCACGTAGAATCATAATCCCTCATTATTTTATCAATACATAAAATTTTTATATATAAAATGCACTTTTATTAAAACATGTAACATTATATCATGTAATATTAAATCATACTGCTGAATGTTATTAACTGCTAAGGTAACAAATATTGATCATAAATATCAAAGGTTAATGCAAATATTTTTCATAGTAATCATTTATGTAACACGTTATATCTTGTAAAAATAAGATAATTGGCTTCAGAAATGCTGATGTGCACCACAATTTACTAGGTTTGATGAAGAGAAATATATTTTATAATATTTATGATTATATAATGTATTATAGATTAAAATGATCTATTTTACAATATATAAATTTTACACTTACCATAACGGCGATCCTTATCTGCAGGTATGTTGCCGTTTGGTTCTAAACGGTCTAGGAACTCCTCAGAATAGCCATTATATGGCAGTTGACCTCTGTTTGCAGCATCATCAGCCTCTTCTTTTGAAATTGCTAGAATAAATAAAGTAGCAATATTGGTAAACTAATATTAGATAATAAATTTTATAATCATATGAATATTTCTAACTTAAAATGCATGATATAATTATAAATAAATGTCAGAATAACAACTATTTAATTAACATAGATTTCAATGAAAGTATTCTGCAACATAAGACTAATATCAACAATGAAATTAAATTTGTGAAACCTCGTAGCAACTTAAAAGGACATTAATCCTTTTATAATCCATCTTACATAATGTAAAAATACGATAGTGAATAAGAAGTATCAAACATTTCTTGTTCCTTTATTTTACAAAATATTTATTTTGTATACTTACAAAGTCTTCCAAAGCTGTGGCTAAGCCTTTTTTTCAGCTTTTGTACTCTGCTAAGAGCACCTCCTTTCTTCTCCCGCATTGTCACAGACCCTGTGCATAATAAGCGCAATCTTTAGCAACTGTAAATCAAAACAAAGATATATAAATTCAGATATTGGCATACTGTAATATGTGGCCAAGAAACTCAGAATAATTCAAACATTATGGACTATTACATGTGTGATGACATCATGCAGTGTGCAATGCCAGTGTTCCTCAATCTTATGATTAATAGTGGCAGGGATGTATAAGATATATTTGTCTTGGATAAAGTGCAACATATATAACAATATTATCAATAAGCACTTCTTTTAGAAATAAGAATATAAAAGTCTACCTTGTTTATATAGATAATGATATTGTTTCTTGTGTTAAATAAAGATTACATTGTATAATAGTATGTTCGTTTAAACAATGAAACAATAGAGCAGAAGACTTTATAATTGCTTGTACAAATGCAAATGACATTCTTTCTTAATTTATGTACCATATAAGTATGTATGCTTAATTCAAAAAGACAATAAAGGCAGTTGTTCATTGTATTGACAAACTTATTTCATTGAAAAAATTCATATGTAATTGAACAATATATGACATTAACAACTGTTATTAAATGATATTGTGAAGTTACAAATAATTGAAAAAAGAATATTGAAAATAATATAAACAGTTGATACTGATTATAAGTAGCTTTCAAATATGATGAATTATTTGTTTAAAAGCCTGTGACCTGCATCTAAATGAGAAACAGTCTAATGGCTGCACTAATATCAATCCCATTAAGGAACAACAAGCAATTAAAAGTTTGACAGATTCATGTATAGATACATACATGAGTCACATATATATCTGATTATGTGAATCTAATGTCTGATTTATATAATGTACAGTGTTCATATGCGTGTATATACACATGTGTATTACTATAGGTCAATGAACTAAAGAAAGTTTAGTTATACGTGTGAAATAACGATAGATAAATTACGTTGATAATTTCTAGAGTGGCTACTGACTCCACATCCCGTTTCACGGTGTTCTGCATGCTTCCCTGTACACAAAAGCACTTTTCTCCATTCACGCATCTGTCGCGTTCTACGAGTGACGTTTTCGCGGCAACGAAAGGCACTACAATATCCGAAGCACTAGAGGTGACGATGCACAACTTCGATACAATCTCACATCTGATAAACTCGTCTACGCGACCGAAGTTCGATAAAAACGTTCGCCAAGAATGTACATGATCCGTTTCTCTCTTCGAAATACATACTGTCCGTCCCCCACCCCTTTGGTTTGTAAACGACACACTCTCCTTGCCTCCCTCTTTACCGCACTCTCTTGGCCTAACACTTTGTCTCTCTGTCAGACTAACATCAACCCCCACAATCGTGGAACTTTTGACACTCTGTCCAACCTACTTGATACAGTTTTACCGAGTCCACATGTGCAAAATAGAGAAACGAAAATCCGTAATGAAACATGAAGAAAGGGTAAAAACGGAAAGCGGTACACGAGCGTCGAGGACACAGTCTAAGGCTGCGGAAAAATGGAAAAGGAGGGGGGAGTGTCAAGGGAATTACTTGTGTGATAGTCGGATCTCGCGGGCGTCAACTTACCCTCTTTGCTCTTGGAGGCGGTCGAGCCCTTGTCTTGACAGTACATGATTACTCATTCGTTCAAACGCATGAAACACATCACATATGGGCGGTGACGCACTGTGTGTGTGTATATGTGAGAAGCTAAGTTTCGTGGTGTTTCTCTCGGGCAGGTCAGGTCCGGCGAGCACCTCCTTCACCTTTCTCGTATCTTATACATCGGTGGCAACGTACGTTACTTTTTTAATGAATTAATCGCCATGGAAAGCACATCACCGTTTTCCCGTTCACCGCTTAAGATCTCGCGCCGTGTGTTCGGGCCACAGTACGCGCCACCGATATTTCCCCGGTTAAACCTTGTCGATGTCTTACACACCTCGACTTAACGAGATCGTAAGTATCTTTTACACCCGGGGTTCCTCTATCGCGATTTTCTGGATATACGGCGGGTGCTCGCGCACACCACCACTACCTCGAACAACTCATCCGCGAGAATAAACTTCTCCCAAGAAGTTCTCTATTCCCACAGCCCTACTGCCTCGCGCCACAGACAAAAGTCTGAAACTGGCCGATCCACATTGGCCTGGGTATACATAGTATATTATCAGAACGGTACCTCGATAATATTTTCATGTATGCTCATATCGCCATCTTAATTCTATTACTACAATCTTCTTTTGCTATAATTCCACTATACTTTATTTAATTATTTAAAGAATTTAATTAATAATATTTGCCTTTAAATATTTGTTTATGTTTACTTTATAAGAAAAATTATATTATTGATCATATATTATGAAATAATATAAATGTCAAATTCTTCATGAAACTATATAATAATTTTGATATAATTTAAGAATTATTGTTAGAAATAGTCACAATCAGTTCATTTAAAATTGATTATTATTATGGAAGCAAACTTATGAAACAGTATTCCTTTCTATGTGTTATATAATTATAGGTGATAGCAGTGTTAGCAGTCTATCTGATTGCAATCAAGTTGTGCAACTTATACTATTTTTACCCACTTCAATTCATTCCGTCTTAAACATACGTGTACATTTGTTTCAAAAATTTTATAGTAATTTTATATTTAAGTAAATTAAAAAGTTGAGCATTGAATTGTTTCTACTAAAAAGATGATAGTATTAATGGAATAAATGGAATAAATGATTATAATTTTAATAAAAATATATTGTTGAGATACAATGTAAATATACTATTTAAAATCGTACTTTGCGCCTTTATATTTATAGTGACATTAGGACACGTGATTTTATTCTTTTTTGCAGAGTGTAGTTCCATTTTTATTCGCATCTTTGTAGACGGTGTGCATGGGCGCATGCGTCTGCATTGCTTTGAGACGTGTGTTAGTGCATACTTTCGCGTTGTGAGTCGGCAAAAAGGGAAAGCTGAAAACGGCTTTCAAGTTATTTCGATATTTAAGAATTTTTCGGATCGCGATCCAACATCGAGCGATGTCGAGTACAGAAAAAAAACCATTTTGCCGGTTGCCTACAGATGTTCAGCCCTATCATTATAATATTGTTTTGTCACCGAATCTAAAAACTTTTGTCTTCGACGGCAAGGAAGATGTACACATTGACGTAAGCTCAATCAATCTAGATTAGCTATTAAAACAATAATTATTCACGTAGTTTATTACTAATTTCTAATTCAAATGATAGAAGAAGTGTTGTCCATATGGCAAACATAACCACAAAATTCATATACTATATATAAAGCTAATTTTAATGATAGCCTTGAGTGACAATAAATTTGAAGACATTTCCCTTATCTGGTTTTATCTGTACTCAGAAGAGATGAAAGTATATACAATTGTTAAAAGTGAAACATGATAAGATAGCTGAATAAAACTTGTTCAATTTCATTTTTTGGATAAAAAAAATGTCTGTTCAAAAGAATGACTTAATCTTTTGTTTTAGTCACAATGATTTTTCATGTTTGCAGGTGAAGCAATCTACAGACATAATTGTCTTAAATTCATTGGACATTGATATAAAGACTGTAACTTTTAATAATAATGATGGAAAAGTTATTCCAACAAAACAAATTGAAATATGTGCACCTGAAGAAACAGCAACTTTGGTATTTATTGAAAAATTACCAATGGGCAGAAGTGGATACTTGAGTTTCGAATTTGTGGGTGAAATTAATGATAAAATGAAGGGTTTCTATAGGAGCAAATATATAGGGTATTAAAATTTGTATACCATAATAATATAATTTAGCATCATATAAAATACACTTGCTTTACTATAGAGTTCACATAACGTAAAATGTAGAATTCAATAGTTTATTGTGTTCCAAATATGTAATTTATTTGTGTTCTATATTAACTCATGAATTATTTTCCTGTTGAAATTAATTATTTTCAAAAGCTGCTTATACAGTATAATTTAGTTCTTGATTTTTTAATTAAATGGTAAACTATACATAGTGAATAGTGAACAGTAACACCTTATGAATAACAATTTTCTGTATGTTTACAGAACCGATGGATCTGCTGAACATGCAGCTGTAACTCAGTTTGAGTCAACAGATGCTAGACGTTGCTTCCCATGTTGGGATGAACCTGCACTTAAAGCCACATTTGATATTACTCTAAATGTGCCATCAGGTCTAACTGCACTTTCCAATATGGTAAGCAGCATTTAAATTTAGTATTTTGTTTTCTTTTATTTTCCACATTTCTAATATACGTTAATATCGTTAAACATTCGCATAATTTAATAAAAATATTTATTTATTACAGCCTATCAAAAGTAAAGTAACAAATGAAGGAATCGACACTTTAGCGTTCGAAAGGACACCAATCATGTCGACGTATTTAGTAGCTGTGGTAGTCGGTGAATTTGATTATATAGAGGATAAATCAAGCGATGGTGTATTAGTACGCGTATACACACCGAAATCGAAGAAAGAGCAAGGGCAGTTCGCGCTGGAAGTAGCAACGAAAGTGTTACCATATTACAAGACTTATTTTGGAATTGCTTATCCACTTCCAAAAATTGATCTTATAGCTATCGCTGATTTCTCATCAGGAGCTATGGAAAACTGGGGTCTAGTCACGTATCGTGAAACCTGCCTCTTAGTAGATTCACAGAACACATCTGCCGTTCGAAAGCAGTGGATTGCTTTAGTTGTAGCCCACGAACTAGCGCATCAGTGGTTTGGAAACCTCGTAACTATGGAATGGTGGACGCATTTATGGTTGAATGAGGGGTATGCGTCATTTGTGGAATTTTTATGCATTGCTCATCTGTTTCCCGAGTACGATATTTGGACGCAATTCGTGACAGATACATACATCAGAGCATTAGAACTGGACGCTTTGAAAAACAGTCATCCGATCGAGGTGCCGGTTGGCCATCCTTCTGAAATCGATGAGATTTTTGACGACATTTCTTACAATAAAGGCGCGTGCGTTATTCGAATGTTGCATTCTTATATTGGTGATGATGATTTCCGAAAAGGTATGAATCTTTATCTGAAGAAACATAGCTATGCCAATGCGGATACAGGAGATCTCTGGGATGCTCTAGAAGAAGCCAGCAATAAAGATGTGCGTAGCGTAATGTCTACTTGGACTGAGCAACAAGGATTCCCCGTCGTTAGAGTCCAGCATCGTCAGGAGGGCAGCGATCGTATTCTAACATTGTCTCAGGAAAGATTTCTGGCTGATGGCTCCACAGAAACCGGGAACAGTTTGTGGATTATACCAATTAGTATAAGCACCTCGAAGGATCCGGAGGAGTGTGTAGTTAAAGATCTGTTGGACGAGAAGACGAAAGAATTTCGCGTTAAAGACGTTCCCGAGGATCACTGGGTGAAGATCAATCCTGGAACAATCGGCTTCTACAGGACTCATTACAGTCCAGAGGCTTTGTCCCTCCTATTACCCGCTGTAAAAAATCATGAATTACCTCCTTTAGACAGATTGGGTTTACTGGATGATCTTTTCGCCATGGTACAGGCCGGTCATGCTTCCACTGTGGAGGTACTTCAGCTCATGCAAGCATTTCAACATGAAGATAATTTCACTGTGTGGTCTAGCATTGTGAATAGCTTAGGAAAAATCGGAGTTCTTGTTTCTCATTTGGACTTTGAAGACTCGTTCAAGGCATTTGGACGTAATCTGATGCGTGACATTACCAACAAATTGGGCTGGGATCGCAAGCCCAATGAAAGCCATTTAGACACGCTTCTACGATCTCTCGTGCTAGGTCGT